>OZ030026.1:46531420-46693920 GCA_964023405.1 Apodemus agrarius | reverse complement strand
AGGCTCCATTCACAGCGCACAGTGGCCCACAAATGTCCAGATCCAGTCCCAGGGCATCGATGCCCTTTTGTGACCTTCCTATGCACCAGGCATATACACGATACACATACATACATGCCGGCAAAGCATTCATACAAGTAAAATAAAAATAAATGCTTCCAATGTCCAGTTTTATTAGTAGTATTGTATTAAGCTTTCAGTGTGCTTAATTCTAAACTCGTGTGTGTGTGTGCGTGTGTGCATGTGTGTGCATGTATGTGTGCATGTGTGTATGTGTGTATGTGTGTGTGCATGTGTGTATGTGTATATGCACGTGTGTGTAATGTGTGTATGTGTGTGTGCATGTGTGTGTATGTGTGTGATGTGTATGTGTGAGTGTGTGTGTGCATGTGTATGTGATGTGTGTGTATGTGTGTGTGTGATGTGCATGTGTGAGTGTGTGTGTGCATGTGTGTGTGATGTGTGTGTATGTGTGAGTGTGTGTGTGATGTGTGTGTATGTGTGTATGTGTGTGTATGTGTGTGTGTATGTGATGTGTGTGTGTGTGCACGCACAAGAACAAGTATGTGATGAGTATGTGTGTGAAAAACATAGACAAATGAACTTGTTCTTCCAAGGCATCCACAGGGAGTCTTTGATAAGCTAAGCATAGATAGATATGGAGACTAGTGTAGTTAATTTAGAGGGGGGTTATTTGAGATAAGGTCGATGTAACCCAGGCTGCCTTCTAGTTCACTTTCTAGCTCAAGGATGGCCTTTGACTTCCAGTCTACTCTCTAGATTCTCAGGGCGTTAGGTTACAGACTTGCTCCACCACATCTAGCTTTTACCACCCAATGCCACCCGTCCTTGGACACACGCTACTCTCTCCAGGTTCAAAGTCCCAAAAGGATGGCCCAAGGGGACATGATTGCTGAGTTTGGGAAGAAAGAGAAACTGTTGGCCCTTAAGTTGAAATGCCGTAGGACCACTGGTGACTTCAATGGGACAGGACCATTTTCTCCAGACCCTTAGAAGAATGGCAGATAACATCGGTTTACAAACCTTGGCTCTGATCCTTTCGTCGGCTTACGAGGAAGCAGAGAGAGAGAGAGGCTCACAGAAGTCTCCTTTCCTGTTGAGCCCTCGAACTCAGAGCTTCCGGCCAGTTCTCCTCTCAGACTGCAGGAACCTCTTTTGAGCGAGGAAGCACGCGGTGGCTCACATCCAGGCTCGGGAAGTCCTGCCCTTGGCATTCCCTCCGCCACGCAGTAGGACTGCAGATGGAAATCTGATTGCATCACCACTCCGAGCTCTCCTTATGCCTGCCCTAGCTGCCCATCGTCTTATGAGCAAAATGAGTGTGCTTAACTGAGCAGTAAGGGCTTCTGCCCGTCTCTCCTGGTCCACCATCTTTCCTTCAGGTCCTTGGACTCTTGACAGCCTCCTGGCACCGAGCCTCGATGCTAAGCCACTTCTCCCGAGAATGCCGTCCTTCTTCTCTCTGTGTGGTTAATTTCCGCTCGCCCTTCAAGCTCCACTGGAGAGTTACTTCTTCAGAAAAGCACTCCCCAGTGACAGAGCCTTGAACCTGGAGGCAGTGCACTCTCTGGTTAGCGTGTAACCCTGTCCCAGTGAATAACGTGTCCAAAAGCCTGGTCTGCTCCACGGCTCTTCCCACCGAACCTTGCCCAGGTAGGAACTCAGCCATGTTGGAGGACATCTATCTGTGCTCCCACCAAGGTCTTCTACAGTAGACAGACCCCAAAACGAATACAGATGGTGCCCTTTGACTACCTTGTTGGAATGAATGCACCCCCCATACGTGGAAGGTATTCAGCTGCACAAAGGGCTAAGACTGAAACACAAGCTAGGAGACCCTCGCTCAGTGGGGGAGGGGGCATTTAAGGAGAGAGCCGAGGATTCAAGGAGCTAGATCAAGGGTTCTTTTAGCTCCTTGGCCCTGTTTTAATCAAACATACACCACCACCACCACCATCACTACCACCACCACCAACAACAACAGCAACAACACCATCACCACCATCACCACCACCACCAACAACAACAACACCATCACTACCACCACCACCATCACCACCACCACCACCACCAACAGCAACAACACCATCACTACCATCACCACCACCACCACCACCACCACCACCACCACCACCATCACCACCACCACCATCACCACCATCACCACCATCACTACCACCACCACCACCACCACCATCACCACCACCACCACCACCACCACCACCACCCCACCACCACCATCACCACCACCACCACCACCATCACCACTACCACCACCACTACCCATGCACGCACACGCACACAACACACCAGAAGACTCCAGGACACGAGGCTTGGAACTACTCCACAGGCAGACCCTGAGAATGAAGAAAGGGATCTGACAAGTGGCTCAGGGTTCTGACAGGAGGTGCCTGGTGGGATTCTATTTCAAAGACCCTTTCCTCACATGCCAGCCCCAACAAATTCGCCAAGCTAAAGACCAACCGGTGTGCCGTGTACGGCTCAGTGGCACTTAGCACACCCGCAGTGGTATGCCACCAACACCATGATCGAATTCCAGAGCTTGTCCACCTCCCTCAAAGGAAGCCTGGCACCCACTGAGCAGCCCCGCCCCACCCTGCCCCTCACCTCACCTGCACGAATCTGCTTTCTGTCTCAATGGATTTGCCTGTTCTGGGCGTTTCATACAAATAGAGACGCTGTTACATCTCACGCTTGGATTATGTGGAGTTTCTACCCTATCAAAGCTTCGTCTTGTTTTGTCGCCCCTATGGAATTACTGACTCTCGGGGCACATCTGAAGTGGAAGGCTGGGTTTCTCTAACAGAGGAGTCGGAAGGGGAACGGAAGGAACTCATTCCAGCCTGCAGTAGGCAAACCCCAGCACCTCGGCTCCATGACGAAGGCTTCGTACACTTGAGAAATAAATGACGCCGTGTCCTTTTCAGGGAAGTATATTACTTGGGAAATATCCTCATTCTTTTCTGAGGACTTGAGAGCGTTTGGGCCTGGGCATTGGGTGCCCGCCATGTAGCGGGCACCTCTTAGCCCGTGTAAGGGGATGCGGCGCCCGAGGACCGGGAGATGTCAAGCTGTGACTCAAACCACAGACAGCAACTGATTAGACTGAGCTTCTTTTATTCTAATTTCCATCTCTATATTTTCAAGATATTATTGTTAGAGATTTGAAATATAATTGGATAGTTTTTGATGGTTAAAACCACGTATAAAACATATATATGCCGGGCGGTGGTGGCACACGCCTGTAATCCCAGCACTTGGGAGACGGAGGCAGGTGGATTTCTGAGTTCGAGGCCAGCCTGGTCTACAGAGTGAGTTCCAGGACAGCCAGAGCTACACAGAGAAACCCTGTCTCGAAAAAAAACAAAAACAAACAAACAATATATATATATATATATATATATATATATATACATATATATATATACACATATATATATATATATTAACGAAAGTAGTATACAACTACAACTATTTACTGAATGTAGCCTTTTATTTGGATTGTTTGTTTGTTTGTTTGTTTGTTTGAGACAGGGCTTCTCTGTGTAGCCCTGGCTGTCCTGAAACTCACTCTGTAGACCAGGCTGGCCTTGAACTCAGAAATCCACCTGCCTCTGCCTCCCAAGTGCTGGGATTACAGGCGTGCGCCACCACCGCCCGGCTTCGGACTTTAAGATCTAATATTCAAATAGCCAAAAACTATGAAGTCTTGAAGTCTTACAGGAGCCCAGAGCAGTAGCTAGAGTGCACACACCCTGAAGTCTTTATCACAGTGGCTTGTCGTTTTCTAAGTTCCATTTTCAAAAGCCAAATTGTAACCGCTGCATATTTGTCTCTCTAAGCAGGAAAAGAAGCTTTGGTACTGGAGTTCTGGAGCGTGTGTTTCTCCTGGGCAGTCCTCTTCTCTCTGAGGAACTCCTTTCCCTGCAATCCTTACTTCACGGGCTACTTAAAAATGAGACGAGCCCAGCTGCATCCCCCACCTCTCCTGATTACCTTAGAAACCCAGTCCCTGCATCCTGTCGCACACGCGCGCGCGTGTGAACAAGACTTTGGTCAGCTACAACACCCTCACAGGCCAAGTTTGGGGAGATGACATGGAAATCAGTCAGGGGTTTATGTCAGGATCTCAGACCTTCGCCTCACACAGGCAGATCGTCCTTAGTCTCTGTGTCGCTAATTGGCCTGTGAAATGGCTCTGTTGCCACGACTAACCAAACAACATCCAGGGGCAGTTACGATTAGAGATTAAATCGCCTGGAAGAGAGGAAGGAGAGGTGGAGGTGGAGCAGCCGCGGAGTCATTAGCCGGGGCAGAAGACATTTGGAATCCTGAGTCTGGAGCCTGGACTTAAAGGGATTTCCGAAGGAAGCAATTTCCTAATTCAGGCAGGCCCTGTGAGCGGAGGAGCCGCAGCGGCGTGTAGAGGCTTAATGAGAACATCCTTTTCCGATTAGAAATGCTACAGCAGATGTCAGAAAGCATAAAGGGACTTGAATATCAAACCCTGCAGGGTTAAAGACCCTTAAATGAGTTTCTAGATAGGTCTCAGGCTGCGAACCCCCCTAGGTCAGAGCTTTCTTCTGTGCCTCCCCCCTGTGGTGTGTGTGTGTGTGTGTGTGTGTGTGTGTGTGTGTGTACAAGCAAAGATGGACACGCAGGTACTCTTGCAGATGCATTTGCTTGTACACATATGAAGGCCAGATGCCAACATCAGATATCTTCTTCGGTCACTACACCCCTAACTTTTTGCGACAGGCTCTCTCCCTGAGCCTGGGGCCCCCTGTTTTTGACAGATGGCCTAGCCCCTGAGCTTGGGATCTGCCTGTCTCTGTCACAAGCCACAGCACTGTGTGTCACTGGGCTACCTCCTCGGCCCCAGAGCTCCCTATTCCTTACAGACTCAGTTTCCCATCTCCGTTTTCTCCAGCCCTCCTCACTCGCTCGAGCTTTTAATCAGTAGTCAGCGCCAGCTGCCTCTGCCGACCATGAGTCAGATTTCTCCCTGTGGAGCTTTATTTCCGTTGAAATCCAGTTTTCCGACTTCTCAGCCATAACTCTGGTGATGGTTCACAGTATGTTTACCCCCAGAACAGGGCAGGAAATTGCAGGCTTAGAACTTGGGGAGCCACAGAGACGGTAGCCGCCACCGATGGCGGATGATCTCCAGTCACTAAGATCTTCTACCCATGGCATGGGTAGGGCCTGTGGGACCAAGAGCCTCAAGAGCCAAGTCTCCTGTGTCCAAATCCTGACCTCACCATCTACTAGCAAGTGTCCCGGTCAATCTGTGACTCAGTTTCCATATTTGTCAAGAGGGTGAATAAATACTTGCATCAGGTTGTTCTGAGAATGAGATGGGTTGGTAGAGTTTGTCTTCGCTAGGGTTTCACTGCTGTGACAAGATTCCATGACCAACTCTTCAAATATCCCCTCTTATAAAGGCAACTCTTACAAAGGCAAACGTTGAATTGGGGCTGGCCTCCAGTTCCAGAGGGTCAGTCCATAGGGGAAGCGTGGCGGCGTCCAGGCAGGCCTGGTGCTGAGGAAGGAGCTGGATCCATCTACATCTGGATCCAAAGGCAGCCAGGAGGAGGCTCTATTCTGCACTGGGCGGGGCTTGAGCATAGGAGCCTCAAAGCCCCGCCCCCACAGCGACATACTTCCTCCAACAGGGCCACACATCCTAAGAGTGCCACTTCCTGTGGGCCAAGCATATTCACATCACCACAGAGTAGATACCAATGAGGATTTGGTGTCAGGAGAAAAATATCATAGAGATGCTGTTGCCATTGTTAGCTAATTGTTTCGGGTGAGGATTAAGCAGGGCCATAAATCACCCCAGAAATGATAAAGAATCAGTCATTGGTACTTGTCACTCGTGTATGACTTCAGGAAATTTACAGGAGGGGATAATTATTCTCATTCATTTGAGAATAAATGTTGTGATTGGGCTATAGCAGAATGCAGGGTGTTGTGCTAAGCGATGGCCATTTCAGGAGGATGACTCTCAGACTGCTGAGAAAACAGATCTGGAATGAAGTATCCTCTGATACACACGCACTCAACCCCTTAGAGACCCACGGAAGGAGATGGTGACAGGGACACAGGGAGAAGCAGGCAAGACTCGCTCCAGGAGGCCACACCAACTCAACGGTGCTAGCCAGATGGTACCACACAGAGGGCACAGGCGTGGTACCCCTGGAGAGGAGCCAGGCGCACCCCGCCTAACACCAGATGTTCTTTTTACTTAATGCATCTGGTCAGATCTTGCTTCCAAACACCTGATATTCCTCCCGCCACTGCCAAGGTCAAGGTTCACCTCTGGACATGCCCACCTTGCCTTGGAGTGGCCCTGCCTCCTGTTTTCCATACCTCCAGCCTTCCTGAGCTCCTGAATTAACTATCGCTGTGAAAAGACTCAGCCACGACCAAGGCGACTCCTATAAAGGACAACATGTAACTGGGGCTGGCTCACAGTTTCAGAGGCTCGGTCCATTATCATCACGGCAGGAAGCATGGCGGCCTGCGGGCAGACACGGTGCTGGAGAAGGAGCTGAGAGTTTTGCATCTTGATCTAAAGGCCCACCAGAAGACTCTTGTGCCCCTGGTGGGACTTAAGCAAAGGGCCTCAAAGCCCACCCCCACAGTGACACACTTCCTCCAACAAGGCCACACCTCCTTCAGTAAGGCCACACTTCCTAACAGTGCCACTCCCGTGGGCCAAACATACCACACCATCACACAGAGTAGCTCCTTCAAACATGTTTATGAGCACAAGAGTTCATGCAGTGTGTGATATCCTCTTTCTCACGCCCTAGACAACGTTATATCCCCGGATTTTGACCAAGGACTCTGTGGTAAGTTGAAGATGAAAAGGCCCCTCCCTGGGCTCATCTTTTGAAAATGCAGTCTCCGATTGGTCACTCTATTTTTGGAGGCCGTGAACACTCTGAGAGGTGTGGGCCTAACTGAAGGAAATAGGTCACTGGGTCAAATCTTCAGGGTTATCTTGTCTTTTCCAGATTCAGTCTCCTCCCCTCCTCTTCCCCTCCCTTCCCCACTCTCCCCACTCTCCTCTCTCCTCCCCTCCAATACTTCTGCCACCAGCCATCCCAGAAACCTGGAGTCATGTGACCATGGACTGAGCCCTTTGAACTGTGAGCTAAAAAAAAAAAAAAGACAAAACAAAACAAGTAAACAAAAAACCCAAATGTTTCCTTCTCTGGTTTATTTATGGCAGGCATGTCACCATAGCAACAAAAAGCTAGGCCAGCTCCTCAGATATCCCCTCCCTGGCAAGCATTCTATCCGGGAAGAACTAGCGCCTTCTCTCTCCACATCCCGGCATGCTCCATGTCCGCACTACCGTCTCGCCAGCAAGAACGACGCGGCACACTCAGGATCCTTCTGCAGCAAAGCTTTAATGCTCTTGAGAGGGAGAGCATAAGCCTACAGAGCGGAGAACCCAAACACCCAGAAGCCCATCCCTTATATAGGCTGCAACCCCCGCCTCGGACATGTCATCCCCTGACTGGCTGCAGCTCATCAGGCCATATGATGCAACGGGAGAGGTGGAAACCAAGGGATGGTAAACTACCCAGCACCTGCGCACTGACTTGTTTACTTCACGGCACCGGTCGGATGTCGGCGCCGGCCGGATGTTTGCGCCATCGGCTCCCCACAGCTCCGTACAGCCATATCAGCTTATTCTATCTGCTTCTGTTCAGCCTCAGCCCCTGATGAAAACAGGAATCTTACAAGATAAAAGATTTTATTTGATTGTGCATCCCCAGGACCCCAAACACATGGAAAAAGCCCAATCAACTTGAGCTATTATTTTTCAACTCAACAGATTTCCCCAAGTCCCAGTCAGTCCAGAGAGAATGTGCTGGAAGAAATCAAGAATCAAGGTTTAAAAAAAAAAAAAAAAGTTCAACTCCATCCTATCCGGGTGGGGAAGAGCGGTCTCGTGCAGTGGCTCCTGACTTCCCGTCTCCTCGGCATCCCAAGCACTTGCTCTTTGAAAGGCAAGGCCAAGATAAAGAGCAATCGGAACAAAGTGTACTTTCGGACTCCCGGACCCTTGTCAGATGCTCTCTGTCCTGGCATCCGTCATCTCTGGCTATCTCGAGAGTTCTCCCAGGTAGTCAAGAGATTATAACCTAGGCTTGCTTGCACAGTAGCTAGAAATAATTCTGCCTAGGGCACAGAATAAAATGTTTATCCTTTTTCTTTTCTTTTCTTTTCTTTTCTTTTCTTTTCTTTTCCTTTCTTTTTTCAGGTAGGTATACAAGGTCACTTCTGGCTCTGCCACAAGGAGCGAGTTTACCTCAGCCCCTCCCCTCACGCACAGACACAGTGAACCGAGTGTCACTGTGGTGAACTGCAGCCACTAGCAGACAGCCTGTAGCAGCCGAGGCAGGACAGATTCGGGCAAGGGTCTCCGACAACGTGGCTCTGGGGACACCGTTCCTATTGTGTGCATGTACATGGTTCGCCCGGAGCACGTGGCGTCGTCATGAGAATGGGATCTTTGCAGCCGGGTGATAGTATAACACGGTCTGCTGGAACTCGTTTGGTGGCTCAGAATTTCGAATTCAGTCGTGCTGACGGGCCTGGGAACCTGCACCTTAAGTTGACAGGTGAGCCTTCCCCACCCCTGGGTCTCACCGGGTATGAAGCCGATCTCCTTGGGACACTGCTGACCAGCACTGACCCAGCAAGTCCCTTAGCATAACAGTGGTCTGATTGGTCCCATCGACCCCTCCCGTCCCTTCCCAGTCACACTTAAAATGACTATGCACAGCCGGGTGGTGGTGGCAACGCAGGCCTTTAATGGAACCACTTGGGAGGCAGAGGCAGGAGAATCTCTGTGACTTCAAGGCCAGCCTGGTCTACAGAGTGAATTCCGGGGCACAGAAGGCTATACAGAGAAACCCTGTCTCAAAACAAAGCAAAACAAAACAAAATGATTATGCGCTTAAAATTACCAAAATAAATTCCCCCTCTCATTTGCCAGGTGGGCTTCTGAGCTGTTAAAACATGGCCATGATTACATCATCATCATCATCATCATCATCATCATCATAAATAAACAAACAAACAAGCAAAATGAGGTAGACATTAAGATCCCCACATGGCTGGGCTCATGTATAGTTTTTCTACAAGTTGCTAGCCCCCCACCTATAACTTAAGTCAGTGGGTCTAAACCTGTGGGTTGCGACCCCTTTTGGGGGTCAAACAACCCTTTCACAGGGGCCACCGAAGACCATCGGAAAACACAGAGGTTTACATTACCATTCATAACTGTAGCAGCAACATTCAAGTTATGAAGTAGCAACAAAAATAATTTTACAGTTGGGGGTCTCCACACCCTGAGGAACTGTTCTAAAGGTCGTGGCGTTAAGAAGGGTGAGAACCGCTGTCTCCGGCATTTCATTTCACCAGTGAAGATGTCCCACCTTTGTCACGGGTCTCCCCGAAAAGGAGCATCCGTTTTTTACTCACCTTTGCAAATGGGAACATCACCCCGATTATGGAAAGAAATTCTGTTTGACCCCCATCTACCCCTCTCTCTCTAGCCTTCCCCATTTCCCTGACTTACAGGTCATCTCAGATCTCTCATGGTGTGGTTCCAGCTACATCATGTGAGTATTTGCTTGGCGTCTTCTGGTACCAGCCACCTCCGGGGTGGGATAGTCAGGCCTCTGCTGTTCAGACCTCCACGTGCCCGCTGCTTTCCACAGAACGTGCTCTCACAACACAACACACAGTCTTGTCGTGAGCTTTGTCATCCATGTACTGCCTAGCCACGGGCCCGAAGGCCACCGGCCTAATTGAACGTGGACTTACCCCGTGAGTCATGTGAACGCTGTCCTCCCAAGAGTTGATGTCAGATGTCCTGTCACAGGGATGAGACTGACAAATGTGATCGCAAATAATGGCAGAGAGACAGAGAGAGACAGACAGACAGAGACAGACAGAGAGAGAGAGAGCTTTTAAACTGCAATTTATTTCAATCTATTTGAGTTCAAATTGCAATTATTTGAATAAATAACGCACACCTCTTTTTGTTTGTCTTATTCCTGAATGTGAGACAGACTCACTACGTAGCTAGCTCTGGCTGACCCAGAACACACCATGTAGACCAGGCTGACTCACAGAGATCCGCCTGCCTCTGTATCCTGAGTGCTGGGACAAAGGCCGTGTGCTAACATGCCTGGAGCAGAACACGCAGCTCTAAAAAGTCATGCACAGGGACTGTGCGGGCCACATACAGTGGTGCCCGACAGACGGTGACCTGGCCGAGCAAGTTGCAGGCGGAAGGGACTCGTTTGTGATACAGGTATAAGCTCCGGTGTGCTAAGTTCCATAAGCAAGGTCTCAGAAGGCAGGCTGTGTAATGTGTTAATACTAGAGTTACCCCAAGTTACAGAAAGAGAAGGACTTGGTCTTCTGCGTTCCGTCCTTCTGCATAATGTACATTATTTCACTCCACAGCATGCGCTACTCTTACATGAAGTCAATTCATCGATAAAAAGGTGATTTCGGTAATCACTCGGGTTCAAGGACAGTCGCACAAAGCAGATGAGGTAAAATCCCACCGGTTCAGTATCTCAGTTAAAAGAGTTAAGCTTTCCCTCCAGATACAAGCTCTTCCTTCCAATTATCCTGTGACCAACAAGCCTCGAGAGGTCCTGGCACCTGGGAGTCCTCGTCTATGCAGTCAGTAATAAAACCAAAGATGAGGGGCAGAAAAAAACCAAGTGATTGAAAGCTGGAAATGGGGAAATAAGAGGGGGTCAGGATGTCTAAAATTGTCAACAGGACAGCGGCTTAGAAACCGTATTTCTGCGCACCTCCTGCCCTTCCGGGACACGTGGTACTTTGTCTCGCTTCCTGCGACTCCTCCCGAGCAGGGTGACCGTTAACCCGTCAATACAGTGACGGCTCACGGAGACACATAATCATTTATCACGTCCACCCTCTGCCTTAACGAAACGGACGGCGTCAGCCCCAAATATAATACTGCACGGGCTGAGGGTGTAGTTCAGCTGTCAGAGGACTCACGCAAGGGCCCCGGGCTGAGTCTCCAGTGCTGGGACCTACAACTGCCCCTGCTGCAGCACACCGGGGATCGCAGCACTTCGGGGGTAGAGGCAGGAGGATCGGAAGTCATCATCAGCTACACGGGGAGCATGAGGCCCTGAACGCCTCCCCAAGAGGGCTACCGTTTAATATTTCATATGAAATACCTCTGCCACTATGCAAAAGTGGTGATGAGGAAAAAGGAGAAGGGGGAGGAGGGAGAGGAGGAGGAGGTGGTGGTGATGGTGGTGATGACGAAGATGGTGATGATACTTCATCCTTATATTGTCTTTGATTTATCAGCTTGTATACCTTTTTTTTCTTCTTCCTTTCTTCCATTCCCCCTTAATGCTGGACTCTCCACATAGCACCCTTTTAGATAGAAAAGCAACGTCACCGGAAGGCAGTGGAACATGAGCGTGGAAATTTCTTCCAGTAGGTATTTTAAAAAGCTGCAAACGACTCTCAACTCCAAATCTCACCAGACAGACATCCAATGGCAATACCACAGCTGGATCCCCGGTGACTATCCCTGGGGGTTTTTCAGTTATTTATGGAATCCGGCAAAATTTCAGAACAGAAACTATCCCTTGGGATGAGATATATCATTGACTATAAACAGGTTATGATGTGATCCACAATAAACTTAAAAGATCTGCAGCCTCGGAATCACCAATCCTTTGGTAGTTATTAATTCAGTAATTGTCTTTCAACACTGAATAAATGGCTTTTACATATGCAGTATCTTTTTGCTTCAGAACACTGAAGGCATTCGAAAGGGAAGCAGCCACGTTCCGCGCTGGAGTTGGGACAACAGACGTTCATAAAACACCAGACTCTTAATGCAACAATCAAATGGCAAAAATAAGGGCGGGGGGGGGGGGGAATGGCTCCAAATAACCATTCGGACAAAAGGAAATGATACTAGCTGTACCAGTTCTCTAGATGGTTCATTTTTTTCATATAAATAACTAGCTAGCTAGCTAGATAAGTAAATAAATAAATAAATGGCTTTGTTTTAGAAAATCAGCATTTAGGAAGGAGTTTTTATAACTAGAGCAAATAGGAAGTGTATTTTGGAACGGGGCAGGCTATTTATAAAAAGAAGCAGGGAATAAAAGAATATTTGTGTAAGAAAGGAAATGTTTCCACAGCCAGATCTCAGTTTCAAATTTCTCATTATTTTTTCCCAAATGACCCATTAAATCTTAAGTAAATACTAGCCTGGGTTCCAGATCGTTCCTTGAGCCAGGGCTTCCATGTGCACCACATCTTGTGGTGGATTGAGTATGTTGGCCCAAGGAGTGGCACTATTAGGAGGTGTGGTCTTAGAGTGGGTGTGGCCTTGTTGGAGTGGGTGTGTCACTGTGGGTGTGGGCTTTAAGAACCTCTTCCTAGCTGCCTGGAAGCCAGTCTTCTAGAGGCCTTCAGATGAGAATGTAGAACTCTCCGCTCCTCTTGCTCTCTGCCTACCTGGGCACTGCCATGCTCCCACCTTGATCATGGACTGAACCTCTGAACCTGTAAGCCAGCCCCAATTAAATGTTGTCCTTATAAGACTTGCCTTGGTCATGGTGTCTGTTCTCAGCAATGAAACCCTAAGACAAGCCTCCACTAAATAAATAAATAAATAAATAAATAAATAAATAAATAAATAAATAAAAACAAGGTGATACCCCCTCCCCATGCCCGTGGACAGGACGGTGGGGAGTTTTTGTAAGTCAAGGTCATCACAGGTGGTACCACGCCCTAAGCTGATGGTCGTGGATGCTATAAGAATGCAGTCCCAGCAAGCCAGGAGAAGCAAGCCAGAAACTGTCTCGCCAGGGTGGTTGCCTCAGTTCCTGCTTCTAGGTTCCTGCTGCCAGGCTCCCAAGTCCCTGCCCTGACATCCTGACGATGGCTGGAGGCGATGTGGAACTGTCTTCTCAGAGTAGCCTCTCCTTTCCAAGGTGCTTTTGATCATGGCGTTTAGCCAAAGCAACAGAAACCCTAAGTAAGAGGCCTGCCTCACGCTGTTGTGTAACGACTGTGTGCCCCAGAACTGGGACCACATTAAATACAAAAAGTGGCCGTTCCAAAACAGCCAGAGAACAACCGCCAGGAACCATCCACCGTGTTCTGAGACAGAGTCTCTCACTGTCTTGGAATCTGCCAAGCAGTCTGGGCTGGCCAGTAAGCCCAATGTGTCTGCCCAGGTCCCAGTGCCAGAATTACATGTGCACCACCACATCCGGCTTCTTTAGGTGGGTTCTGGAGAATGAACTCAGATCTTCAGCGTTACCAGGCAGAGTTTACTGAGATTTCTTTCTAGTTCCCAAGCGTATGCTTTGAAAAAGCACCAGATTTTTTTTAGATGTGTGTCACTTCTCAACCACACCTTTCCTGCCTTGAAATACTTCGTCTCTCTTGTCCCTGGAAGCAGACAAAATCAGTTTTAGGGTCACAACAGTCAACATCTACTCAGTCAGGAACACTGATAATAAACACCCCTGAAAGCAAGGAGCAAGGCCTTGTGGTACAGGTTTGTTTATGGTGTCCCTGGGAAGGCCAGAGAATTTGTGGTATCACATATTCTGCAGCCTCCTCTGTCCTGCCCTTGGATTGGTCAAAACAAACACCTGTGTGGGGGCCTCTATGCTGTGTTTTCATTCAGTATCCCTATTCCAAGACCACACACACACACACACACACACACACACACACACACCACCTCTGCCTTCCCAGACCGTATTGGTAACTTCTGGCTGCAATGTCAGAGTAGTCACATAACTCTTCAGAACATCCTGCTTTTGCTACTTGTAGTAACATTCATGTGTAATCCCAGCACTCAGAAGCCTGAGGCAGGAGGATTGCTTTAAGTTCAATGCCGGACTGGGTTCCATTCAGTGAGTCCGATATCTGCCTTGACTAAAAAAAAACGAGAAACCAAATTACAAAAGCCAAATGTGGACTCCATGGTAAGGCCCTTGCTGCCAAGACAGACCGTGAGACCCCTGGTGTGTGTGTGTGTGTGTGTGTGTGTGTGTGTGTGTCCATACATTTAAAAATAAAAACAAAACAAAAAGCAAGCAATTTAAAACCTACCATCCTCCTGATTATTTGGTCTCTTTAGTACTATAAAATCACAACTGTCCCTCTGTATGGATGACTCTCCTCTTTTTTGAGAAATCTATCTAACAGGCTATTGATAAAAATAAATGTATCTGAAGTAATGAATACCAGAGTTTGTCTGTGTTAATGACCTTGGAGTTTGGGTTGGGGAGCAATACGAGAACAAATATCAGCCTTTTTGTCCTTCCAAAGCCTAAAACTGGGGTCAAAGGCAAGATGCATTCCCATGGGAAGTGACCCCGGGACTTGTTACTGACCTCCAACCTTTCCACTGAGGAAACAGATTTACATTTTTCAGCTGCTCATGAGTTCACCAGCCCTGACCATACATGGGCCTTAAATATTGCTCTCCGCTACACAGCAATGGTGAATCACATTCTGCTTCTTAGACATGTTTAAGTCTCTTTACCGGGGTTGGAGAGATGGCTCGGAGGTTACAAATGCTCACTGCTCTTGCAAAGGACCTGAGTTCGTTTCCCAGCAGTTTCAAGGACCCATGTCGGGCCCCCACAGCCACCTGTAACTGCAGTCCCAGGGGGTCCTGTTCTCTCTTCTGACCTGCAAGGTAAACAGCATTCATGGGAGCACATATTCGCTCAAACACAGAAATGCATAACATGCATGTGGCGCACAGTTTGCCATCATAACCATTTTAAGTGTTCACAATGAACAATATTCTCCGGAACTTGAAAAACTATATTCATTAAAAAAGAAAGAAAGAAGGAAGGAAGGAAGGAAGGAAGGAAGGAAGGAAGGAGGGAGGGAGGGAGGGAGGGGGGAGGGAGGGAGAGAGAGAGAGAGAGAGAGAGAGAGAGAGAGAAGGAAGGAAGGAAGGAAGGAAGGAAGGAAGGAAGGAAGGAAAGAAAGAAAAAGGATCCCTGGACTTGAGACGGCTCATCAGTTAAGAAGATTGGATGTTCTTCCAGAATTCATTTCCCAGCACCCACATGGCAGCTCACAATTGTCTGTAGCTCCAGTTCCAGAGGATCTGGAACAAGCATGCAGCCAAAACATTAATGCACATAAAAATAAATAAATCTTTAAAAATATATATCCTTTCTCCCCTCTCATGGTCCCTGACAACTGACACCCTACCTACTGTTTCTAGTACATCCAAGTTCCCATTACAGGTTGAGTGAGCCACATTTATTTAATCTCTGTCACACAAAGTTCACTGGTTGTTTTTTTTTTTTTTTTGATTGTGTGTTTGTTTGTTTTTTGCAAAGTTCAGACAACCTGGAAATGCATACGATGGAACAGGAACTTCTTCTTGTTCTCAATCCCCACAACACAGAAGCAAGTGTGTGACCTTGTATGAGCATCAGAGCCCAGTTCCTCTTTATCTCTTCCTGTCTGCATGAAGATAGACAGATGGACAGGCCTCCTCGTCACGCATGTCCACCATGATGTACTATACTGCCATGGTCTACAGCAATGGGACCAATTGACCATAGACTGAAGCCTCCAAAGCGTGAGCCAAAATGAGTCTTTACTCTTGAAGTTGATCGTTTCTGGCATTTTTTCACAGCAAGGGAAAGCTGATAAACACACAGCCTTACAGGGGTGAGAAAGGTCCTAAAATATAGACCATGAGCAGGACCCTCATTGTGAATTTCTAGTCTCAATACTAACTCAGAGGGGAAAAAAAGATAATAGGCTTTGCTTTAAGGGGAAACATAAAAGATTTCAAACATCTGGCATTTCAGACCCGACTCATACATCGCCAGCTGCTGGGACAAATACGCCCCCAAGTGTCACTAGTGTGACAGAGGGCCTCATTGAGGGTCGTCTTGATCGGTCAACCGCCAACCTTTCTCTGAGCACCACTTCCTGTGTCCAATTCACTCTTCAAGGATCAGATACAGCAAGCTTTCTCTCTCTGTCCCAGCAACTCTGTAATCCCATTACTTGAGGGGCAACGGTGGGCGAGTCGGGAGTTCAACACCATCTTTAGCTGCGTAGCAAGTTCAAGGCCAGCCTGGGCTCCCCGAGACCTTGTCTCAAATGGCGATCCCCTTCACCTGCCCCTGGAAAGTCAATTGATTCCTTAACATTATTTCAATGAACACACGGGGGTATGGCTTGGCAGCAGATTGCGGGCCTAGAATGATGAAGCCCTGGCTGGGAGCCCCGGCAACATGACAACAAAAATATCTCATGAGCCCTGCGCCCATTGTAACTAAAGATCTATACACAGAGAGGAGGAATTACTTTAGCACCTTCCACCCCAGTATCCGACTTCAGTCCATGTTTTTCCAGTGCAGGTGTCTAAATAATCCCCAGGAAGAAATAAGCGACCTTGCTTACATGTGGCAGCCTGCAACTGGATGAACTTTGGAGTTGGTACCAGCTAGTGCTGTTTGTTATTTCATGCCGTCAAACATACCCACATCTCTTTATTCCTCACCACCAGAAGCCCTACTTGTGCCAAATCTGTCTTTCCTACTCCTACCTACTGATCCTTACAAAAGTAGTGACTACAACCCAAGCTGACAATGGAATTTCACTTTTAAAAGAAAAAAATAGAACATTTTATTTATTTACTTTTATTTTACTTTTATATGAGTACACTATTGCTGTCAACAGACACATCAGAAGAGGGCATCAGATCCCATGACAGATGGTTGTGAGCCACCATGTGGTTGCTGGGAATTGAACTCAGGACCTCTGGAAGAGCAGTCGGTTCTCTTAACCACTGAGCCATCTCTCTAGCAAATAGAAGATTTTAAAGAAAAGAACTAAGTAAGAACCCCTCGACAGTGCCAACACGAAGAAGGCAGCTGAGAGGAGACCCTGTTCTGGGGACAAGCAACGCAGAGACTGTAGCAGTTGGTGGTCAGAAATAATTTTAAATTTCTAGGAAGCATGAAAATAAGTTATACAAGTGTAATTATAATCGTATTTTTGTGCGGCTTGGTACACTGAGACAGACATATTAATAGAATATAATAAACAGCCTATGAATCAGCCCCAAATTATGTGACAATGTAGTATTCTCCAAGGTGGCATTTCATGTCAGTAAGAGCTGGAGCAAGGGCTCCCTCGGCCTTGAGAGAGCTAACTGTTCTGATCAGTTCCTAACACCTATGTCTGGTGGCTTGTAACTACCTGTCACTCCAGTTCAGGGCATCCCCAACCTCTTTTGGCCTCTACAGACTCCCGACACACATATGTTCACTGACACACACACACAGGCTCACACATACGTACCTAAAATAGAAAAATAAAATTTTCGAATCAATAGGAAAAAGAGCAATGAGCTATGGATTTGGGTGGAGATCAGCTGGGCAAACACTTGCAAAAGCAAAGTTGAAACTATTTCATGAGACTAGTCTGACATTGAGAACAACGTATGCCTATGCCAAACATAGAAAGGTTTTCTTTTTTTCAGATTTATTATTTTATGTATGTGAGTACATGGTAGCTGTCTTCAAACTCACCAGAAGAGGGCACCTTATTCAATTACAGATGGTTGTGAGTTACCATGTGGTTGCTGGGAATCAAACTCAGGACCCCTGGAAAAGCAATCAGTGCTCTTCACCACCCAGCCATCTCTCCAGTCCTGAGCATAGAAACTTTGTTAAACCTGAAACAATCCCCAGAAGTTCAGAAAAGATTATTACATTGCATTTTTCAAAAGACAAACAATTTGGTGGGACAGAGTATTACTAGATAAGGAAAAAAATAAAACAGGTGAAAATGAACTGTTGGAATAAAAACTGTCGACAGGGTTAGACTAATGTCTCTGCCCTTGCTTTTGACCTTATGATATGCTAACATGAGTCGCAGAGGGTGCCATCCACACCACTTTTTTAATTTTAAAGTTTAAGGGGGTGGGGAATCTATTATGTGTATGCAAATATATACAAAAATGTTCTCATTTGCATATAAATGCATAAACTATAAGAAGGGAGGAGCTCTTGCCCAGGATGGGTTCTAAGTGGCAGTAATGGAAGGTATTGTTTGGTTCTTAATAAATTTAAATTCTTGTTTTCAGGAGACGGCCTCTCAAAGAAGACAGAGCAGCAAAGGTATACAATGGAAGTAGAGAACAGAAAAACTAAAAAGCCTAAATGCCTAAATGCACGTTGGGGTGCCACCCTGGCTCAGAACCTGATTGGCAGCTGTGGGAAACCGTTCCACTGCAGACTTCAGAAGAAACACGCCTACCTTCCGAACCTGGGCTCACTGTGTTCTTTCTCTAAGAATGGTTTTCTGAGGTGAGCATTTTTTTATAACAATTTAGTAACATGGGGTCCCTAATACTGGGGTGCGGTGTGAGATTTATGCATCAGCAGAATTATCAAGCCAGCTTCCTCCTTTTCTAAGATTACTGACTTTTTTTTTTCTGCCTAGATTTGGTCGTATTGTTGCAGGAAAAGCATCGCAGTCATTTTATTTTGAAAGTGAGCCTTCTGTTTGTTTTGTAAACACAAGATACTCATCTAACTACTTTAGTATATGGCTTAATTTGTTTCAAAAGCACAAATCAGCCCTTTTTCCAAAGCAGGAAACATGTGAGAATGGACAGACTGGAAACCGTTAAGTGGGAGGTGGAGTGGGCAGTCATGTGTATTTTTCAAGTTAAAGGATTATCATAAGCACTAATTATACCACCACCACCCCTTTTTCTGGCTAAACTTTTAAAAACTGGCTTTAATTTCTTGTCTAATAACTTTCATAGAAGTAGTTTCTTCTACTGCTTCCCAGTGCTGTCTATTACCTGAGTCCTTTTGAAAGGATAAGGTTATAAGCTAGGAATCCCCCGTGCCTGGGCACGTGGGGGGCACTTGGATCCCCAACGCCAGTGGGGGAGGGTGGGCGCGACACTGCGTGGCGGCCACGTAAGCGGAAATGACTTAACTAGTTCTTCCGGCTTCTGTGAGAGGCTGATAGGTTATCAGAGCGCGAGTTCGGATGGTTTGAACTGATTGGCTTAGAAGCTTGTGGTAGGCGGGTTCTGTTATAAGTCTATAAAAGGTCAAGGCAAGCCAGTCCTCGCTGGGCTTACTTCTTTACCCTGCTGGGGAGACTGTAACCCCCCAGAGCTCTGGAAATTAAAATCCTCTTGTAAAATTGCATCAGGTCTGTCTCTCGTGTTTCGGGGTGCTGGTTTCCGAGGCATGGGGTGCAGAAGTACCCCGTTTTTTCTTTCGGATCTTACACTTTATGTGTACAACAGGGCTGGACCCCTTCTCTATAGAAAAAGGGAGGTAAATTTCTGTTAGGGAAGAACATTTCATTTTGAAATTAAGAAGTGCAAGAGCCAGCAGGGGATATTTAAAAGCTCATGCTGACTTTCACTATTTACACTTTTAAATATACACCCCATTAATATTCGTGAGTAAATGATTGGGCTCTTACAAGGCTTTTTAATGAGATTAAATCTCCCCCAGCTGGAGACCATGAACCTCAGTCATTCCTTAGAAGGGAAGGTTTCCTCCTGACTTAGTTTCTCTTCTCTTATTGTGATAAAATACCCTGACAAAAGCAACTTAAAGGGAAAAGAGTTTATACCCTTTGAGGGGATCAGTCCATCACAAGGGGGAAGATATGGCTGTAGGCAGGGGAAATACAGTGGGAGGAGCAGGAAGCTAACTGATTACATTGTATCCAAAAGGAGCAGGAAACTAACCGATCACATTGTATCCAGGAGGAGCAGGAAGCTAACTGATCACATTGTATCCAAAAGGAGCAGGAAGCTGACTGATCACTTTGTATCCAGGAGGAGCAGGAAGCTAACTGATTACATTGTATCCAGGAACAGCAGGAAGCTAACTGATCACATTGTATCCAGGGGGAGCAGGAAGCTAACTGATCACATTGTATCCAGGAGGAGCAGGAAGCTGACTGATCACATTGTATCCAGGAAGAGCAGGAAGCTAACTGATCACATTGTATCCAGGAGGAACAGGAAGCTGACTGATCACATTGTATCCAGGAAGAGCAGGAAGCTAACTGATTACATTGTATCCAGGAAGAGTAGGAAGCTAATTGATCACTTTGTATGCGGGAAGAGCAAGAAGCTAAGTGATCACATTGTATCCAGGAGGAGCAGGAAGCTAATTGATCAGGAGGCTAATTTTGTATCTTGGAGGAACAAGAAGCAAGAAGTGATCACATTGTATCCACACCCAAGAAGCAGAGGGTGAGCAAGGCCCACCTCCCAGTGATCCACTTCCTCCAGCAATGTTCTGCCACCTTCCCTAACAACACCCCAGCTACGAACCAAGGGTTCAAGCCTATGGGAGGTTACACACTCAAACCATAGCACCTCCCTTACAATAAATCCCAGAGAGCTCTGGGGTGTGCGTGTGTGTGTGTGTGTGTGTGTGTGAATCTGAATAGTGCAACCATCAGTCTCTCCTCCCTAGGCCCAACATCCTGAACCAGCTGTCTAGCTCTGTGATAGACAAGTGCATCCCTCCAGGAGCACAGATCATAACCGGGGAACTCATTTTGGGTCTCTCTCTTCTCTTCACCCTCTGTGGCCAGTCAGTCTGTTGATGCCTACCCCATCCTACCCCCACCCCCAGCATTGCTGTAGCTATTTTTGGTCCATGACTGCCAGCTAGTTCATACTGTTGCTGTAACATGCCTGCCAGTCATTGACACAGACAAGTGACTTGGCTCAGAGCAAAGTTATGCTGACCGCATAGCCTGTTATGCTCTGTATGACGTTTGTTAATCTTATGAAGTCCCACAAAGCTTTACGTAGGACCCATTCACATTAAAGATCAATAAGAACCTAAAATGACTTGAATCAGAGCTGACCACCAGGCAACACTTCCTGTACCTGCCTATGAGCTCACTGTGGGTTTTGCAGTTTCGGTCTCTGATAGAGAAACATGTACGGGGTTGTAGCTCAGCCCCCAAATTCTGAGCTATGTCCCTGATCAATCAGTATTAGGTGTGTGTTCAATAGCCCATCCCTGTCCGATTGAGATCAGTGTGTGGTTTGTGGGGTGACTCCTGGACCCCAACCAATCAACCACAAAATCCTCCCCACAAGGTTCCTATGCAGAGCAGCGCTGCATTGGATATTCTCACTGCAGTGTCTCCTTTATTCAGATCCTCCTGTCTCTGCCTCCCAGGTGCTTGGGTAACGGTCCCATCTCCTGTTACCCCACGTGTCTCCATTACTGATACCATTACCAGCATATGGGGTCTTTCTATCTAGACAATGTCATTGATAACTTCCCCTCTTACACAATGTGTCAAAACAGTGCAGCAGGAAATCCTGTTCCATCCCTCAGTCTTTAGAGTCTCCTCTGAGCCTTTGATTTTGTTTTCTTTGACTGGTCTTCCTCCCCTGCCCTCCCCCACCCCAGTTTTTCAAGACAGGGTTTCTCTCTATAACCCCAGTTGTCCTGGAACTCACTCTGTAGACCAGGCTGGCCTCGAACTCAGAAATCTGCCTGCCTCTGCCTCCCAAGTGCTGGGATTAGAGGCGTGCGCCACCACTGCCCGGCCAACTGGTCTCTTTTCTTTTCTTTTCTTTTCTTTTCTTTTCTTTCCTTTCCTTTCCTTTCCTTTCCTTTCCTTTCCTTTCCTTTCTTTCTTTCAACTTCCTTTCTGTTGCTAAGCTAAAACATTTTGACCAAAAAGCAATTTAAGGGAGGAATAGATTTATTTCAGATCAACTCACAGATCATAATCTATCATTGAGGGAAATCAGGGTAGGCACTCCAAGCAGGGACCATGGAGGAACTCTCTGCTGACTCACTCTCTGGCTCCTAGTGGTTTGTGCTCAGCTCAATTTCTTATATAGCCTAAGACTGTCTGCCTAGGGCTGGTGCCATCCACAGCACGCTGGACCCTCCTACATCAATTAATGAAGACAATCCTGACGTGGAAACTTAAGGATTCTTAGCAAAGTCGATTGGATGGTGTTTTGCTGGGGCAAACATGTGAAGGAGTGTTTAGCTGAAGTGGACACAGGTGAAAGACTAAAGCAGACTTGTGAAGGAACGTTTCACTGAAGCAGACACGGGAGAGAGAGTGTTCTGCTAAGGCAAGCACATGAAAGGACATGATGAAGGATTCTTTGCTGACGACACACATGTATTGGTCTGCCTTACGCTGCGTGGTTGAGCTGCATTTGTCAGGACTCCATACAGAGAAATGCGCTGGAAAACTTCTGGTGGTGTGCTGCAGTTTTTTGCTGCTTCCTTGGACTCGAGGATGATTGGCAGAGTGATGTCAGTTCACACACACACACACACACACACACACACACACAAACACACACACTGAGGCGAGACCCGTGGAGGACACATGATGGGGTCTCACATCTTCGCTGATCTTTGCTTCCCTGAGAGAGACACAGCTGAGAACTTCTCCTGGTCCCTTCTTCTGACTCGTGCCAAAGTTGAGGCCTGGCTGTCTCTGCTAGGTCCTGTCACCACTGCTGATTTGTGTTTGCTATCCTGATTTTACCGAACAGGACTGACGGTGTATCCATGAAGTGTTAGAGTGGATCAAGCTGTCAGTGTTGACCTGTGAACTGAACTGCTGATCCCAGACATGCCTACAATGCAACCTGTTAAACACAAATTACTCATTTCTCTCTCTCTTTTTTTCCAGGTGATTCTGGGCTATCTCAATTTGACATGTTTCATGGAACCAGGCCTTGAATTCATGATGTAGCCAAGAATGATCTTCCTGCCTCTCTGCCTCCCAAATGCTAGGACAACGAGGGAGGACTTCATCTCCCCCTGAGTTTTTATAAGAACTCACTTGGAGAGCCTCTATTTTCTGGGAGGTCCCAGTTTCTATATCTAGTCCTCTCTCTGCTTCTCCTCTAATCTCTTGACTTCACACACCACCTCAACTAGACTTGGTGGCTCATACCTATTATGGTGGTTGAGAGGCTGAGGCAGGAGGATTGCTGTTACAGGTCAACCTGGGCTACATCATGGATACTATGATACGCTATGATTTCCTGTTCAGCCTAGGCTACACAGTGAATTTCAGGCCAGCCAGGGTGACAGAAATAAGTACTCCTGTGTCAATATCTGTGATGGTTTGTGTATGTTCATCCCAGGGAGTGGCACCATTAGAAGGTATGACCTTGTTGGAGGAAGTGTGTCACTGTGGGGATGGGCTCGGAGATCATCCTCGTAGATGCCTGAGCATGCCCACTCTGTTCCTGGCTTTGCTTTGGATAAAGATGTAGAACCCTCAGCTCCTCCTACACCATGCCTGCCTGGATGCTGCCATGCTTCTGCCTTGATGATAATGGACTGAACCTCTGAACCTGTAAGCCAGTTCTAATTAAATGTTGTCTTTTATAAAACTTGCATTGGTCATGGTATCTGTTCACAGCAGTAAAACCCTGACTAAGGCAATATCCAAGGTTCTAATCCCGACCCCTCTCAGTTCCAGGAAACTTGGAAGCCCTGGGGTTTCCAGATGTATAGAACCAGGACGAAGCCATGTACTTCTTAGCCACTTTCTTTACCTCATTGGTCCCAGAATCTTCTCTGAACCTTCCCTTTCTCAAAATTGTGTGTTTACTCTCCTAATGGCTCAGACCCATGTTTCTAGATTCATCACATTTTCTTCTCAACAGGAACCTCCAATACTGTCTTTTCCCAGCAGATACGGAGGAAGCCATGGCCTTATGCCAAGTCAGCACACCGGCCACGCCTGCCTTTGCTCTGTGTCGTGTTCCTTACTTCCTCCTCCCGGGTCTCTCCGATTTATCATCTTGTCTCCACGACTTTACACTGGTGTCCATCTCTCTCTCTCTCCTCGACGGTTGTGTTTGTCATTATACCTTGAAGGTTTGTGGAAAGGTGCTGACACCGACATGGGACAGCCTTAGGAGGGGAGAGCAGACCTTCAGATTCAAAGAGGAGCCCTGTTAAGAGAGATGTATAACATGTATACAGCGTGTATAACATGCAGGAGGCCTGAAGCAGGAACAGACCCGTCGGACGCTGAAATACCAGCTGAGCACGCATCACAGTCACAGACAGACGGAGTGGGCCCTTCAGGTACGAAGAACAAATAAAAAGGGGTCTAAGTCGTCTAGGTTTTCAGGAGGCTGAGTAAGCTTCCTACCAAGAAATCTAGTCTGGCCCAGGCTACATGCTAAGGCAGACAGAGGCAGGCATAGGGTGGGGCCATAAACATGCTTGTAGCCTCAAAGGGGAGGGAGGGCCTGCAGGCCACAGCACAGCCTGCTTTCTAATCTGCTGCTTTCTCCAGAAAGCTGCAGGGGGTGCGGCCTATCAGTAGGTGAGGACAAAGGAGGCTACAATTTGTAGCCTGTGCTTTAGGAGGTAGGGCTTTGCCCCTGATCCCATGACTGTAGTAAGGAAACAACTATGGTTTCTGGGCATCGACTTGGTGTCTTGTGACTTTCCGCTTGCTGGTTTGATCCTCACTTTATAATTTCGACCCTGTGCAAGATGAGCTTGCTTTCAGCTGTAAGCAGGAAAATTTTTACCCAGGCTTGACTGGTGAATTGTTTATCTTTCTGATTGGATAAGAGGTCCAAAGTCCGGAGCTAACACAGAAGCCAAGCAATACAATTTAAAAATTATCCAGACTTGCCGGGCATGGTGGCGCACGCCTATAATCCCAGCACTTGGGAGGCAGAGGCAGGCGGGATTTCTGAGTTCGAGGCCAGCCTGGTCTACAGAGTGAGTTCCAGGACAGCCAGGACTACACACAGAGAAACCCTGTCTCAAAAAAAACAAAAAACAAACAAACAAAAAAATTACTCAGACCTTCCTGTTTTCCTCCTCCTTGACCTTGGCGTGATGACTTTGACCTTTAAAAGATGCTCGAGATAGTTGCTGCACCTTCAGCGTCCTTAGTATGCAGGCGGACAGGACAAGGGGGGGTTTCTAGCACCCAGGTATCTTCTTGCATTTGGGATGAGTTCTACCTCACCTCACCTCTGTTCATGCACGTTTACAGCTCTGGAGTCTGTTGTAAATCGTCCTCACCATAAGCAATGAGATTTTTATAACTATCTTGACCCATCAGGACTCATCACTGAAATATAGGGCCCCTTGGGGGAAAGGGGTATCACGCCGATAAAACAGATTCACGTTCTGTATGCAGGAGGAAGCGCTGGTTTCCGGGGAGACGGTCGGATCTGTGGAAGAGACACTCAGAGGGCATGGGTCCAGCAAAGTTCCAATGCAGGCAGTGTAACTGCCAAGACTGCCCATCTCCCTGCTTAGCAGAGGAACCGGAGTTCTGGGGCCCAGAAGCCAAACTAAGTTCCTGGTTGAGTCAGTCCAGCAGTCTTAGGGCAAGAGTGGGCGTGGGAACAGAGAGAGGTGAGACACCAGATCCCCTGGGGGACTTTGTTGAGCTATGTCCCTTCCTGAAAAGTCTACCGTGGCCCCCAGAACACACGCAGGTCCCTGCCAACCCCTGTTGGGATCACATGTTTAAGCCACTGCCACCAACAGTTTTGTTGAAGGGGTTAATTAAGGAAGAGGCCATCAAACACTTGGGACAAGGAGTAGCAAACCACACCACACTCTTTTGTCCTTTTGTTGATCTTGAAGGTTGCTTTTGCTTTAAACGTTGGATACAGTACTATCTCTTTTAAAAGAATTCCAAATTACCATTTAATTAAACGGGAAAGGATTTTGTGTCTCCAGAGGCTTCAAACTGAGGAAGACATTCGATGACTTTGAATCCTTCCTCAAAACGAGACATACATCGAGAAACACATAAAATGTGTGTTTCTGTACTTGAAGATTAGCAAGTTGAGGTTTAGTCCCTGCATTCAAGTTAACAAAACATTGCTCACTGCAACATTTAAGACTCTTTACTAAAAAGAAAAATGAGTAATTCTTTAAAAAAAAAAAAAAAAACAACTAGGGAACTTTGTACAGCTCTAACTTTTGCCAAAATAACAGGGACTTGCTTAAGTCATGCAAGGGATCCGAGAGACGTTCATCACATCCTCAAGGGTACTCAAGTATGTCTGTGGCGTGCAGGGACTGACTTGCTCGCTGGTCAGCTTGGCTTACGTACTGTGGAAGACTAGACTACAGTAGGCCTTGAGCGATGACAGTCTTCCTCCTAAGACGGACTGCAGGAGAGACATCGTCAGTTCTGATGCTTCAGCCCATGGACAGAAATGAGGCCGTGGACACAGTGAGGTAAGCCGGGAAACTGTGTCTGCAGATTAAGGAAATCCCCTCCCCTCCACCGTCTACACGCTGAGATTATAGAGTGTCATGCGGTGGGCCAGTTCACATGGGCTCCCGCGTCAGTGCTCGCTGTGCTCACATTGACTTCACACACTTGTTCTTGATGTGTCCACTGACAGCATACTGGGCGCAAAGGCTCCGTTAAGATGCCCAGACACAAGCCGGACGTGGTGGCGCACGCCTGTAATCCCAGCACTTGGGAGGCAGAGGCAGGTGGATTTCTGAGTTCTAGGCCAGCCTGGTCTACAGAGTGAGTTCCAGGACAGCCAGGGCTACACAGAGAAACCCTGTCTCAAAAAACCAAAAAGAAAAAACAAACAACAACAACAACAAAAAAAAAAACCAAAAACAAAAACAAAAACAAAAAAAGATGCCCAGACACCAGGCTTAGATGTTGCAGTTAAATAAAAACGCGTTTCAGAAGGACCGAAGTCATGTGTGTTAGCCTGACAATGCTGTGAGACATTTTTCATGAAAAACAAAAAAACCTTGTTGATATTTTTAATCTCTTCTGGGATCACTGAGTGCTGACTAAAAGGGAGTCTCAAGGTACCGCAGAATGCTTTCCCTTTTATCTAGAATTCCCTGTACAGCCAGTGCTGGCCCATTACTGGGCTCATAATCACTTGGTCCTTGTTAGTTCAGCGTGTCCCAGATTTTAAAATGATACAATGTTGCAACCTTGTCGGGACTGGAGGGACATCTTGGTCCCTAGAAGCAATGAGGGAGGTAATGACCTCGCATTAGGAGAGAGCATTCGAAACAACGGCTCTGACCGTGCCATGTGGTTTCTTCTTATCATTCACCCCAAGGTTGGTAAGACTTTCCTTCATGCTATAATTCAGATATGTGTATGTATATATGTGTTCCCACATACATATATACATACATATATGCATATATATAATCCCACATACATACACACACATATAAGATCCCATATACATACACAAACACATATATAGGATCCTATATACAGATACACATACATGTATATACACATACATATACATAACCCCATATACACACACACACATATATATGATCCCATATATATATATATGCACATACATATATATGCATATATATGCACATACATACATATATCATCCTTTTATTTACTACAAATAACTGTTAGGCTTTTCCTAGTCTAGAAATATATTTTCTATCCAAGCCTACAGAAAGACATATCTGAGCCTGCAGGGCACTGGACTGGGTGGGGGTCATCTTGGGCTTGCTGTACAGCCCAGGCATGTGACCTCATAATCATCTTCTTAACGCCCTTAACTTAAAACTACCAGAAGGTAGTGCAGTCCTGTCTCAAGAACAATCTATAGGAAATAACTTTGTGGTGAAACTCAGTAATTGTGAATTTATATTGAATTTCTCTCTCTCTCTCTCTCTCTCTCTCTCTCTCTCTCTCTCTCTCTCTCAGACAAATACAAGAAACCAACTTTATAGTCCTCTATGTACAGGATAAAGACATAAGGCACTTGCCATATGATTGAAATTATTTACAAACACTATTATACAAAAGTAGATGCGAACTGGGAGCCGTTCCCCAAAATGATCATTTTGATGGTTAAACACCCAAGAGAAGACTCTGTTTTGGTTTATAACTGGGAGGTTTTACTTCACTGTGGTTGGGAAGACACGGATGAGCACAGCACACCGCGCGGGAAAGAGCGAGCCTTGCTGAAGTCGGTGTGGCCCTGTGGGAGGAAGTGTGTCGCCGTGGGCGTGGGTTCTCAGGTCTCCTCTGCTCAAGCTGTGTCCGGAGTGGCACGCAGTTGCCTCTGCTCACCAGCTGATGAAGATGTAGAACTCTCAAGGCCTCTCGCCTTTCTGCTCGCACCCGTCCCAAAGGGGCTTTCCATAACGTTGCCTGGAAGAGCGATGGGCTTTACAATCCAGCCACGACGTTCTAGAATTATCCAAGAACACTCAGCCCAGTGTTAATATAAAATAAAATGTCTTTGAACACAACAGGCCTTTCCTAGGCATGTCAAAAGTTCCCTATAGTAAAATAAAATAAAATAAAATCAACAAAAAACTGTAAATTTTCAATGTCTTTTGTACAAAAGGTGATTTTAATGACATGCTTCATTTTCCTTTGAAAAACAGGCACACGGGTAAGCCAACGTTTTATATGTAGTTGCTTGAAGAAGTTTTTTTTTTTTCTCTTTTGTCAATTTTTGTCTCATAAAGGAGCTGTCATCTGTGGGAGGACTTCATTATTCTTAGGACCAACCTGATGCACGGCCACAAGTTGGGAACAGGGCAGGAGGGGACCTGCCACACATCTCAGGGTAAAAGGCTCCGTTCCGAGCCCGCCACACGTCTGCTTCCCTCTTCTGCCCTGCCCCAGAGAAGGCCTCCCTCCTGCTCCCTGAAAGAGCTGGCCAGGTATTAACGGATGCTTCATCCGAGCCCTCAGTGAGACCCAGTGGGCACAGCTGCAGGCGGACACAGCAGGCACCCATCCTAATAGCAGGGAAGGAGCTAGACAGATGGCTCAGTGGATAAAGCACGCGCCTCCCACACACTAAGACCTGAGTCCGATCCTAGAACCCACACAAAGAATCCGGGTGTGGAGACCTGTACCGGAAATGCCGGCACTGAGGGGAGGGGCAGCTAAGGGAGGAGCTGCTGGCCAGTCAGCACAGCCTCCTTGACAAGCTCCTGCCAGTGAGAGAGCAGCTCTGTCTTACAAACCCAGGGGAAGAGCTCCTGCACTTAATCTCTGATTTACACATCCTCACACACACACACACACACACACACACACACACACGTGTGTACTGACACATAAACAGTCACTGTACCTGCACACACACACACACACACACACACACACACACACACGAAGGAAGGAGCAAGAAGGATGAAAGAAAGGAAGAAAGGGGCGGGGCTCTAACTTGGCCTTGCTTTATAGGATCAAACCCAAGCTAAGGCCTGAGCCAGGGGAGTTCCCAGACACCGCCCTGCTCACAAGCACCTGTCATGCCATGCGCAGCTGTGGAGTAATGAGCAGACACACAGGAACTGGTCATTCCTCTCCCAGTGTGACTGGCAGGTTGTAGCGCTCACAAATTGATGTGAGCCTTACCAGAGCTACACTCAGTGAGAGGGCAGTGCGCTTGGAGTGGCTACCCCAACATGTGTGCATCTGTGTACGTGTATGTGTGTGTGTATGTGTATGTGTGTGTATATGTGTGCAAGCACATGCACGCATGCATGTGTACACATGTGTGTGTCTCTGTGTGTGTGTGACTGTATGTGTGACTGTGTGTGTGCATGTGTGTTTGTGCTCGTGCGTGCATGGGTGCACATGTGTGTGTGCGTGTGTCTGTGTGTCTGTGTGTATGTGTGTCTGTGTGTATGTGTATGTGTGTATGTGTGTATGTGTATGTGTGTGTATGTGTGTTTATACAAGCGTGTGTGTATGCATATGTGCACATGTATGTGTCTGTGTGTGTGACTGTGTGTGTGCATGTGTGTTTGTGCTCGTGTGTGTGTATGTGTGTATGTGTATGTGTGTGTATGTGTGTGTGCAAGCGTGTGTGTATGCATATGTGCACATGTGTGTGTCTGTGTGTGTGTGACTGTGTGTGTGCATGTGTGTTTGTGCTCGTGCGTGCATGGGTGCACATGTGTGTGTGCGTGTGTCTGTGTGCATGTGTCTGTGTGCATGTGTCTGTGTGTGTGTGTCTGTGTGTGTGTGTGTGCGCGTGTGCGTGTGTGTGTGTGTGTGTGTGTGTGTGTGTGTGGTGCCTATGTCCTGGTGTTAGCCAATAGAAGGATATTTTCAGGGACAATCACCTGCAGGAGAAAGGCTGCTATTTGCTAAGTGGCTGCGAGCCTGCCCTAACCTTGCTTTTGTATCAAATAAGGCCCAGAAGACTTAGATCCGCCCCGTAAACAATGACAATGACACAGAGCAGACTCTGCTCAGTCTCTGCCCAGACACACTCCCACCCCCATCCTGCCACTGTTGACATCAACACGTATGAGGAGGCATGACCACTCTCTGCACATGCTCAAGAATGTGGGTTCTGACAAATGGATATCCTATGTGCGTGCTAACTGAGGCTCACAAATCAATTCTGGGGTTACCCAGAAGCCCCTTCTCCCTGTCCACGACCCCTAGATCTAGCAGCCATTCGTCTTTTTTTTTTTTTTTTTTTTTTTTTTTGCCGTCTTTAGACAATTTTACTTCTTCTAGAATGCCACACAGCTACAATCACACAGCATGTCGTCTTTCCAGACAGGTATTTCTACACCTAGCAACAGCCATTTCCGTATCTTTTCCTAGCTCGATAGCCCAGTTCCTGTGAGCACTGAATAATATCCCACAATCTAGACATGATAATATTTTCCCTTCTATTGGAGATAGATTTTTTTCTCATGTAATATATCCTGATTATAGTTTCGCCTCCCTCTCTACTCCTAGCTCCTCCCACCTCCCCTCCCCCTCTGGATCCACCCCTGCCTCCCTTCTGTCATTGGAAAAGAACAGGCTTCCAAGAGACAACAACCAAACATGACAAAAGAAAATGGAGTAAGACACAATGAAAACCACTAAGGTTGAACAAAGAAACCCAACGGAAGGAAAAGATTCCCTAGAGCACATACAAAAAAAATCAGAAGAATCAGAGACAGACATTACCCAGAGGCAGACACTGCACTCATTCTCACACGTTGGAGTCCCATAAACACTGAACGGAAAGCTTCAGTATACACGGAACATACTTGATGCTAACCCGTGTCGGCCTGTGCGTGCCGCTTCAGCCTCTGTGCGCTCCTGGGAGCTTGGCTCAGTTAATTTACAGGACCTTGTTCCCGGGGTCCTCCTTCTACTCTTTCTGTCTCCTCCTGAGCTCTTGTGGGGGGGGGTGGGGGAGGAGGTGGGGGGGTGGGAGGGGATTTGATGGAGATATCCACTTAGAGCTGTGTGTTCCAAAGACGACTCTGTCTGTCTCTCTCTGTATCTGTCTCTCCTTATCTCTCTTTGTCTCTCCTCTCTGTCTTTGTCTCCATTTCTGTTTCTCTTCGCTGTCTCTGTCTCTCCTCTCTGTCTCATTTTCTCTGTCTCTCTTCTCTGTGTATCTGTCTATTTCTCTCTGTGTGTGTGTGTGTGTGTGTGTGTGCGTGTGCGAGTGCACGCATGTGTGTGCATGCGTGTAATGTCTGCCTCTGGGTCTCTGCGTCTGTTCCCATCTGCTGCAGGAAGAAGCCTCTCTCATGAGGACTGAAGAGGGCCCCGATCTGTGAGTCAGAAAGAACATCACTAAGAGTCATTTTATCGATACTTTTTGGAAAGACCAGTAGTGTTCGGTTTTACCCGAGGCCTCTGGTTATCGAGTCTCTGGTTCTTGGCCATCCCCGCAGTGTCAGATGTGAGTCCCAGCTCGTGGAGTAGGCCGTAAGTCACATCGGACATCGGTTGCCACTCCCACAAGTTCTGTACCAGCATGGCCCTTTCTGGCTTATCTTTCAAGCAGGGCAGATTGTAGGTCAAAGGTTTTATGGCTGGCTGGGTGTCCACGTTTCTCTTTGAGAGCCAGCAGAGAACCTTCGTGGACCAAAGGCAACAGAAGTTTCCACGTAGGCCCCAGGTGTACGTGGTGTTCAATGAGCTTTGTGGGCGCTGTCTTCAGCAACGGGGCCTCATGTCTGTTTGTAGAGAGAAAACGAGAGACCAGCCTCTCGCTGGCCAAGGCCTTTGCTGTGTGCATCAGACGAGCTTCCAGACATCCACCTGCCTCTGCCTTTCATCCCATTGTTGCTGAGATTACAGGTGCGTGCCCTTGTGCCTGGCTTTTGACACCGGATTCTGCGGATGCAAATTCAGGTCTTCACGCTGGCAAGGCAAGTGCTTTGCTGAGTGAAGCCGTCTATCCCCCTACACCCACCCATGTGGCAGAGTCATTAGCCAATGTTTGCAGTCGGGAGAGTGACCACTAGAGGTGTGAGGGGAGACCCAGAAGTAGGGCGTTGAAGTTTAGACAAACATCTGCCCAAGGGCAACAATGTGTGCATTACCCTAAGAGTTCTATAAGAGTGGGGAGTAACTCCGACACTCTGTCCCTGCCACAGAAGCCCAGGGACCAACACCCATGTAAAAAGTGTGGGGAACAAATAAAATCGGATCCTCAGAGCTCCTCAGTTGTCCAGCCTACCCAGATCGATGAGTTCCAGGATCAGTGAGAGACCAGGTCTCAAAGAAAAAGGTAGAGAGAAAAGAGACACCCAACATCCTCACACCCACATGCATGTACACATGCACACATCCAAACCAACATGCACATAGCACACATGCACACATCCAAGCCAACATGCACATAGCACACATGCACACATCCAAACTAACATGCACAGAGCACACATGCATACATCCAAACTAACACGCACATATCAAACATGCACAAGTAAAATTTAAGAATCAAAAAGTAAGTTTTGCAGCTGGGAGGTGATGGCCCATACATTTGATCCTAGCACTTGGGAGGCAGAGGCAGGTGGATCTTTGTGAGACAAAGAAACCCTTGTCTCAAAAACATATATATATATATATATATATATATATATATGTATGTATGTATGTATACGCATATATGTATGTATATATGTATATGTGTGTATATGATATATGTGTGTATATATGATATGTGTATGTATAAATGTATATCATATATATAATATAGCATTAATGATTGCACTTAATTCTCAGCAACGGGAACTTTCTTCATCATCATCACCATCGTCTACATCATCATCATCATCGTCGTCGTCATCATCTCGCAGAGAATCTGAAGAACTTCATCAATGTCAGAGACCAGCAGAGCCAGGAAGGAGCCCAGCAAATGTCACCCAGGGCCGGCTTCATTTGTCTTACCTTGATGCCCTTCCGGGTGTCACTGTAACTCTCATTCCCCAAACACCTCTCACACTGCTAACATAAAATTAGGATGGAGTAGAAGGCAGGCTCACACGCTTTTTTTTTTTTGTTTTTTTTTTTTTTGTTGTTTTTGTTTTTTGTTTTTCGAGACAGGGTTTCTCTATGTAGCCCTGGCTGTCCTGGAACTCACTCTGTAGACCAGGCTGGCCTCGAACTCAGAAATCCGCCTGCCTCTGCCTCCCAAGTGCTGGGATTAAAGGCGTGCGCCACCACCGCCCGGCACGCTATTTTTATTAATAGTTTTATTCATTAGCTTAATGACAGCAGATGAGGTCTGGATATTGTTAAATTCTGAATACTGAGTCCCCGGCCAGGGGCCCTAGTCTAGTGACAATGATCAAAGCTTGAACAGCGGGAGCTATCGGGAGGAAGGGGGTTCCTGGGAACATGTTTTTGAAGATTATACCTGCATACCAGTCCCCTTCTCTGCTTCCACCACAAGGTGAGGCTTCTCTCTACCGCCACTGTCACCACCCGCCCAGAATCCACAGACAAACTGCACGCAGGGACCGCTGAGACTGTGAGTCAAAACAAAGATTTTCTCCTCCTAAGCTGCTCCAACGGCCATCCATTACCCTGATTTAAGTCTGTCTAATGCGGAGAACAAACCACTTCTTACTGAGCCCTGCTGTGCCGTGCTCAATCTGGATAGCACGCCAGAACCAGAGAGAGATCCCTCCCACTCCTGAAGAAAACACATCTTTGCACTTAAAATGAGAGAGAGAGAGAAAGAGAGAGAGAGAGAGAGAGAGAGAGAGAGAGAGGAGGGAGAGGGAGGAAGAGAGAGAGAGAGAGAGAGAGAGAGAGAGAGAGAGAGAGAGAGAGAAAGTGTCTGGGAGGATGGGGGCAGGGGCAACACACTGGGCTAAGGCAAGAAATACCCTTCACCAGGTAGTCTGGGCCATTGGGTGGCCCAAGCAGAAGGAACAGGAGCCAGAGAAGAGTGTCTGGAAACGTGAGGATGTGACTGTGCTGGAGGGAAGGACGGATTGCAGGAGCTGGAACAGGGGCAGTTCTGCTGAGCCCGCCCAACAGGGCTTTAGGGTTACGTACATACATACAATGAGGACAGGGTAGGGTTATATACAATTGGGACCGGGGCATGCCAGGGCGCGTGAAAAGATATTTTACTTTTTTTTTAAGTTCTCATCCTCCCAACTCTGCTGCCACCGGCAAGTGTTACCAACTGAGTTAAGAACCTTCCTCGGCGTTAGCATTTTTTTATCCAGAGTCTATAAACAGTTTTACGCCACCATGTCTCCTTCCCAAATGCTTCCTGGGAGACGGAGCTAAGGAGATGTCTGCACTTGCTTCTTGGGCCCAGTGCGAAGATGACTGGGACACAGGGTTGTCAGCCAGCCCCAGTTCTGTCTGGACTGTGCGCCCGTCTGTGTGTAGTGAGGCCACTCGGCAGTGGTCACAGAACCCTGGGAGCACCACTGTGCCTGCCTGGGGACATCCCGTGCATAGTAAATAACCCCGCGGTGGCGGAGAAGCTGGCGGCTGTTATATCAAGTGCTTATGCCATTCAAAGACTCGGCTAAGTGCCCCAAAATACCTATTAATGAATGGACAATGAATCGCCCAGCTCCCCGTGCCTGCCAAGGTTCATGGTGAGAGAATTAGGCCCGGGAAGGGGTCTGAGCCTTGGCTTCTATTGCTGGTGACCAAAAAGCAAGTTGGGGAGGAAAGGGTTTATTCAGCTTACACTTCCAGATCATAGTCCATCACAGGAGGAAGTCAGGACAGGAACTCAAGCAGGGCTGGAACCTGGAGGCAGGAGCTGATGCAGAGCCCGTGTGTGTGTGTGTGTGTGTGTGTGTGTGTGTGTGTTGGGGGAGGGTGCTGCTTACTGGCTTGCTTCCCATGGCTTACTTAGCATAAATGGATATAAAATGCCTTCTTATGGAACCCAGGACCACCAGTCCAGGGATGGCCCCACCCACAGTGGGCTGGCCCCTTCCCCAACAATCACTAAATAAAAAAATAAATGCCTTATGACTGGATCTTACGGAGGCATTTTCTCAGTTGAGATTCCTTTCTTTCAAACATCTCTAGTTTGTGTTTCCAGGTAACATAAAACTAGCCAGCACAGAGGGTTAGACAGTTTGCCCATACTTCTCGCATTTAAAATGTGCACTGCTCAGTTTCAACCCAAAAGACATCTATAGCCGAACTTTTAAATTCAGATTGTGCGATATTCAGAAAGTATTCAGGAAATATGTGTAATGAACACGGGTGTCTAACAGGGAAGAGGATGTGATAATTATCACAATTGACATCTCCCGGGGCAGCCACCAGACAATTATTTCATCTTGTCACAGCCTTCTGAGGTGAATGCTGGTGCAGTGAGGCTTAGGAGAAGTCTCTTCTTCCATAGATTTTTGGTAAAATAGGGAGGTTTTTTTGTTTTGTTTTGTTTGTTTTTGTTTGTTTTTTTTCGAGACAGGGTTTCTCTGTATAGCCCTGGCTGTCCTGGAACTCACTCTGTAGACCAGGCTGGCCTCGAACTCAGAAATCCGCCTGCCTCTGCCTCCCAAGTGTTGGGATTAAAGGCGTGTGCCACCACGCCTCGCTCCTGTGTTCTTTAGAACGCAACATCTCCACGTTTCTCTGAATCCGGTTCTGACCGCTCCTCCTGATGGCGACGGGGCTCATCAAGGTTTTGCGACTTTGCTGTGTGAGCCTGTCGTGGCTGTCAGCTCCGATGTTTCGGGCTATACACAGAGATGGATATTAAAACGCACAGAACTGAAAAGGAGGTGTTGCCTGCAAGTTTCCAGGCTGCAGTGGGGAAAACCAACCACTTGTCCATATGCAAAAGAGGTTCTGTCACTAAGGGAACAGCCTGGGCGCCTTCGGCACTAATAGCTGTGATTAGCAGCGCTTTCCCTCTGCACCATCCCATCTACAATGTAAGTTGCTTTTACTGCCATTGCCTCCCGGGGCTCAGTTACCCTCTCCATGAGATTATTATTCATCAGTGTAGCACAAACGTGTCTCGTGAATGCTCTCACTAACTCCACAGCCCTGTATTTTTTAACTTCTCTCTCCCAATCTGATAGAGTTTCACATGTATTTAGTGTGTGTTTGTGCACTGGTGTGTGTGAGTGTGTCAGTGTGTGAGTGTGTATGCACTAGGGTGTGTGTAAGTGCATTTGGCTGTGTGTGTATGTGAGTGTGTGTGTGTGTTTGTGTGTGTGTGTGTGTGTGTGTGTGAATGTGTGCGCGCGCTAGTATGTGAGTGTGTTTGGCTGTGTGTATGAGTGTGTGTGTGAGTATGTGTGTGCGCTAGTGTGTGTGAATGTGTGAGTGCGTGCACTAGTGTATGTGATTGTGTTTGGCTGTGTGTATGAGTGTGTGTCTATGTATGTGCACTAGTGTGTGTGAATGTGTGAGTATGTGCACTAGTGTATGTGAATGTGTGAGTATGTGCACTAGTGTGTGTGAGTGTGTTTGGCTGAGTGTGTGTGTGTGTGTGTACACTAGTGTGTGTATGCCATTGCATGTGTGTAAAGGTCAGAGGACAGCATGTAGGAGGAAGTTCTTTCTTTCCAAGTGAGAACTAGGGATCGAACTCAGGTCGTCAAGCTTGGCAGCAAGTGCCTTTATCCACTGTACTATCTCACTGGCCCTAAATTTATCCTTCGGTAGAAAAGTGTCCGATATTTCAGAGGAAAACTTGAACTATGGAAACAAGTCCAGGTACATTTCAGTTTCTTAAGGATGGGCCTAGAGGGGACAGATCAGTGACCAAGAGTGCTTCCTGCTCTTCCAGTAGAGCTGATCTCTGCCAGCATGCTTGTGGGGCGGAGCTAAGTTACCTCCCGGAACCTCTGCTCTGAAGGTTCCAATGCCCCCTTCTGGCCTCTTCAGGTATCCACACTAATACCACACACACACACACACACACACACACACACACAGAGGGGGGGGTGGAGAGAGAGAGAGAGAGGGAAGCAGGCAGGCAGGCAGACAGACAGACAGACAGACAAGAGAAATTTTAAAATAAGTCAAAGGATTAATCAAAATATTGCATTCTATCCCCTTTGGGTTTTTTGGTTGGTTGGTTGGTTGGTTGGTTGGTTGGTTGGTTGGTTGGTTGGTTTGGTGTGTGTGTGTGTGTGTGTGTGTGTGTGTGTTGCTGCTGCTGCTGTTAATCGTCCTCCTCTTCCTCCTCCTCTTCTATTTTATGGCTGCACACATGTCTGTGAAGCACACAAGTGCCTGGTGCCCTCAGAGGCCAGAAGATGGCGTCAAACTTCCTAAAACTGAAGTTACAGACGTTTGTGAGCTGCCGTATGGATGCCGCAAAATCAAACCCAGGTCCTCTGGACGAGCAGCCAGTGCTCTTAACCGCTGAGCCATCTCTCCAGCTCCCTCCTTATTCTTTGGAGTCAGAGCCAGGACGGGCTTTCCTCTGTATGTCTCCCTAATAGCTCACTTGAACTCGCTAAGAGAAGCCAAGACTCTCTGACCCACTGCTGGGAGTAAGGCCAGCAGTTGGCACTGGGTTTGTTCCAGCTCATTCCAGGGGTTCTTGCAAAAATAGGTGTTCTCCATGTTCCTCCTCTTCTCCTCTTCCTCCTCTGCCTCCTTCTTCATATAGGATAGAGTTTGTTCAGGGCATGGGGAGGGGAGTTGAGAGGGTTGTAGAGCCAAAGAAAGACAGAGAGAGAGAGAGAGAGAGAGAGAGAGAGAGAGAGAGAGAGAAGAGGAGTATAGAAGTAGAGGCCAGACATGAGCACGTGGAGAGGGGGGAGGGGAATGGGGAGAGAGTGGGGGAGGAGACAAGGACAGAGCAGGGGCAAGAAGGGAAGAGCAAGAGAGCCTTCTTCTTCTTCTTCTTCTTCTTCTTCTTCTTCTTCTTCTTCCTCCTCCTCCTCCTCCTCCTCCTCCTCTTTCTCCTCCTCCTCTTCCTCCTCCTCCTCTTCTTCCTCCTCTTCCTCCTCCTCCTCTTCCTCCTCCTCCTCTTCTTCCTCCTCTTCCTCCTCCTCCCCCTCCTCCTCCTCCTTCCCCCTCCTCCTTCTCTTCCTCTTCCTTCCCCCTCCCCCTTCTCTCCCTCCTCCTCTCTCCCCCCTCCTTCTCTTCCTCCTCCCTCCCCCTCCTCCTCCTCCCTCCCCCTCCTCCTTCTCTTCCTCCTTCTGACTATCTTCTTGATGCTCTAGAAGGCCTTGTTACTCCTTCATGTGCACCCGGTGGTGTCTTGGAAGTACCCACCATGGCACAGCAGCTATTGGTTTTCTTCGGAGAAGTGTTTTTATTTATCTTTATAGTCTGCACTAGTTGATCTCCTCGCAGCTGTCATAAAGTCCATGACACAGGTAAGGTAAGAAAGGAAGGTTTATTTTGGCTCACAGTTCAGTAGGATCTATCATGGCCATCCAGGAGGCACCTGGTCACATTGTATCCACAATCAGGAAGCAGAGAGGGGGCGGGTGTTCTCACTTCAATTGGCTTAATCTTGGGACTCCTTTATGAATGTGTCCACGGGTGTGTCTCCTGGGTGATGCCAGATCCTGTCACCTTGACAAGATAACCTTTTCGTTTCCCCCAAGAGCTGGGAGTTGTTGCACGGGCTTCCTGCTCAAGTATGTTGCTGGGTCCTCTTATATTGATACATAGTAACATAGGGTCCCATGAAGTTTCAGGGACTATGGTTCAGTCTCACATTGTCATAATGTTCAAAGTCCTTGTTCTTGTCCCCCACTGGAACGGTACTCTTGGTCTGGGGCTGGGAACATCATCCAAGGGACTCTAGACAGTCCAAGCGTGGCAAACATGCTTTTCCCTCCTGCCTTTCTCTCCCATTTTCTTAGCCTGGCTAAAAACCGTTAGGTTACATTTCTACAGCCAGCCCCAAGGTCTATTCCCTTATTTGGCTACTTTTTCCTCCTGAGGCTGACTCCCAAGGTCCAGCTGTCAAAGCATTGAAGTCCAGCAATCAAAAGGCCCCTTTGACCCACCTAATTAGCATGCCCAATTAAAATTAAGCACGTCATCCTAACACCAGGTTTCCCCCTTTACCTTTATAAACCACCGTTTGCCTATGGGCCACATCTGTTTCCTCTCTGTCCAGAGGCAACCCTTTGTTGTCCAGGACAAACATCCCTTCCTCCTCTCCCTTATTCCCTTCCCCCTCTCCCTCATCCTCTATCTCTTGTCTTTGTCTCTTAGTCCCTGTCCTCTGTCCCTCTGGGGCAAATAAATCTCCTTTGTGTTGAGAACTTGGTCTTGGGGGTCCTGAGCTTATCCTAATCGCTTCAATCATAGTGCAGAACAAAGATTAAATTCCTCTGCTCCTCTGGAGTTAGGCATGGCCTTATAACTCATTTCTGACCAAGGGGGTATGAGTATCATGTGACAGCTTCAGAAACCCTCCTTCAAGAGACAGCAGAACCACTTACTCTCATTTCTTTACCCCTTTCCACTGTGACTACTTGGAATATAGAGATAATGGATGGAGCTCATCAGCCCCTTTAGGCCAGAGTGACACAGAGTGACACAGAGGGGATATATAAGTCCAGATCCCCGAGGAGTCATGGAAAGAAGTCAACACATTATCATTTCCAGTTCTGGAATTCAATGAGAGGCAAATTCCTGTGGTGACACAAAATGACATGAAAATAGGAAGGGGACGGCTTGGGAAGATGGCTTCAGCAGGTGAAGGAGGCAGGATAAGACAGGGTAATGGGGGTGAAAAGGAAGGGCCAAAATTCACTTTATATATATATAAATACACAAACAAACACACATATATGTATATGTACATATATATAGTGAATTTATATGTGTGTGAATGAATGGATATCAATGTGATTAGGAAGTAGATATAGATAGTGAATTTTGGTTCTTCCATATATTATATATATACATATTTTTTTTTTCGGGACAGGGTTTCTCTGTATAGCCCTGGCTGTCATATATATATATATATATATATATATATATACACATACACACACACATATATATATACACACACATATATATATATATGTATATGTGCGTATATATGTATATATATAATCTTAGGGCTTTATGTTATGAAGAGACACCATGACCAAGGCAACTCTTATAAGGACAACATTTCATTGAGGCTGGCTTACAGGTTCAGAGGTTCAGTCCGTTATCATCAAGGTGGGAGCATGGCAGGATCTGGGCAGGCATGGTGCAGGGGGAGGAGAGAGTTCCACATCTTGTTCCGAAGTCAAACAAGAGAATACTCACTTCCAGGCAGCTAGGAGGAGGGTCTTAAAGCCCACACCCACAGTGATGCACCTACTCCAACAAGGTCACATCTAATAGTGCTATTTTCTGGGCCAAGTATATTCAAATCACCACATACATATACTTATATATATATGTGTGTGTGTGTGACTATATATAGATAATAGATTTATATATAGATATATGTAGATATATGTATATATCTACATACACACACATACATATATGGTAGTTTTTTTATTTAATAAAACAGAAAGATAGTAGATTGTTTTGATTTTCAAAATGGGTATGATATTTCCTTTGAGAGAACAGATTTGAAAGGATGGTTTTCAGATGGCATTCTATTTGAAGACCGGACATAGCCAGGTGCAGAACTACAGTCTTTTAAGTTAGGATAGAGGACAGTGTTCCATTTTATTGGCAAAAATGTTGGGCTGGGTGTTAGGTCTGTCTTATACCATACAAATTACAAAATGGTAATAGCTGTGCTCAACGAATATTTTGAGAGAAAGTTTTCCTTTTAATTAAACAGAAAGGGTGATATGTCGCAGGTTTTTCCCTACCCAATTACATTAGTACAGAGGAGGTCTGTAATTGGACAGGGGAAATCCTGTGAGAAATATGCAAGAGACAGATATGGGAGGGCTGCAGGCCACTACCACGCCAGCGGCAAGTGTATTTCTCATAGCCGTTTTGTATTACTGTACTGTGGGAAGCAAAGGCACAAGCTAACAGAAGTAATTTGGTTGAAATATACACAAGACATTTGTTCTCTCCCCAAAACCTGCCTGTTCCTTCCACCAAGGTCAATAGACTCTTCGGCCCCTCATCTTGAGCCTCAGGTGCACCTCCTCATTTCCTTCCAAGCCTCAGCAGGCCAGGAAATCTGCCAACAGACCCTGGCCTGCCTTGACTTTGCCTGGCAGGCAGACTCTTTCTCTTTTTTTCCCCTCTGCTTCAGAGAAGCAGCAAATGGCTCCCAACGCCTGTGGAGTAAAGAACTAGTGAAAAGTGACTTGTGATCTCTTTACTCACAGCCAGAGAGGAGAGAAATTCAACCCTCGCGGGTTTCAACTGGGAGCAGGGTGGATGAGGAGAGGACTTGGGTGGAGTGGACGTTCCAACATGGGCTGAACCATGCACGACTCCATCCTTGGTAAGGGAGTCACGCCTAATGACACAGGCACATAAAAACCGTGTGGCCAGTGGCAGATTTGCAGAGTGGAAAGTCAAATACGCATTGTTAATATTTAACAAGGCAGGCATTTGGGGGGAGACATGACCTATGCATTGTACTGTGGACTCAGTGACAGCCTGCCAGTTATGCCGAAAGACTGGCATCTTTATCATCCCCTTATCATACAGTATAAGGACTCATTCGTTCACGAAGTGTGGACAGAACGTCAAGGGTGTGGCCCTGTCAGGGGACACCCACCAGTACACAGACTCTTACTGACACACTGCTCTGAGCCCTGTGCGGGTGTCCAAGAGAGCTTGAGAGAAGCGTCCCATTTGGGTGTCCCAGATGACCCACAAGGAGATGGATCAAGATCACAAAGGATGACTGATATTACCTGAAAGAGGGAAAAAAAAAAGCAACTTGTGCCGGTTAACCGGAGAGAGAGCCTCAGCAGGGATCCCAGGACGGTGCCATTTGTGTTGGAGGGCTTCTGTTCATGCCCAGGAAAACTGCCCTTGGCACACCAAGAGTAGAATGAGTTCCGTTTGTCAACTTTGCTTAACAGGCAAAAAAAAAAAAAAAAAAAAAAAAAAAAGGGACAAAGACACTTTGGGCTCAAGATTTTCTGACCCTCCTCAAAAAGATCTTCAAACTAATGATTTGATGATATCTGGGAAATATTTATCTTTTTTTAGTGACCCTTAAAAATGCTACATCAGATCTTACTCCAGTAGAAAGCAAGAATATTTGGGCAGGTGCAAACGAGTCTTTTGAATTCTGGAGCAAAAAAAGAGTAACATTTTAGATAAGGACTCTGTTAAAAGCAGAAGTGAGTAGACAGACTGAGGGGGGGGGCAGCTATCCTGGTGGACAGAACAGACACAGGACAGCGCAGGGACAGAGGGACTGGGTGCAGGAGTCACCGCACAAGGTACTAAAGCCTGTGGGAAATGAGCCCAAGGGGAACAGAGCCAGCTGCAGCTGTTTCCAAGGGGATGCCGGAATGGGGGGAGAGGGAGCATCTGTGGGAGGAGGGCCGGGCTGAGAGACAGTGCACTCGACACCCCACACATGGGCCTCCATCTCTTCTTGGACCTCTCCGAACTCAGGCGCGTGGCTCTACCCTAGAAGGCACATTCCGGGCAGTATGCGCATGCGCACATTCACAGCCGCAGCTGGTGCTCGCTCGAAGGCAGCTGTGTCCTGAGACAGGCTGAGCTTTTCCTTGGGTGTTTTCTTCTTTTTCTACCAGAGACAACGTGGGGTTTTTTGTTTGTTTGTTTGTTTTGTTTTGTTTTGTTTTGTTTTGTTTTGTTTTGTTTTGTTTTGTTTTGTTTTGTTTTGTTTTGTTGGTCCCTCCTGACTCTTGAGTGGTTGGGACTGCAGTTGCACCCCGCCCCAACCCAGTTTGGATGTCTCAGTCTTCCTCTCTTGTTTAGGAAGTGAGCCTGGAGGGGAAAGTTCGACTGGACAATCAAAGAAGTCCAGCCTCCTCACCCTGACCTTTTCCGGATGGAGTTGGGTTTCTGTCACTTGCAACTGGAAAAGGCCTGATTAACACAGGCATGTGGTCAGCCACCTACGGACACGGAGGCTTTGCCTCGGCACCAAGACGCTTAGCGAGGAGATTGAGAAAGGAACAGACGTGCCCACAGTCTCAGGACTAGCCATCCGCAGCACAAAAGTTCAGGTCCACCACCAAACTCGGCTTCCTTCCTAATCTGCGCAGGAGCATTAGCGCTGTGTCCTGTGATCGGCACACTCTCACCCAGGGGTCTTCATGTTCATGCTGTGACTCTGGGGTTCTCGCTTGGGGAACCAAACATGATCAGGGCACAGCCCTGATTTCTCAAGAGTATTTCCCAGGCTCCGGCCTGTCGCACTGTGAGAGTCGCTGGAGGCAGAGGGTCTGGTTACTAATTTTGCAGAGGTTCAGAGTCAGTGGCCTTGTGACTGGAGCATTGTTTTTCTAAACTTTTTCTTGTTTAGGAGTTCAGAAGGAATGCCAAGATTTAACTCCCAGCAGGAGTCCCAAGGAGGTTGTTTTTTTTTTTTAATGGAGTTCAGGGTCTCAGACCTCCCAGACAGCCCCTCTGCCCTGTTCTCGGACACATTTCCTTCGTTTGTCATGAAATCAATTCCATTTATCTTCTTTTTTCTTCCATTGCATTAGCCCAAGTGTGCTCTTTTAGGTTTTTTGTTTGTTTGTTGTTTTGTTTTGTTTTGTTTTATTCTGTTTCAAAATGTCAATGTTTTGTGAGGAGCTAGAGCGCCCCCTCTGGTGGACAGCCGACATGTCAGCTTACCTCGGCTGGAGAGGGTCTGTGGAGCAGAGGACTGGGCTTTGGTTGTACAGATGCAGATTTCCACACAAGAGCTGCAAGATTCCTTCAGTTCTTTATTGGCCTCACCAAAAAAAAAAAAAAAAAAAAAAAAAAAAAAAAAAACCTATGCAAAACGCCGCTTCAGACTATAAAAATCTGGGAAATATCTTAGAATTTTCCAACATCTTCAACTATTACATACTGCAACACAGGTCAGGTCCCGTGCTCCTGTAATAGTACTGAGCGAATCTTTGGATTCTTCTACAGCTTTATCCACTTCAACTGACACTCCTGATTCACAATGGGTTTGTTTAATCTGCTGGCCTCCCTTTGCCCATTTTAAATCCAGCCAGCTATCTGGGAGTAGTTTATCTGTGTGCTAATAGCTAGTCCATCAAGGTCAGCATATGAGCCATGACTCCGTCCACGGGAATAATCCTGCGTGGTGCTGCTCGAGGCGCATAAATCATCCCACTCTAATGGGCTCTGTCTTAGTCAAAGGTCTGTTGCTGTGAAGAGACACCGCAAGCGAGCCAACTCTTATAACGGGAAGCATTTCATCAGCTCTGGCATATAGTTCAGAGGTTCCGTCCATTTTCATGGCAAGAAGGGTTGCAGCGTCCAGGAAGACGTGGTGCTGGAGAGGTCGCTGAGGTTTCTACAAGCCGACCAGACCAGCGGGCAGCAGGAAGAGAGAGAGACCCATGGGGCCTGGCTTGAGCATTTTAAACCTCAAAGCCCAACCCCCAGTGACACACTTCCTCCAACAAGGTCACACCGACTCCACCAAGGCCACGCCTCCTGGTGGTGCCTCTCCCTGTGAGCCTGTGCGCACGGGTTCCATCCAGTCCAGTGCAGGCTCCACGGGTCTATTTCAGTCCCAGGTTCCACCCGCATAGACATCGGCCACCCCTTCACAGCAGTCTGCAGCTCGCTTTTCTGCCACAGGCTCTTGGGCGTCTTCCTATGGCTGGTGACACCCACAGGAAGCCCGGGATGGTACCTGTTGGTACTCTGTCTGCACTCCACCCCCACAGTTACCCGGCAACAGCCAGGTAGGCCTGGATGGTACCTGTTGGTACTCTGTCTGCACTCCACCTCCACAGTTACCTGGCAACAGCCAGGTAGGCCTGGCCCACTATAAGGCGGGGCTGCTTGGCCCCTCCCCTTCTCTAGTTTTCTTGGTTCTCTTCTGGTTCTCTCTCTCTCTCTCTCTCTCTCTCTCTCCTCTCCTCTCCTCTCCTCTCCCCCCCCCATGCTCCTTGCTTCCCCTCTCTCTCCATTCCCTTCCCCCTCTCTCCACATGGTCATGGTCGGCCTCTACTTCTCTACTCTCTCCTTCTCTCTGCCTTTCTCTGCCTCTACTACTCTCTTCACTCCCCTCCCCATGCCCTAAATAAACGCTATCCTATGCTATACCGTTGTGTGGTTGGTCCCTCAGGGGGAAGGGATGCCTCGGCATGGGCCCCGTTGAGGCACCCCCTTCCGCCATAACTCCCCACACCTCTTTATCTTTTTATGATCCCAACAGTACCACCCTGGCCACCTTGACCGGGAAAAGGAGGAATGGAAGGAGCTTATCCGTGAGGGATGCTATCATCATAACCTCTTCTGGAGGGACACATGAGAGTTCCGACCTATCAAAACCACAGGACATCCCCGGAAGCCATCAAACGTTATTGTGAAAACTATCGCATAATCACAGGACTTATCAGAAAGGTTGGATTTTAGGGTTGGGTCCAAACTTCGACGGGAGATGCAGACATAAGATGGAAGATCATCTGTTCGAGCTCTGCAACCCTATCAGGCATTCCTCCAGCAGCGACGGCTATCAGTGGGATGAGCAAGGCATTCTGGGAACAGCCTGATTGCTCCGAGTGTCCTTTTTGGAGTCCCGTGGTTTTTACTTTTGATACCAGTGACTCCTCCTGTCAGACTGATGAATCAACAGTCCCAGCCCAGAGTCCAAGCCATCCGTTGCCATAGCGATGCTGGTGACCTAAGCATTCCACAGGGCAGGTGATGACTGACCTACTGACCTTCCTCGGTCTGTACGGAGAGCCGTAACTCACGCTCGATGCTACCCCCTCCATCTGGTTCTGGTTCTTGTAAAGGTTTCTCCCTCTTCTGTATCTTCTGTGGGGTGTTGGTCTCCACAATGGGAAATGTTGTTTCTGGTTGCTAGTTTCCATTTTCTAAAACTAAATGAACATTCGAATCTCTAGGCAGGAACAAGGGCAATCCAGACTGAGATGTCAACGTAGCTACAGGAGACACTACAGGAGACAGGACGAACCCAGATACAGTCTAAAGAAAAACTGTTCTGACGGCAGTGGGGACTGCTGTCCCCACAGTGTTATTCACTGTTTCTCTTCCTGGTATTAGAACACCTGACTCTCTGACATTAACTTACCACGACGTTATCGGGTTATAATTTGCAGTTTGTTTAATATTTTAAGTATGAAGTGATGGACCTCCTTATGGCGTCGCCGCCATTAAACTTCATCCTGACTCCTCCCTCTCCCTCGCTGCCCCTCCCCCTTCCTGCTCCCTGCCGGATCTCCTCTGTCCCCCACAAAGAGCTTCAGCTTTCTAAGATCTGTTCCTCCCGTCATAGCCCTCTTCTTAGCGCTCTCTCTCTCTCTCTCTCTCTCACACACACACACACACATAGAGTTATAAATGTAAATCTAAGCTCAGCATACAAACACACACACACACACACACACACACACACACACACACACACAAAACACAGCATTTCTCTTTCCCGCCTAGTTTATTTCACTTAGCCCAGCGCTAACCATTCATTCTCTGTCTATTTTCCTAAAAGCACTGTGCTTTAATTTTTTTCTCTATGGCTAAGCGAAGTTCCATTGGGCGTACACACCACATTTTCCTTTTGCATCCCATCATCTGCGAAGAGCATTGCAGTAAACACGGCTGTGTAAGGGTCTCTATGGTAATTCTGACTTGCGGCATTGGATGTATCCTTGGGAATGGTGTAGCCGTGTCAGATGTTATCCTATCTCCCGTCGCCTCTGCTATAAGGAACCAGACGAACACTGATTTCCACAGTGGCTGCACTGGTCTACGTTACCCCCAGCAGTAAATAACAGTTCTTCCTTCACCCTGAGCTTACCTGGCTTACCTTTGCTCTTTGTCTTTTCCTTGTTTGCAGCCTTTCTGTTTAGGGTGAGAGGGACTTTGAATTTGAATTTCATTGATGACTAAGGATGTTGAATGCTGTGGTGGTTTCAATGACAATGCCCCCCCCCCCCTCAGGCTTATAAATTTGAATATTTGGTCTGCCAGAGACTGGTAGTATTGGAAAGGATGAGGAGGTGTGTCTTTGCTGGAGGAAGTGTGGCACAGGGGGTGGGCCTTGAAGTTTTAAAAAGCCCAAGCCAAGTTCAGCATTTATCTCTTCCTGCTGCCTGCAGATACAGATGTAGAATCCCCTGCATCTTCTCTGACATCATGTCTGCCTGCCCGCCACCACCCTTCCCACCTTGATGATAGTGGACTAAACCTCCCATGCTGTAAGCTAGCTCTGATAGTTGTATATGCTCGGCCCAGGGAGTGGCACTATTAAGATGTGTGGCCTTGTTGGAGTAGGTGTGTTGCTGTGGGTGTGGGCTTTAAGGCCCTCATCCTAGCTGCCTGAAGCCAGTCTTCTATCAGCCTCCAGATGAAGATGTAGAACTCTCAGTTCTGCCTGTACTATGCCTGCCTGGATGCTGCCATGTTCTTGCCTTGATGATAATGGGCTGAACCTCTGAACCTGTAAACCAGCCCCAATTAAACGTTGTCCTTATAAGAGTTGTCTTTGTCATGGTGTTTGTTCACAGCAGTAAAACCCTAACTAAGACACGAGCCCCAATTAAATGCTTTCTTTTATAAGAGTTGCTGTAGTCAGAGTGTCTCTTCACAGCAACAGAACCCTGACTATAACATGCCCTTTTCCAAATACCTATTATTACCTTATATTTCTTTCTTTTTTTATTTTATTTTATTTTAATTTTTATTTATTTATTATATGTAAGTACACTGTAGCTGTCTTCAGACACTCCAGAATAGGGAGTCAGATTTCATTACGGGTGGTTGTGAGCCATCATGTGGTTGCTGGGATTTGAACTCAGGACCTTCGGAAGAGCAGTCGGTACTCTTAACCACATCTCTCCGGCCCTATTTCTTTCTTTTAAGAACAGTCTATCAGCCCATTGACTGATTAGATTAATCTGGGCACTTTGGTGTTTTATGTTTGAAGTTCTTTACATATTCCAGATACTAACCCCCTGTTTGATATGTAGTTGGCAAGGATTTGTTCCTCTTCTGTGCCCCCTTCCTTTGCCCTGGTGATAATTCCCATCGTCATGCAGAATTTTAATAATGCATCCCATTTGTCACTTCCAGAGACTTCCTGAGATTATTTCCTGAACTATGAGAGCCCTTTCTTTTGTTTTTGTTTTGGTTTTGGTTTTGGTTTTTTGGATTTGGTTTTTTTCGAGACAGGGTTTCTCTGTGTAGCCCTGGCTGTCCTGGAACTCACTCTGTAGATCAGGCTGGCCTCGAACTCAGAAATCCACCTGCCTCTGCCTCCCAGAGTGCTGGGATTACAGGCACTTGCCACTACCGCCCCCACGAGAGCCCTTTCAAGAAGGTTCATCCTTCTGCCTGTATTATAAAGCATTTTCCTCAACGTTTCTGGTTCTGTACTGCCACCTAAGTCCACGTTGGTGTCTGTGGGCCTTGCGGCCACCAAGGGCCATCTTGATGTGAGGGGGCGGGGTCTATGCAGCCACCTGAGACTATGTTGATGCCCTTGGCTTGTGCTGCTGCTGCTGCTGCTGGTTGTGGTGGTGGCGGCGGTCCTGGAACTCACTCTGTAGACCAGGCTGGCCTCGAACTCAGAAATCCGCCTGCCTCTGCCTCCCAAGTGCTGGGATTACAGGCGTGCGCCACCACCGCCCGGTTTGAATCTGTTTTGAATTAGGCTTTACAGGATGAGGGATGCATACCTAGGTTCTTTTTTTTTTTTTCCCCATTCATGTATCTTATTTTCTCAACACTACTGAAAGAGCTGTCCCTTTCCAGTGTGTGTTTTGTTAAAGATCTGCTCTCCGAGCTCACTCGCGGCTCCTCCCGGCTGCCCCACGGGTCCACAGCGTTGTTCTCCGCCGGTGCTGTCCTGCCACTGTGGATCTGTACTATACAATTTGACGTCCGATAATGAAAAGTCACCATTTCAAAGCATGACCCCCCCCCTTTCAGGGCTTTTATCGGCTTCACAGAGTTATATAATCATCGTCCATCTTTAATTCCAGTCAATTTCACTACTCTCCTCAGAAGTGTCGCTATGCCCATTAGGAATCACTCCTCACTCCCTCTTCCTTAGCTGGTATCAAACATTACTTCATCTCTACTATCTATCTATCTATCTATCTATCTATCTATCTATCCATCTATCTATCTCATCAGCGAACCCTCTACTATTGAGCTAAATTCCTAGCCTCCTTTAGTTTTTCTGCCGGGGTCCAAGACACCTAGGTTGGTCTTGAACTCAGTCTGTAGCTCAGCCAGGCCTTGAACTTGTCATCCTGCTGCCCTGACCGCCTGAGTCGCTTCTGCTTTCTATTCCTGAGTCCTAAGCTAGGCTGGGCATCTCCTATCGTTGTCTTCACCCTACAGATGGCACTTCTATGTCTCGCTTCTCTCATTCAGCATGCCGGCTAGGTGTGTGCACACACAGTGGGATGCGAACACTTTGTTGCTGTTACTGACACATGGTGTCCCATCGTCCAGGCATGCCCTGAGGTCGCCTCTTGTCTACCTGCTGACTGTCACGAATAGCGCTGCTATAGACAATCGTGCTCAAGATTCGTATTTCTCAACCACTGAGCCAAACTCCAGCCCTGGGACACTGGTTCTCCTACCTCCCCCTGCCCGTGTCCCAAGACAGCCATTTCCCACTCTCTCCACCCCTGGACACCTCCCATATGCCTCTCCAGCCCGGCGTGGAGCTCACGGCCTTGATTCTATCTTACTGGGAACACAAAGGCCACCAGCAAGGAATCTCAGTCTCATTTAATCTACCAAGTGACTGTCACGTGTATCCCTTGGTACACACTGTCCCTGCCGCTGCCCAAGGCCATCCCCCTGTTGTGACTGGATCTCAGTCCCTTTTGTCTATTCACCGGGCTTCGGCCTCCCCCTTTCTGTGGCTTCATCCAGTGTCCCCGAGTCCCTCCCACACTGCAGCTCTTTCTGTCAGTACGCAAACAGCCTGAGGGACGCTCCTGTTCCCAGCCTTTCAACTGTGAGCTAATTGGAGTTAGGTTTTCATCCTTTGAAGCCACAGGACCCCAGGACAGGAGCCTGTGGTTGGTGATACCGCTCTTACAGAGCAGCAAAGTGACGTTCACAGAGGCGAGACGACCTTCAGAGGCGAGACGACCTTCTCAGAGTCTGCAACGTCTCCTGGCTTAACCCAACACACCCACCGTCCTCCTCGCCATTTATGTGGGCAGGCACAGCCTCTTCAGCCGTTCTCCTGGCTGGGACATCTAGAATCATTGGCTCCCCTCCCCTTGCTCTTGATTGCAACCGTTCAGCTTCTGAATAGCCCCGGGTTTTGTGCTGACTGTAGACAAGTCCGCAGACCCGCCCTCCAGCCATTTCTAGATAGCAGTCTAGCCGCTCCCGACACAGTGCTCTTATGGAGGGGGTGGCCTTGACGTTCCTACCTCTAAGGCTGTAGCCGGGCATATCCACTTCTCGCTGGTCCTCCTCCCTCAGGAGGTCTGGGCTTTCCTTGGCGTTCCATCCTCCAACCTCTCCCTTGTCTTGTCTGTCTTCAACCCCTAAGAAACGTCACCCTCTCTCACATTTTAAACACCATCACCTGTTGATAAACTTCCTGTTTCCCTGCCAGACTGCGGAGGAGTATATTGAAGCACCCAGACCACACCCCTAACATCGCACATCTAAAAGGCGTCTCAGGTGCGCTGGCACACACAGAACAGGTAATGCCACCAGCTTCCTGCTCCTGCCGGTCATTCTTATCATGGTTTCTTTTTAAATAATGTAAATCAGTCCTTGCCACTAAGCTGTTCATACTTTTGCTATCACACATATAGGACAATATCCAAAGTCCTCCCTGCCTGGACTCAGGTCCTCTGTGGCCAAGGGCTTGGCGTCTCTTACACCTCGTCTGCTCCCATACCCCGCCCCTCGCCCCTACTCCAGCCGCACTGGCCTTCTCCTCAGGATGCTGAGCATGCCCCAGGGCCTTTGCACATGCTCTTCTCATCAGGCTGGGTTTCTTTCTTCCGCTTTCTTTATTCAATTCTCAAGCCCGGTGCTGACTACCTCAATAAGTCCGTACTGTTCATTCCGTTTCCCGTGCTCCCCTGGTCCTCCACTGAGTGTTAGTTACGACAGGCTTATCAACTGACTTATTGTCCTTTCCCCCTTTCAAATGTCAGCTCTATTGGGTAGAGGGACTCCAGTGTGCTTCCGATTATGTCTTTGGCTTGTAGAGAATCAGGACAGTGAGCTACTGAAAGGACAAATGGCTGTGTGGTACTAGAGGAGAGATTGATGGAGAGGCTTTAAAGATTCTGGAGCGCTGGCTACGTGAGGTTAGAGTATCACACACTGGGAGGGTTCTCTCTGTCTCTGTCTCTGACTCTGTCTCTGTTTCCCTCTGTCTCTCTGTCTCTCTGTCTCTCTCTCTCTCTCTCTCTCTCTCTCTCTCTCTCTCTCTCTCTCTCTCTCTCCAGAGTTTCTTGATATAACAGTCCTGCCTGTCCAGGAACTCGCTCCATAGACCAGGCTGGCCTCGCACTCACAGAGATCCACCTGCCTCTGCCTCCTGACTGCTGGGATTAAAGGCGAGAGCCACCATGTCTGGCTGTCACACCAGGAATGCTCAAAAAGCATTCATCAAGCCACTGCCCAGGTGCCAGGATGTGTGCCAAGCACTGCGATTCTAGAAATACCTAAGGGCGAAAGTTCTGCTCATTCTACCTGTCAAGCGGGAGACGGGACGGAAATGGTGTTCTAGAATTATCTAGCCAAGTGTGGCTGGAGCATGCTGAGAATTGGAAGCTGATTTTTTTTCACTTGCAGGGGTGCTCTTCACACGGAGGCGGGGCGGGGAGGGAGGAGAGGGAGTTTGCAGTTCTGCCTTGAGGGTGCTGGAAGAGAGAGGTCTGAGACGCTCACTGGGAACACCAGAAAGAAACGCAACATCAGAGAGCCTTTTTTTTCCTTAAAAATGATTTATTTATGATTTTATGTACATGAGTACACTGTTGCTGTCTTCAGACACAGCAGAAGAGGGCACTGGATCCCAGTACAGATGGTTGTGAATGACCATGTGGTTGCTGGGAATTGAACTCAGGACCTCTGGAAGAGCAGTCAGTGCTCTTAACCGCTGAGCCATCTCCTCAACCCAGCGCGAAGCATTTTTCTAACATCACAAATTATACTAGTTTTGTTTAAATATGTTAAGAAACCTTCCTTCCGTCCATCTAGACCAGACAAGAAATCGCCCTTGTGCTTCTAATAGCTCAGCCGTCCATCTCTCCAGCCCGGGGCCAACATCTGTTTTAGCAGGCGCCTTCATAGTTTTGAATTTTCTCTCAGACTCGCAAAGCTCCAATTGTTCTCTGACCCTGCTGTCCTGAGAACCATTTTGCGTCTCCCTGTTCTCCATTCCTTTCTGACCTTCAGCAAGGGGACAGTGGCAGTTCCGGACAGTGTCCTTTCTACACGGGGCCATTGTCAACTCTAGATCTCTGCAGTTGCTGCCGCCGACCTCACACCTGTCCAGGGATCCCAGATGCAGCTGGAAGGTGACTGAAATACACTTCACCACAGTGTCACACGGACACACACACACTTTAATGAAGGACTTGACATTTTCTATCTTTACATATAATTCCCCGTATGTAAACCATACAGCAAAGCAAGGGAGAGTATCTAATGCTGGGGAGCGAACGCTATGTAAAAGGAAGAGGGCATGGAATAATTAGTAAAGTGAAATTTACACAGTTTCCAAACGCATTCCTGGAATCTGCTTTGTAACTAGTTGTTTTGAATCCGAGACTCATCTTCCCTCAGGAACAGTGTCTTAAACGGCTCTTTGGTACCAAGAAATCCCACGAAGGCCATTTAGGCTGTAATGTAACAAAGAGAGTAATACGATTGTGGAAAAATGTGGTTTAAAAGATTCTGAATACTGGTGTTCAAAGGAAGGCAATTTAACTAGAAGATGATACACGAGACATGGTTGCCCCCTCCGTAAGGCGGCTGAGCCCCTTGGAGGGTTGTGTGGGGCTTGGTCTCCTTTAATGTCTATTTTCTAATGAAAGAGTATACACCTCTTTCCCTTGGTGTAACAGTATCCAGTTCTGTTTTTCACAATCAGGGAAAGGGGAGGAGGGTTTGAGTCTGGCCTTGGAGAGTCGATTTGGGGCAGCAGAGAGTTTAGAAGATTGTACGGGAAATTTTAGTTGAACTACTTGGAAGGAAAATGAAGAATTTTGGTACAGTCGTGATTTCACCTGAAAAGAACAGCAAATGTGTGTGTGTGTGGGGGGGGTTACCAGACAGAAGGCATAAATAGCTCAGGCCAGAACACATGGACTCACGCCATTGGAGTGTGCTCTTGGCGGTGCTTGGAGCACAGATTTTGTTCCTGAGCGGGGTGCTGTCTTAGTTACCTTCCCTGCTGTGGTGATAAAACGCCCGACAAAGCAACTCAAGGGAGAAGAGGTTTGTTTTGGTTTGCAGTTTTAGGGTACAGTCCATCGGGACAGGGACTTGAAGGAGCGGGGTGTATTGCATCTACAGGCAGGAAGCGGGAAGGACGGCCTCTGGTGTTCGCGCATGTCTCTTACATGTAATGGCCAGGGAACAGTGCCACCCGCTTTGCGGGTACACCTCCTCACCTCTGGTAACTTAACATAGTCCCTCATAAGTATGCCGAGGGCTAACCTAATCTGAATAATGCTTCACTGGTGACCCCTGACCCTACCGACTTCACAACCAACACTAACCAGTCAGGTAATTCCTGTAAGACATAGAATGTGTGCAGTATCATACTCTCCCTGGTAATTTTGGTGGCCTCTCATGGGACAGATAGGACTGATTTTACGGGTCGGCCAATTGGAACTTTTGCTTTTAGTATCTGTCAAATCCCGCCTTTGATCTTCTACACAACGTTCTTTTTCTCTTCCTCCAGCCTGCGCTGCAGGGTCCCGCCTAAAAGGTTTATTCACCAGTGTCCCTTTTCCCACTTTTAAATGGTATCACAGAACTACATAATCTATCCGTTCCAATCCTGAAATTTTCATTATGAAATTCCCCAAAACGACAAACCTTAACGAACCAGGAAATGGGACCTAATTTGTATGGCCCCAAAATCAGATGGCAGTGATCTGAGTATCATGGATCTCTCTCTCTCTCTCTCTCTCTCTCTCTCACACACACACACACACACACATGCATGTACATGCACATGCACACACACACAAGTACATGGGTAATGTCTGTGCTCTGAGCTGTTTGAGTGTAGTGTCCTGGGATTTTAAAAAGGAGGCCAGAGGCTGGTGAGACAGCTCAATGGTTAAGGCCACTTACCTCCAAGCCTGAGTTCTGAGTTTAATTTCCAGAATCCCCATGGTTGGAAGGAGCAAAAGTCTCTCACAATTTGTCTTCTGAACTTAACACACCACATATAATTTGCTTTGTTTTATTTTAAATTGTGTGTGCGTTTCCTACAGGAAATACGTGCATGTGAGCACCTCCTGCCAGGTGCTGAGAATCGAACTCACATCTGTAATGACCCTTACCGCCATCTCTGCTGCTCTACCCAATCGCATCTCCTAACCCAAATTAAAAAATAAAATCAGGCCGGGCGGTGGTGGCGCACGTCTGTAATCCCAGCACTTGGGAGGCAGAGGCAGGCGGATTTCTGAGTTCGAAGCCAGCCTGGTCTACAGAGTGAGTTCCAGGACAGCCAGGGCTACACAGGGAAACCCTGTCTCGAAAAAGAACAAAACAAAACAACAAAAAAATAATAATAAAATAAAATAAAATTAGAAGACACCAAGGCTGCGTGTGTGGGTACGTTGGTAGAGGGTTTGCCTAGCATGGACGAAGCCTTGGGTTCAGTCCCCCAGCCAGCATTGCACATAACTGAGATTTGGTGGTTGGTGGTCCATGCCTGTTATCCCATCTCTCAAAGAGGATCAGAAATTTAGAATCATCCTCTATTACACGGTGAGTTAGAAGACAGCCTGACTCCCCTCCCAACCACCCGTCCCCCAAAAAGGCCAGAGAACAGCTGCAAAATCTGTTCACTCTTTTCTCCTCCCACACAGAAAGAGCAATCTGCAGAACTGGCAAGAAGATAAAAGCCTAGCGCCCCACCCGGGGATGCGCCTCGAGCACAGGGGAGGGCAGCCTCGAGCACAGGGGAGGGCAGCCTCGAGCACGCGGAGGGCAGCCTCGAGCACAGGGGAGGGCAGCCTCGAGCACGCGGAGGGCAGCCTCCAGCCGGAACCTCCCAGCGCCGCTACGCTGATCGTAGGGGTCCGAAGCGCCGGGGTCGGACGGAAGCGTGGTCGCCACACTTCCGGTGCCCTGTCCCGGACTGGCTACACGTCCGGCGACTGCCACACTTCCTGTTGATCCCGGCGGCAGGGGGCCGGGCTGAGGGGCGGGCCGCCGTGAGTGGGCAGGCGCGGGCTCGGAGCGAAGCCTCAGGTCCCCGAGCGCCGAGTGTCCCCTTCTCGCGTCCCGCGCTCCCTCGCCGCCGCGCCATGCCCGCCGTGGACAAGCTCCTGCTGGAGGAGGCGCTGCAGGACAGCCCCCAGGTACCGCGGGGAAAGGCTGGGAGGGAGCCGCGGTGCCCAGCCGGCGCTCGGGGAGGTCGGGCAGTCGCTGTCCCATAGTCGTAGCTCCCTCAACTGGGTAGCAAGTAAGTTTTCCAGCAGTGTCTCGTGCAGAAGACGGCTGCACTATTCCCACAGACGCTGCTGGAAACACACGATTCCTAGTGAATGCAGGAGCCAGCATAAGAAACACAGAAAACCTGGATCCGTCGCCAAGTCGACCCTGGGAAAGAGAAAATTCCGACACATTTGCCCCATTTGTGCCACAGGGTGGTGGTGGGGGGGGGGCTTCATTAGCATGGTGGAGATGTGAATCACGTCTTTTGAGCTTGAGAGTGAACGCGGCAGGCTGATAGTGCATAGTGACAGCGGTTCAGAATTCACAGGGCTTTTTCCAGGGATCTACTGTTCCCTTTTCTCGTATAGCATCCCTGGCTTATTTAAATAAATACCTTCATCCTCTAGTATCTCCGCGCCTGAAAAAGTTAGAAAGGGGATCAAGCTGTTCGTCACAGTTTCTCCTCCTCTTTCGGGTTCCTCCCTTGGCTCCCTAAGTGAATTGTACCTCCCAGATGGAAATGTGATGGGTTTACCTACATTTCTGCGTCTCTCCCTTGCAGAATAAATCAAAAGGGCTATCCATGTGTGCCCGTCTTAGGCTCAGTTCTGAGTGATTGTCCTCATGTAGACAAGCAAGGATATGTAAGCCAGCTGTGATGATTAGTATTCCCCATTACTTGGGTTTTTGCTTTTTTTGTTGTTGTTGTTGTGTTTCCCTTTGTTTTTGCTACAGGGTCTTACTGTGTAGCCATAACTGGCCTGAAAACTTGCTGTGTAGACCAGTCTACCCTTGAACTTCATCTTGAGTGCTGGGATTACAGGCATGTGCTATCATGCTCAGCCTGTTTGTCTGTTTGTTTACTTATTTATTTAACTGATTCAACTTTTTAAGTAGACTGGCATGTATTGTGCCACTTTTCGAAGGCTTCCTTGTACAGCTCCCGGACCACAGCCTTTGTTGGAAGCCATTTGAACCCTCCTCCCCCGTCGCTGGCATCTGATCAGAAGCGTATAGAAATCATAGTCACCGTAGTTATGAATAGGGATTTTCATTTGCTTTGTGCTTGGTGACACGGAAGGTCCGAGACAGACTGTTTCCCTAACCAGTCACGATGGTGACCGAGCTAGACTATTTGCACAGACATCACACAGTCTGGAGTTTTAAGGTCTCTAATGGGTGCGCACCGTTTCTGAGTGACATAAAGGAGTCTGAGACCCGGACTGCAGTTTCTGCTTCTCATCACCCAGTGTTCTCATCTGCAGAAACTCCACAGAAAACAAGGAACCTGGGGCAGATGGTTTTGAAAGCAGCAAAACAGTCTAAAATTATATCCCATCTGTATGGTTTACAACTCTGAGCTTGCATGTGTGGGGGGAAAAAGATGTTTAGAGGCATTGTTGTTCCTGTCTGACATTCTTTTTAATTTTTGTCTATAGTAAAGGTTTATTCTTAGACAGTTGGTGTCCCTGCAAAGTGGTAAAGCCCTTATTTAATTCACAGTTGTTTTGTTGCCTTTCTTGTAAGGAATATTTTAAGATTCTTTTTATCCTTTAATAATTTCCTATACTTAACAAAGCGTTTCTATATCAGATCACCTCCCCATCTCCTCTTTCCAGATACCCAAAACATGTTCCCCCACCTATGTTCTTGTCCTACCCCCACCCCCACCCCCATAACACGCACAATCTAATTAGTGCTCCCTTCCTATGCATGGGTGTGGCCTGTCCAGTGGAGCCAGGGCAACCTCCCAGCAGCCACGCCCCCAAAGAAAACTGCCCGTCCCTTCCCAGAAGCCACCAAGCAGCCTATAGCTGCTCAGCCAAGGGTGGGTCTCTGGGACCTCTATCCCCGGCTGCAGAGCTGGCTGGCATGGCCTCACGTACGTGACCGCATTGCTGTGATTTCACGAGTGGAAGTCACCGGTCCAGTGACAGTGTTTCACAACACTCTCTCGCTCTCTCATCTCCTCTTCTGTGGCATTTCCTGACCCTGATCCAGATGTGTGCAGATGTGGGTATGCAGAGGTGGAGGTCAGAGGACAGTTTATGGAAGTCAGGTCTCTAATTCCACCATGTGGGTCCCAAGGATTGATGTCAGGTCCTCAGACTTGGGGACAAGTGCCTTGACCCACAGAGCCACCTGTAGGAAATTTGTCCTTGCTGATGAGACCGGTTCTCTCCCTTCAGCGTGACTGCTTTTGGGGGAGAGGAGGTAGCTTTAGGGGCCTCTCCGAGCCCGCAGGGCTTGGCTGACACTTCCTTACACAGCGCGTGCCGAACTGCAGCTGGACTCCCTGGAGATCCAGAGGCGAACAAGGAATGGAATGGAAACCGTTTCTGTTATTTTATGCGAACAAGGAATGGAATGGAAACCGTTTCTGTTATTTTATGCGAGAGAATTAAACGCAGAAGCAAATGCCAAGAAGTCAGGACTGTCCAACCTTTTTTTGGGTTTCTCTGGGCTACGCTGTCACCTCCAAAATTCACACCGGGGAACAGTGCAGGCAAGTTACAGTGAACATTGAAGAAAATCTGAATGAGTCAAGAACCCTTTTGCCTGCCGTTTGCAGCAGCGCCTCTTCTTGGGTTAGGGGTTGATCATGCCTGATCCGGATCCTCCGTGGTCTGTGCCAGGCGCTGTCCTAAATTAAACGCGTTTTATTCGTGCGCACAGTCTTTCGAGACAGGTCATCTAGTAAGATGGAGGAGAGAAGTCTGCTGTGTAAGGTAAGGAAACGCAGGTAGCGGGAATAGAGGGGCTGGCTACTGTGGGGCAGGGCGCTGAAGGCAGGCCTTACAGTAGGTAGGCAAGCTCGCACTGAGTCACATCCTCAGCCGTGGGTACGGTTGAAGTTAGCCCTGTTACCTAGCACCTGGCTTTCCCCTGGCCCTATATTGGTTCACAAGAAGAGGAAAAAGATAGGAGCCCCCCCGGGAACTGTTTGTTTCCTGTTGGAGGTGGAAGACTTAGGAGGATTGCTTGAGTAACCTGTTTACACAGGGCGTACTCAGTGAACACAAAAGCTTTTGTATTTGAACTCGAGTGCTCCAAAAAAGTGCTGAATAGAACCCACCAGCCTTAGACACAACCGCCCACTTCCTCTTCTGCAGCGGGCAGGGTTGCACGTTGTCCCTGTGCGTGTATTTTTCCCCCTGACCACTGGGATGTGAACAGCGGGTGTAGAGACGTCTCCCTGGTGCTGTGTGGGAGCCTGGGCCCTGCTGGCCAGGCTCTCTTAGCTGCTGGAAACATGACCGTCCACTAGATTGGCATAGCTGTCCTTGGGTGGCTCACAGTCCGTTCCCGGGGGCAGATAAGCAGCTGATCCAGGACAGTGTGAGTCCCGCTGTAATAGATAGGGACAGAGGCGTGCAGCTCGGAGTCCCAGCAGCGCATCCCGCATCCCTCGGAGGAGTGCGCCCCTCCCGCGTACAGCTCGATCCCCCGCTAAGGTGGGGATAAAGCTGTTGCCTTTGCTGTGCTTTGTGCTTATGTTCTTTGGAAGCTGGCACAAACGGAAACAGAGAAATGAAAGACTTGGTTCTGAGATCACGCAGTGGCCTAGCTGGGAACAGTCCTCCCCAGGCAATCAGGCCTTTCTTTCTCCCAGCGAGAGGCCTCCTAGCAATGCCGGGTGGTTTTGTGTGGCTTCATTGTGGAGAGAGTTCATCCTCTAACTGTGCGTAGCGCATTTTTCTATTCAGTAAACTTGGGTCTATTAAGATGTTTCTCTGCCTAACCCGAATTAGGGGGATAAAAATCTTGGTCTAACTTACGTTTTAAAGAAGCATATTATGAGTGCTATTGAAATTGGACACTTACACAATGGTGTGCTGTCGAGAATGTAGGGCGTTTGATGACGTAACACCCAGATGCTTACGGTAAAGGAATGCCAGCAGAGCCCAGGCCAGGCCCACGGGGTGCTTGCTCCTGTTCTTCTGACTGCAGAGGTTCCTGAGACCGAGGGATAGTAGACCGGTGGAGTCCACCACGAGCCTCCCACTCTCCTTTCCCTCGAGCTTTTCTTCAGCCCCTCTGAGCTTTCGCGTGCATGGGCTGCGTGCCACCGACTGATGGCACTGTCACCGCAAACAGCACCCAGCAGCGTCGGGCCTTTTCAGGAGCCTTTGAGCAGCTGGCATGCCTTTCCTGACGCTCACTCCCGTACACGTCAGGGCATCCCCGTTCTCCACCCGGACACTGAGCAGAGTAGATGCTGGTGAGCGAATGCCACAAAGCGGTCCCTCAGTCGCTGGCCGCTCTTTGCCAAGGGTGAGCTCGTTAAACCCAATGCCCAGAAGATTAAAACAAGGCAAGCGACCAGGATGCAGTTCTTTGACAGTTGCTGGAGGTGAGAGATAGAACGTGGGGTGAGCCGGGCAGTGGTGGCACACGCCTGTAATCCCAGCACTTGGGAGGCAGAGGCAGGCGGATTTCTGAGTTCGAGGCCAGCCTGGTCTACAGAGTGAATTCCAGGACAGCCAGGGCTACACAGAGAAACCCTGTCTCGAAAAACCAAAAAAAAAAAAAAAAAAAAAAAAAAAGAACGTGGGGTGATTAAAGAGACTCTGTCTCGGGTGTGCCCTTCTCTTGAGCTGACACACAGAACACACCATGGTGAGATTTTGATTCTGGTGACCACACCGCCCTTGCAGTGGACTTACCCCTCTGCTTCCGGGCCCTGGGAGCTTTAACTGTCTGTGTCACAACCTAGAATCAGCTCTTTATCGGGTTGGTCTTGGGCCACTGTCTTGACTGTTAATTAATTGATGTAGAAGGATCCAGTGCATTGTCCAGGCCCGGGCAGGGGGACACCTTTCTCTGGGCAGGTGGTCCTAGGCTGTATCAGGAACCCCCTAAGCCAGAAGCTGAGAGTGAGCAGTGGGTATTCCTCCATAGTTTCTGCATGAGCTCCTGCCCTGACTTCTCTCAGTGTGGACTGTAGCTTTTTTTTTTGTTTGTTTTTTTTGTTTTTTTTTTTTTTCGAAACAGGGTTTCTCTGTGTAGTCCTGGCTGTCCTGGAACTCACTCTGTAGACCAGGCTGGCCTCGAAATCAGAAATCCGCCTGCCTCTGCCTCCCAAGTGCTGGGATTACAGGCGTGTGCCACCACGCCCGGCTTGGACTGTAGCTTTTAAGCAGCAGGAAAGAAGCTCGAACAGCGTCTAACACGTCTCAGAACTGCCCTGAGTCCCAGCCTCACCCCCTGAGAAGTGAGGTTACTGTAACTACGGCATCTGGTTATGAAGTTGTTCCATTAGAAAACGTGACACATGGTCCCTGCCCCACAGTGTCCGATACAAGGAATCCACTGGAGCGCTTCCTGCTGTCCTTGAGGAAGGCAGATGTGAGCCTTCTCTTTTTAGCCATGTCTCGTCTTTAATTTATACCTTAGAGTATTAAGGAAAAAAAATTAGGATTCGGCTAAGTGAACAACTAATAATTTTTAAAAATAACATCCCTGCCATCCAGTTGTATTGCTCCTTATGTTCCCAGGTGTGCCAGTTATAATAAGAAAGGTATTTGAACTTTGTGGACTTTGGCGGGACCCTGCAGCCTTGGGTACGGGGACACTCAGACAGCTGTTCTGTTGGATGGCACTCCTTAGATAAGCACACTACTGCCGTGTTTAGATGGAGCCACCTGTTTACACACTGAGATCCAGCTCTGAGCACCAGAGATCGTTGTCTTCATAATAAATGTCACCTCCCTCATCACAGCTCCCTGGAAACACCCAGCAGGCTCAGCCTAGGCTGATCCTGGAGTCACTTTCCTGGGCAGTCACTCTCCATCCATGGGGTGGTGTTTCAGCACACACTGGCCGAGAACAGGAAGACAAATCACACGAATGCAGAACGCAGCTCACCCATTTTAACAACCAGTGGGTCATACTTTGAAGAGATGCCATAAGGAATTCAGAATCCTCGTCTTTACCTGCAGGTTGTCATTGTTAATGGGTTATGACATCTAGTGGGGCATAGCCATGATGTTTATTTACAAACAGAGAGAGGGCGTAGGAAAATCTGTGCATCCTATTTGAAATGCATCATTTGGTGCAGTGGTCTCTGCACCCTGGTACAGGAGCATTTCCTGTTCCGGATTTGAAGTTGAGGAACTCCTCTGGAATGAGGGTCCGTGCTGTGTGGACGGTCGTCCTCACAGAGAACTGTGGGGAAAGCTGTCTTCTGTTGGCCCGTCGCTTGTGGTTCTCATTCACAGAGCATTCAGGTGCCCACCTCTGGCCAGGAAGACTCAGGGCAAAGAAGGGTGCTGACACTGCTACGAAGCCCCCAGTGTGTGGAGCCAAGGGAGACCTAGTGGTGGGAAGGGAAGACCCCAGGGCCCAGGCTCCTACTCCTGTCACCGGGGGTGTCTGGTCCCACCAGTTGGTGACCCAGCTGCGGGGAGGCCCCAGGGGTGGGAACATAATAGCCAGGCAGACCACTTTCTCACCTTTATTTTAGCTTAGATAGGTTTGAAGAAGAAGCAATTGAAATCCATTTGCAAGAAAATAATGAGCAGGAGTGGATTGTTGGCCAAGCCCTCTGTGTGTGGCCTCACTAGCTCCTTGGTTAGTCACTGAGTTCCCACTGTTGCAAACTCACATATGTGAGTGGATCTCTGTGCTGCGATGCCTTGAACCCTGGTCACACACATCCCAGTATATAAAGATTTCACTAGTGCACAGCGTGTGCCTGGCACCGTGTATGAAGAGGCAGGAAATGCCCTTCAGTTGCTATGTTACCCAGCTGCCCTCAGAACAGAGCTCCGCCTTAGAGAAGGGACCCGCAGAACAGCTGCTCTTGGAGTTTATGTCAAGAACATCTACCACTGTGCCAGGACGTTTGTGATTCCTGGCCATGAGCTTCAAAGCTCTACACACCACACACCACACACACACCACACACACACACACACACACACACACCTCACACAAGTACACACAGTGCACTCTCTGTCTCTTTCTGTGTGTCACTGTCTGTCTGTCTCTGTCTCTCATACACACACCACCACCACCACCACGACGGAAGTTGACTGTGTTATCGTAAGAGGAGACAACGGCAGTCTGCAGGATGCCCTGGGCTGCAGACACTAAGCATCTGGTTAACTGAGGCTGAGCGATGAAGCGGGCGGTGCTGGGTGGCCATACCTGGTGCACAGTGGGGTCCTGTGTCCCCTGCGTGGACTTGAAAAGAGAGGCTGCTGTCTTTCCTGATACTGATTACTGAGTGGATGCGGGTATAGGAAGGCCCAGCAGTCGGCACGGATGAGTGTGCTTGCATCTCCATGGTTTCTTCTGCTGGCGCTGGGCGTGAGACCCAGGGCCTTCAGTGCTAGGTATTGTACGCTGAGCCACAAGGCCCGCCCTAGACACGGGCTTTCTTCCCTGGTCCTGAACAAGCATAATCCGTTCCTGCACCCTTGTAGAAAGGACGAGCACCGGCTACTTTCCCTCCGGGTCCAGGCGGCTCCTGTCTGTCTGTCTGTCCCTCCTTCATAGCTGCTGCTGAGAGCGAAGACTGACCCTTCTTCTTTGCCTGCAGACGCGCTCCTTGCTGAGTGTATTTGAGGAAGATGCCGGAACCCTCACAGATTACACCAACCAGCTGCTGCAGGCCATGCAGCGCGTCTACGGCGCACAGGTATGCCACCCACCCTCCCCCGAAGTCAGAAACATCTCACATAAAATAACTTTGAAATAAGATCCATCGTTGGCTTAGTGAAGACCTGAGTTGGGACCCCAGAATGCGTATGACAAAGCTGGGCACAGTAGTGCGCTGGTGTCTCTCCAGCGCTGGAGGGTAGAGACCGGCAGACCCTGGAGCGTGTTGGCCAGCTCCCCTAGCCTGATCTGTGAGTCTCAGGTGAGAGACTGGGGTTGTTCTGTAACTAGAATCAGGAGGGGGACCCATATAACTGCTTTAATTATCTTTTTAATCCAATCCCAAGGGGAAACGTGGAGCCTCCACAGTTATGAATATGTGGGCTCAGTGTCTCGACGCTCTCTGGCTTTCTCATAATTCGGCAGTCTGGGATGTCAGCGTGGGCGGGTAGGATGGCTTCTCAAGGCTTCCCTCTGAAGATGGGGTAGCCTCCCCGTTTTGAGGAACAGATATCTTGGCTTGCAAACCAAAGGAGAATAAACTGCTGAGTAAGGAAAGCAGAGCTTTGACAAGCAAGAACTCCACACATGTCACGTCCCCGGGAGGAGTGAGTCACGCGCGTACAGAACCGTCACCCGCAGGAATGCTAGTGGCAGTGGATGGTTTCCACGGACGCTGCCAACTGCCGTCTGTGTGTGCTCACATGCCTTCCACTCACTGATCCCATGAACGCTGTGAGTACCACGGTCAGCAGTGTGGGACCCTTCATGACCCTGCGGAGTGAGGCCGGGCAGACGGCTCAGAGGGTCAGGGCAGCTGCCGCCACATATGACAGCCTGAGCTCCATCCCAGAACTGATAGGGTAGAAGGAGGAAACGCCACACACATGCCGGGGCTTGCACATCCACACATAAACACACACACACACACACACACACACACAAATTGCAATTGAAAAGTTTAAAAATACAATTGTATATAGTCATTAGGCATTACCGTCCATGAGAAGAAGCGCCCGTCTTTGCCTGTAAGTCGAGAGCTTACAGTGGTTACAGATGGTTATTACTGATGGCCAGGGGGGAGGCTCACCTCCCCCAGAAGAGCGGCGCTGGTGTGTAAGTCGGCTTTCTGTTACTGTGACAAGTCACCCAAGGAAACCAGCTTACAAGGTGAGCTGGGCTGTCCCGCTCAGCACTTGAGCTTGGTCCGTGTGACCCTGTGGTGGGTAAGGCCAGCATGGGGATGTGGGAGCGCCTGGTTACCTGATGGTGGCCAAGAGGTAGGGGAAGGCCTGGGTCCCACTGTCCTCTTAGTGTGGAAGTCAGTGGGCCTAACTTCCTTCACTAGACCCAAGTTCTTAAAGGTTCCGCCCCTGCCCAGGAATGCCACAAGCTGTTAACTACCCTCTGGGGTCATCTGAGACCTGAGCTGTAACTTGGGGGGGGGGGGTTTGCCGGGGGGGGGGGGCTCCAAAAAGAGAGTGATTACAGTAGTTGTGATTTGCTTGTTTGATGGTTACACAGTGCACACTATACTGAAGTGTCAGCGTTACCTGTGAATATGTACAATAACTGTACGTTAGCTAAAGACGACATGGGCTGGAGAGATGGCTCAGCGGTTAAGAGCACTGACTACACTTCCAGAGGTTCTGAGTTCAAATCCCAGCAACCACATGGTAGCTCACAGCCATCTGTAACGAGATCTGATGCCCTCTTCTGGTGTGTCTGAAGACAGCTACAGTGTACTTACATACAATAAATAAATAAATCTTTAAAAAAAAAAGCTAAAGAAGACAGTGGAGAAGAGAGGAGAGGAGAGAAGAGAGGAGAAAAGAGAGAAGAGAGGAGAGAAGAGAGGAGAGGACAGGACAGAGATAGGCTGTCCAGACCCTTCACTTCAGCCACAGGAGAGAACACAGGAAGAGTCAGAGACACACGGATGTGTGCATGCAGACTCTGTGTGCTGTGGACTGTATCGCCTTCCTGGTTTTCTGAGACAGGGTCTTATGTGAACTGGGCTAGCCTGGAGCTCAGTTTGTAGCTGATGATAACCTTCAACCCTTGATCCTCCTGCCTCTGCCTTCCAAGTACTAGGGTTATAGACATGTGCCACCATACCCAGCTCCCACTTCTCCCTTGAAGGTCTGAGGGTTCATGGGGCCCGGGAGTAAGAGAAGAGTCTCCTGAAAGTTCGAGCCAGAGGTTAGGGATTAGAGATAGAGACTCACAAACTGTAGAATCAGACTTAGTAATTAGAATGTGTGTTCAGTGCAGTGTGGTGGGCCTCGTTACATTTGAGGCCAGCCTGATCTACATAGTGAGTTCCAAGCCAGCCAAGGCTACATAGTGAGACTCTAGGAATTGAACCCAGGGCCTCGTTCCATGCTAGCAAGTGCTCTGCTGCTGAGCCGTGGTCCCAGACCATGCAGATAGTTCTAATGCTGCGAAGAGTTACCTTCTTGTTTGTGATCTTTCATGCTCGTTTGTTTTGATAAGCATTTCAGAATTGTGAAACTATGACGACTTTCTCAGATTTTATTTCATTACTTATACTGAATGTTTTTTCTATTTTCCTTTGAATATTCCAAATTTAGTACAATAGAAAAAAATTGACTGTACTTCTCCCCGACCTTGTTACTTGCTGTTTAGTAACTGAGTACAGTGAACCTGTCTCCTGTTCGGTACTTTCAAGCATTAGGCGGCTCTGCGTCCTCCCGTCCCAGGAGCCTCTGCCCTGCCCTCCCGCTCTGTCACAACCTTTGCTGAAGAGTCTGAACACTTCCTTACACATTTTTTCCTTCTGAGCCAGAAAACTACTTTGTGCCAAAGCTAAGTAGGTCTTGCATTCTGAGAGGCTGGAACCCAGCCTCCAACTCGCGGCACATGACTCTCACGTGGGCTGTGGGCTGGCCAGCGCCCTCCTCCCTCTGGCTACTGCCACAGAACTGCAAACGCCCTAGAGTCGGCCAGCCAGCAGCAACTTCCCAAGGGCGGGGCTTTTCAGGTTTATTGGAAAGGCTGAGCTGGGTTTTGGTTGCCTTGATATGTGTATATTTTAAGCTAGTAACACTTTTCTATGTTCTCCTCCTGGTCACCCTGCTGCCCCAGTTTTCTAGGTTTTGTTTCATGTAGGACCTTAAATATTTTACATTTAGATATATTGAAACATATTAGTAGAGTTTGATTTCTGTTTGTTTATTGGTTTGGGTTTTTTTGTTTTGTTTTGTTTTACTGTTATATTTTAAAAGTAATTTATATGGCCAGTGAGACACAAGCATTTTTAATCAGCCTGCTCTGGTGAGTGTCCTCTGGGCTCAGGAGGAAGACCAAGAAAAAGTAAAGAAGGTGAAATTAAAGTTGCTGTCTCAGAATAGAAGCTAGAAATTTTCACTGGGAACCAGGACACGAGTTGGTTGGTCTCTGGGGAGAAGCACTTTACGGTATGCAAACACAGAATCATTTAGAGAAAGCCCAGGGTGTTTGGGAACATAATGAGGGATCTGAAGTTAATGCTGCCATTAATATGACCTCAGGAACAAAATAAAGTTAACCTACAGAAATAGCTGTCAAATGTTGAATTTATACACAGTGTCTTCCTTATCTTTACCAGCACTAGTTATATTATAGAAGTCAGTTTTGTGCTGGACATCTACAAATGTACACATTTATATCTTAGCCTTCCATCCTATAAGTAGATATGGCTTCTATCTGTCAAAAACAAAGATATTTGATAAACTATTGAAAGGTGCAGTCCTGTAGATGAGAATCTGTAGGGGTTATGTTGAGGTCCTAACACATTAGTTTGGTGATTACAAGATTAGGCAATTTGTTTGTTTGTTTGTTTGTTTTTGTTTGTTTGTTTGTTTTTGAGACAGTGTTTCTCTGTATAGCCCTGGCTGTCCTGGAACTCACTCTGTAGACCAGGCTGGCCTCGAACTCAGAAATCTGCCTGCCTCTGCCTCCCAAATGCTGGGATTAAAGGTGTGCACCACCACCACCCGGGAAGGCAATTTTTTATTAACCCATTTCTTATATAGCCAGTAGAACAGCATGCCTTCTGAAGGTTAGGACACAAGTTATCTGAGTTACGGACTTTGTGTAAATAAAGCTGCATGTGAGTACACGCGGGGTAGTAATGCTGAGCTGTCTGTGGCTGTCCTCACCAAGGACAGTACAGAGGCAGTCACGTTTTAGAAAAGAAGGAGAAGTAGACCCCCTGCTTTGAGGGCACCTTTGGCTTTTGTTTTTTTGTTTTTTGTTTTTTGTTTGTTTTTTTTTTGTTTGGTTGGTTGGTTTTTGGTTTTTCGAGACAGGGTTTCTCTGTGTAGTCCTGGCTGTCCTGGAACTCATTTGGCAGACCAGGCTGGCCTCGAACACAGAAATCCGCCTGCCTCTGCCTCCCAGGTGCTGGGATTAAAGGCGTGCGCCACCACGCCCGGAGGGGGCACCTTTGGCTTAACCCCTGGAACGAGCCTGTGAGTTAGCAAGGGGCTTGGTATCTCAGGCAGCAGGCTGTGTGGCCCCATTTTGTCTCTTAGCTGGCAGGAGAGCCATTGCCAGGCTGGGAGCTCAGTGAGCCGTGCTGTGGCTGTTCACCACAGAGGAGGAGAGCGCCCTGCATTACTGACGGGCAAAGTCCGCTGTCTGGGGCTCTCTGCTGCTCCCAGACTACTGGACAGGCAAGCTCAGACGCCCCCCGGGGCCTGAACATGAACACGCAGATGTATATGCAGTTAAGTTGGCACAGATTGTGCATTCAATAAATCTGATAGGATACTAGCTTTAAATCCATGTCTGGTAATTCTTCCTTTCTGAAGCAGGTTTGGAGCTGTTTTACTATTTTAACACTGGACCCACTCAGGCTTAGGAGAGAGCTGCATAGCTCATTCTCTCAGCCGTCATTGAGATGGGGACCCGGTGAGTGATGGCTCTGCTGTGGTCAGGAAGGCTGCCCGCTGCTGGCAGGGTTAGCGACACCGGAAGTTCTTCCTGCCCAGCCTTCTCCTCTAGTGGAGGACAAGCCACTCTGGGCGTTGCTCTGGGAAGAGTGTTTTAATAACTTAGATGAAGTTTTAAAAATATTTCTCTCTCTCTCTCTCTCTCTCTCTCTCTCTCTCTCTCTCTCTCTCTCTCTCTCTCTGTGTGTGTGTGTGTGTGTGTGTGTGTGTGTGTGTGTGTGACCCCGTGTCCACTCTCCCATCAGGGTAGCATCCTGGGGAGGTGTCCAGGATCTCTGGGGGCAAGGATTATGTGGCTGTGTACCATTGGCCAGGGCAGAGGTGTTAGAAGATACTTCTTCTACATACTCAGGGGCTGTAGGGTACGGTGCGGTGGCGTGGGCCTTGGGACCTTAAAAGGTCAAACAAGGAGGGACGCCTGGTAACTGTCGGAGTGATTAATTCCTTCTAGGGTTGATGCTGAGGGAGCTGCCGCATAGAGCCAGGTCGGGGGGTGGGGAGGGAGGGAGGCAGCCCCTGCCATCCTCAAGTCTGAGGTATTGGGGCTTGACGCTCAGTCGACCCTTCCTCTGGAACCCTTGGCCGTTGTGGTCCTACATGGTATGTTGTGATGTGTGTGTGTGTGTGTGTGTGTGTGTGTGTGATGTGTGACAGTGTGTGTGTGTTTGTGTTGTGTGTGATGTGTGCCCGTGTGTGTGTGTGTGTGTGTGTGTGTGTGATGTGTGTGTGTGTGTGTGTGTGTGTGTGTGATGTGTGTATATGTGGTGTGTGTGTGTGTGTGTGTGTGTGTACATACATATGTATGGGTGTCCTTGGAGAGCGGAAGAGGGTGTTAGATCCCTGGAGCTGGAGTTATAAGAGCTTGAGAACCACTGACACGGGCACCGGGAACCAAACTCCAATCCTTTGCAAGAGCAGCAAGTGCTCTTACCTGCTGAGCGCTCTCCGGCCCCGCTGCGTCTCTTCTAAGTGACACCATGGTCACAGTGGGCTTGGTCACGGCCCCTCAGCCGCCGGTATCCAGTTATGTCTCTGCAGCTGCTCTTTAATGTTTGGGATTTTCCTTCCTTTTTCCGTTTGCTGACACAGGGTCTCACTGTGCAGCTCTGAGCAGCCCGGAATGAAGTCGCGCACCCCCACAGCCAGCTCCGAAGCTGTTCCTCACCGTCCTCGAGGAGCATTGAAATAGGACATCCCACACAGATGCGAAACCGTGGGCCCTCAGATCCCGCTTTAGATGTGGGAACAGTATCCTCTCAACCTGAGGCCAGATAGGAGAGAAGGGGGGTAAAGTTATTTAAACACTACAGCGTTCTCGGGCAGGAGAGGTGACTCCGCAGGAAAAGGCATTTGCCGCCAAGCCTGATGACCAGAGTTTAAGTCCCTGGAGAAAGAAGAGGACTGACTCCCAAAAGCTATAGCTATCTTTAACTTCCACGTGCTCACACACACACACACACACACACACACACACGCACGCACGCACGCACACGCACACGCACGCGCGCGCGCACACACACACACACACACACACACACACACGCACACGTACACACGCACACGCACACACATGCATACGCACCCCAAATAAATGTTAAAGGAAATATTCTTTAGATAACAATAGTTTATAGATAAGTAGGTAGGTAGGTAGGTAGATAGATAGATAGATAGATAGATAGATAGATGATAAATAGGTAATTGATAGATGATAGATAGATGGTTTATAGATAGTTTACAGGTAGACAGATAATAGACAATAGATAGATGGAGAGAGCTATTCAGATTAAGCTGAACAAGTTACCGTGCCTTTGGGAGCCGTGAGAGCAGTAAGCACCCATGCTGTGAGCCTGTGACAGGCAAGGGAGAAGCCTGTAGGAGCGAGACGGGGTTCTTCTATTCCTCACACACACAAGTGTCACTCGCCGGGCCAGGCCCCTCCTGCACATTAACTCATTTACCTTTCCTAATGAAAGATCATTATATGGTGAGGAATCGAAGAGTCAGAGAAGGTGTGTAGATTGCCTCGGGCCACACAGCTGATGAGCGGCAGAACCAGAAAAGCCTGAAGTCAGTCCTAGGCGTGGTGCTGTGCTGTGGTCAGCCCCAGTTAAGGTCTGCCTTTCAGAGGCGTTTCCCGTCTGTAGAGAGCAGCCGGTTCCTGGGCCTCATAACTCTTGTTGTTGGAGGCAGGGCTCAGTTTCTGACCCGAGAGTGATGCTCCTCCTTTCATTAGTGTTAAATCCAGGCTGTTTTAATTAGTACATTTAACAGTCCTGACAGTCAGCAGGTTGATATTCCTGTTCGACACTACTGAGGGCCGTTTGCAGCTTCAGGTGTGAGGAGCAGAAACGAGGGGTCTCGGGAAGCCGCTTCTCAGAGCCTACCCGTGGCTGCTGTGCCTGCGGGGTCCACAGTGCTTGGTCCTGCAGCTTCCGAGGCCTTTGTGGTGTCCAAAGGCCGCTTTGACTCATCCTCTTAAGCACAGGCTTAACCACTGACTTTGGGCTCACCGGGCCAGCGCCGCAGTCCTGGCCGCTGTCTCTGTGACTTTGGTTAAGTCCCTGTGAGTTTGCCTCCGGGCCTTGAGCTGTCTGTAGAGTTGCTGCTGTAGACCGTGAGGTGAGCCCCAGGACAACAGTGCCGGCCTCTCCACCTCACCTGCCCCGGGCCCCAACTAGTGCTTGGCACACAGCCTCTGCTCCTGGCGCCCCAGGGCCTCCTCCTCCGCAGCAAGCCCTTTCCTAGCCTTCCCTCAACCTCCTCCCAAAATTCTTGTCTTCCATGGAGCTGTTCTGTCTCAAGTCTTTCTGCTCTCCAGAAGTCTCTCCCAGCCCTCCAGAGTGGTGTGCACTTGTCCCCGGGGAGGGTCCCCAGCGATGGCCGGATCTCCTTTGTAACTATGCTTCTCCTGATTCCCAGCGACTTGCCTACTGCCGCCGAATAAGGCGAGTTGTCAGGAGTTTCTGGGAGGCAGTGGTTCTCTAAGGAAGGCTTCCTGGCTTCAGGTCTTTCTTTGTCTTACGGGCTTCCTCCTCCCACCTCAGGGTGCTCCTGTGGTGCAGGATCCCCTCTGACCCCCTCGGTGATGTCATAGCCAACAGTGTCTCTAACTCTGCTCCTTTCCACCCTCTCTCCCTTCCTAGCCAGAGAGTGTACCCGGTGTCCTGTGCACTTAGTAGACAGAACAGGGACGGGGCGATGAGGGCTTCCTCCATCCCATCTAGCCCCGTCGGATGTCTTTCTGATTGATGCCCCGCATGGGATTGGGTGCGGGTCTTCACCTGGACGCTGCCTCCCCAGCTGGACCCTTGTCATCAGAAGCCCCTGCTCCTCCTCATTCCTGAGCCGAGGCCTGGCCCTTCTGGCTTCTCTGGCTTCCTCGCCACACCCAGCAGTCCTGCTGGGGCACTTTTGCTTCCTCAGGTGTGTCTCGGATCTCATTAAGGCTCTCACATCATCTCCTGACCAGCCCTCCCGCTCTCCCCTCCATCCCTGCTGTCATCCACGTCGTCCCAGAGCGCCCCGCCTCCACACACTCATCCGCTCACCCACGCCCGCATCCCCATGGCTCCTCAGAAGGTCAACAGTGCCATCTGCAGCGTGCCGGCCCACCTTCTCCACTGTGCGCCTTGGGGACTAGCCAACCTCATGACTTCAGGCCACATCTGCACAGCTTGGAACAGCCCTCTGAGCTCATGGCCGTGGCCATCAGTGACTGACCCCAGGCAGATTTCCTCCACCTCGGTCTGATCCTCCCCCTCCATAGCTGCCGGGGGCGGGGCTGCCCACTGAGGCTGCTGCGGGTTTCAGGTAGCTCTGGGAGCAGTAAGCTTGCCCTTCGGGCTAGCTGGCCCCTTGTCTCTGCCCTGTCAACTGAGCAGGAGGTTCTTTAACACAGGAGGAGCTGTGTGCACGCTCCGTGTCAGCTCGTCTTTTAAGGATTGCTGTGAAGTAGCTAAGCGTACGCAGAGCTGTTTCAGGATGGAGAAAAGAAAGGCATACACCAAACATGCCAAATTTGCAACCCAGAGGTGGAGCCTTGCCTAACTATGAGGCCCTGGGTTCCAGGACACCAGAGAAATACATATGACATATGTCTGCACGTGCATGCCTGTACAGACACGCACGCACACACACACACACACACACACACACAGCGTGATGTTGCTCTCAGAATGTCATTAGGCTCTAAGTGCTGGGCCACCTCTCCAGCTGTCTTGCCCAGGAACGAGAGCTCTGTGTTCCTAACAAGAGGCCCTCTCAGACCTACCGCTTGTGTGTGGGCTGAATATTGCCTGAGCTCCCGTGTTCACGGGGTTTGTCTGTTCCCAGGGGGCTGCGCGAAGCCTTCGTGCAGTGGGGGTTCAGGATGCATGAGGCTGGGGTGACTGACACTGCCCGCTGTGCTCAGTTCTGGGCAGGGCAGGCCCTGTGAGAGCGCTTGCTTCCCAGTGAGCCCCTGTGGGAGGAACGCTGACTGCTGCCTCACGCACCAAAGTAGAGGCCACTTGTCCCCAGTCACTGCGGCGGGCAGCTGCCGTGCTCTCGTGTGCTGTGTCCTACCCCACTGAGGTCCTGTGGAGTGGGTCCTTGGCATCTGAGTGCCATCCACTCAGCCAGAGCTCAGTGTCCCCCCCAGCAGCCCCCTAGAAAGTTTTCACACATATTCAGATCACCTCTCAGGAACTCAGGAGCGCTTCTGAAGACCTGAGGCCCTCGCGTGGTTTGACTGTAGACAGGGTTGTTATGTCTATTGACTGTTTTCTGAAGGATTCAATATGGAGGAGCACCGCATTAGAATGAAGAGAGTGCCAGGAGGGGTGAGACCAGGATGGGGGAGGGGTGAGACCAGGAGCGGGGAGGGGGGAGGCCAGGAAGCCCAGGACTGTGTCATCCTTAAGTCCATAGCGAGCGGGAGGCCAGCCTAAGCTTCAGTGAGGTGCTGAGGGGAAAGAGGAGATTGTGGGAAAGAGTGTGGAGTTCAGAGTTAGACAGACCTGGCCTCGTGGCCCTGTCATGCCACCAAGGAGCTGAGTGACACTGGACAAGCCTCTGTGCTTCATCCGTCAAGGCGTCCGTCACCCGGACCTGTCCATCGAGGGGCTGCCGCAGGGACAGCGGTTGAGGAGTGTTCAAATCCCAGCCCCCAGGCGCCAGCCTCAGGCACATGCCTGTCTCAGACAAGTTCGTCTTTCTGGAAGTAAGGGACTTGTGTAAGCCATGGACAAGGCCCTCCCTTCAGAGCGTCACTGCTGTAGACAGTGGGCTGGCCGCTGTTCCTTGGGCCCTGCGTTTTCTTGCCGTTTGCGATGGAGCCCTGGATAGTCAGGCAGCAGTCTGTGCTCACAGTAGGACTGCAGGTATTGTTCTAAACTTGGAGTTTAGATTCATCGTTTGACCTGTTCATACACTTCTTCATCAAACACGCTGAATGGCTGCGGTGTGCTAAGAGCCGTTGCCCCCCCCCTGTGGAAACAAAGGACAGAGTGCTTGTGCACCTGCTTCCTTGGGCCTGTGACTGCTACTTGTGGTCAGTTCCCAAGGAGAAGGACGTAGAGGGAGGGTAAGGTGGCTATCCCAGGGGCCTTGCGTGGGACTCTCTCCTGGGAAGGAGGGGGAGTCATGTTTCCGTCACTCCTGCTCCGTAGGGCAGGTGAGGTAGCCGGGGAGTAGAGCCTGTTCTGTTGAGAAGGTCCCAGAAAACAGGTTTAGACTCTGGTAGGTCAGGCGGAGGACACCCATCAGACAGACAGACAGACAGACAGACAGACAGACAGACAAAGTCCGCTGAGTGCAGGGCTTGACCTTGAAGGACTGGTCACCTCGTGGCCTGCTCTGGCTGAGACACACTCTGTGCTCCGGCACAGTCTTAGGGTAACCCCGAGAGATGGTGAGCAGCATGAGCGTAGCCTAGAAGCACGAGTGATGGGATAGGCCTGCCGCGTTGGTAGGAGGAGGATGGTGAGGACAGGCGGGAGGACGGCAGGATCGGGAACAGGCTGGAGCAGCACAGGAGCCTTGCTAGACGGTGTGGCTCATCGGGCAGTGCTCCCCTCTGGTCATCTGGAGCCTGGGGATGGCTATGCTTCTGCCACAGACGTCACGGGTGCCAGGTCCCAGGGCCACACCCTTCCCGTGACCCCTGCAGCAGGAGCTGAAGCTGGGCTGAGCGTGTGGCGAGGGCCTCTGTGCTCTGTCCAGCCGCAGCCACAGGCCGCTCCTGAGAGCTGCTCCCCTGTGTTGGTTCCTTTTCTGGAAAGCCGCTTCTCCTGGCCGGCTCGCTGGCTTCCTGTAGGGTCGGCTTCATTAGGTATCTCCCGCGCCTGGCACCCCGCGCCTGGCACACCCAGGCTTTTCCCTCGCAGCCTTCATCGTGCACGTAGCCAGTGCTCTGCTGTCCCCTTCCTTCCCTCACACACCTCAGAGGACTGGGATGGTCGGTGTCTGCAGTCCTTTGCTTTCCTGACTGGATGAGGAGGAGGGGCAGTTGGCTAAGGGCCTTATTTGTTCTAAAGCAAGCTCGAAAGCTTTGCTTCGCCTCAGTGTGGCCCTCGGAATGTTGCCCCGACACCATCTCCAGGAATAGTGGTGCAAACCGATAGTCCCAGCAGGCCGAGCCAGGAGGCTCTTGAGCCGCAGGGGCTACGTCGTGAGACCCCGTGTGGAAGGAGAAACAACCACGCCCCAGGCGAGCGTGTGCCTTGTCAGGGCTGCTCCGAGGTGGCGCGTCAGTGACCCGACAACACTGACCTGCTCTGCTCTGCTCTTGTCCCCACAGAATGAGATGTGCCTGGCCACCCAGCAGCTCTCGAGGCAGCTGCTGGCGTATGAGAGACAGGTAACTGGCTGTGCAGTTCCGCGGCGCCCAGGAACCCGAGGCCCCTGCAGAAAGGTCCCCCAGCCTGCCCTGTCTCCTTTCCTGTCTTCTTTGCCAGGGGTTTCCCCTCCTCTCTTTTACCACTGATAAACTGTAACTGGGATCATCCCGAAGCCTCCTGACCATCCTTCAAACTAAGCAACTCCTCAGAGGATTGCTGGTCTCCAGAAAGGCCCAGCCTCAGTACCAGCCGCCCGGACAGTCTAGAGAGCCCATCCCGTTCAGACAGTGACGGGCCAGGGCGGGTGTTGGTACACCCCTCAGACAGACGGCCTCTGCCCTACCCCTTGGAGAAGAAAGCATGGGGTTTGGGGGTTCCAGAGTGATTTCCTTCATTCGTTTAACACCCAGGCTTTTTAACTCTCTTTGTTCTAGAATTTTGCACTGGGCAAAGGCGACGAAGAAGTCATTTCTACACTACATTATTTTTCCAAAGTGGTAGATGAGGTAAGACATGGAAATTTTTCTTTATGAACTTTGTTTTATCCGGTTTGACCCTGTGCATTTTAGAATACTTCAGATTTCTGAGGCTCAGTCAATAACAGAGGTGGTATCAATGCTGTAATCGTGATTTGGACAGAAAATAGACCACAAGGACTTCCAAGCATTCCGTTTCCTGCTTTCTTGGCCTTCTTGGCCTGCCTTGGAGCGCCTTCCTCTATAGCTAGATAGCTTCAAACAATAGGAGCTCATTGTCTTGAGGCTTTGGAAGTCAGAAGAGCATCCAGAGTAATCCGCAAGGTCACAGTCCTGTGGCGTAGATGGAGTCCTTCCTTCCCTCTCGGCTCCTGGTGGCTTCTGCTTGGCGCGGCTTGTAACAGCATCTCCCCCACCCCACCCCACCCCACCCCACTCCCGCCTGACTATGACTTAACATGATCCTCCTGCCACCTTCTGTCTGACTCCTTTGTTAAAAAGACCCTGTCACTGAGCTCCAGGCCCACCTGGACATTCAGGGGCCTTTCCGCTTCCTGGTTACATCTGCCGAGAACCTGTTCCCATCATCTCGCGGTCTGGCTTCTGGGTGGTGGTGCTCTTTGAGGGGGCCCAGCCCCACCCATTACAAAAGATTTCATACACCTTTTAGTGCATTTGTGGGAAGCCGTGGCTTTAGGAAATTGTATAAATCTTAGTTGTGAAAATCGTAAGTGGCCTGGGGATGTGGCCCAGCGGTACAATATCTGCCTAGCATGTGCAAGGCCCTGGGTTTAATTTCAGCACTGTTTAAAATAAAAGGCCCTCAGAGCTCCAGTACTGCTGGTACCAAAAGGCCCTTCTGCAGTCCTGGGAACTATAATAAACTCTAGCTTTTAAAGACTTGGCGGTCTGGCTGCCATAGGAAACGTGGAGAAAGTGGGACAGAGAGTGCAGAGGCCAGGCCCTGAGCCGTGGTGATTCTGGGTTCTGACATCGTATAGAACTGTACCAGCTGCAGGTGCTCACCTCACCACCGCCCACTGAGCAGCGCCGTCACCTGCACTGTGGAGAGCGTTGTGGGAGGCACTGGAGGGGACTAGTAAACAGGCCATCGGTTCTGAGCATCTTACTGTCCCATTCAACAGTGAGCAAAAGGCTCTGGAACTTTCTCTGGCTGTATCTGCAACACCCGCGGAGCCCAGAGTGGCCCTCAGGATAAGGGTCCAGTGCTCCCAAGCCGCCCTCTCTTCTAGGCCCCAGGCCTAAGTCCCAGGCTTCTGCTGCCTCTGACTGACTGGCTAAAACGGGAGGTTAGTAGTTTGTAGGAATGGCTCGCAGCTCAGGACTCTCTGTGCTTACCAGTTCCATTAAGAGATCACAGAGTACACAGTGACCAGCTGCACGTGGCGACACGACGGCGGGGTGGAGGGAGGGGCACAGAGCTGCCCAGCTCTCAGGGGCACGGTGCCAGGCTTCCGCAGTCTGGACGCTCCTCCTCGCCTGGTTAAGCCATTCTAGACACTTCACCACAGACGTGCCTAGAGGCTTCTGTCCACAGTGATTACAACCCTGTCGGATGGTAGTCCCGATTAACCGCCACACTTGTCACTCCTGCTGTGGGGTCTCTCTAAAGTATGTCAACAGGCCAGTTCGATGGTCCCCTGGGTAAGGGCATGCCACTGTGCCTGGCATGGAGCTCAGCCCCAAAGCTGCACGGTAGAAGGAGAGAACTGACTATAGGTATGCTGGTGCGTGCATGCGCATGAACACACACATGCACGTGCACGCACATGCACACGCCACACCACACACACACACGCACACGCACGTGCACAATAATGTGAAAACTATGTTGAACGGTATAGAATCTATTTTAAAATGTAATTACAGAGCAGCAAAATAATGTTTGAGAGGTGTGAAGAATTTTTTATTCACTCAATTTTACGATTATTAATTGTGAGTAAATAAGTTGGGGAGGCAGTGAGATGCCCCCCCCCCGCCCCCCCAAATCACACATGTCCATAGAGAGAAGAGAGTCGTGAGGGAACGAGGCTGCTTGTCAGAAGAGTGGCTAGGACATCCAGCTCACAGTGGCTGCCCACTGCCTTCTGGGAGGCAGTGTGGGTCTCCTGATGGGCGGGAATCCCAGGGAATGTCAAGGGGTCCGTAGGGTCAGAGTTCACACAAGCCTCCTGACGTCTAAAGCTGCTCCACGGAGGTGGAGGTATGAGAGGAGACTCCTTCTGAGGTAGGTCCTCTGTCTGCACCAGGATCAGGCGGATTTAAGGAGGAGCCAGCTGCCTGCCCTGGGAGGGGAGGGACCGCCCACGCAGGAGAGGCGCTCACGGCCCGGCCGTGTCATAGACTGTCTTGGAGAGAGATCTTTCTTGTTCCATTTCTCATCCTCACATAGGGCACGTCACGTCACCATTTCCTGTCAGAGCATTTTGAAGCTCGGGGAGGCAGACCATGCTCTTTACATGTCCTCCATAAAGCTACACGCGCTTAGACATCACCGCCTGTGCACCTCATGTCGCACAAAAGGCAAAGGACATGAAGAAAGGGTCAGGCAGGAGGCGTCCTGGCTTGCGTGACCACGGTCCTGCCGGCTTAGAGGCCGTCTGAGCCCAGAGTCACCACAGTGGGAGTGCTGGTTGGTGTTCGCTAGCTGTCAAGGAAAACATTAATTTCTCACTACGGTCATTCTAGGAACCCAGCCCCCCAGCGCCAGCAGCAGGTACCGTATGGCTGGCTTCTGGCATTCCTCTCAGAAGAAAGTTGCCACCCTTCAACTGGGCTGAGATAGAGGCGTTAATGGTGTTCGCAGACCTGGCAGAGGGTTGACCTTAGATCTTTAACCGGTGACCCCGAGGATAAGCCCTGTAGGAGGGGTACGTTGTGCACGGGGTAGTGGCACACATGCCCCCTCACTGTTGCAGCCAGCCCTGCCACTGCCGACCCCACACACGACCTTGGGTTACCCGCCCCTAGTCACCCACCCTAGGGACAGTCCCTTCCACTGGCCACCGTCGGTGCCTAGTCTGTAGAGTGTGCTGGGTTGTGGAGAAAGATTGATTTCGCTCCTAGCCATGGTTACCTGGCTGGTAAGTCATTTGCGATCTGAATTTAGATTCGTTTGCCCTGAGTCAGATGCTGATCTCAGATCACCGCTGGTTCAGAGCGAGTGAAAGCTCACAGCGTGCAGCATGGAAGCCGGCGCAGATGCTACGACCATCCTCTGTCTCCTCCGTGGTGTTCGCAGACTTGGCAAAGGGTTGACCTTAGATCTTTAACTGGTGACCCCAGAGGATAAACCCTGTAGGAGGGGCTCTGGGAGGGGCCACCTGGTCTGAGGATACAGAGCAAAGATGACTGGAGCCAGAGACGCCTTTAGCAAGCCTCACTGGGGCCGCAGTCAGATGAGAGCCCGGCCTCTCAGCGTGCTTCTGGGCCTGCCCCATTTCATGTGTTAGGGCGTGTCTTTGAAGACATCTAGCTGAGCCACGTGGGCCCCCAGGAGGTGGTCTCCTGGAAGTGCAGCCGTATCGCTAATCCTGTGCATAGTGTTCTCAACTAAGTCCTTTCGCTTTCAGCTCAATGGTCTCCACACAGAGCTGGCCAAGCAACTGGCAGACGCCATGGTTCTCCCCGTCATCCAGTTTCGAGAGAAGGATCTCACAGGTACAGTAGCAGCGGGTCAGCGCAGTCACCCCTCAGCGTGTTCATGCTCCTGTGGGTAATTCTTACTGCACCCATCCCGCCCACACGCGGCTCTTGAGGATGCTTTTAAAGAGTTTGAGCCAGCCATCTTTTCCTGGTTCACCTGAGGGAGGCCACGGGAAACAGAGCAGACGCAGGGGCAGATCATTGTCACGCCATGCAGTGCGGCTGCAGAAGGGACGGCCAGGACCGGAGAAGGCACTCCAGAGGCCCGGCCACTCTGTGGGCCGAGGGTCTCGGGTCACCTGGGTGTGGGTGGTCCGAGCGGGAGCCTGAATCCACTGCACACGTTCGCAGGTGGATAGGGACGCCGGGGTGGAGGCGCGGCTCCTGAGAAGCATGGGCACTGAGGACTGAGGCAGAGGCTTGGAGAGGGAAGGGTGGGCAGTGCCGGTGCTCCCTGTGGAGGCTGAGGGCGGGGCAGGCACGAGCACTCCTGGGGTCTGCCCTGTGATGTTCATGCAGTGGTGAGGGAGGAAGTCTCAGTGGTGCCCCATACCCTCTTGTGTGGCCTTCCGAGTGGATTTTAGTTCTTACACTGAAGTAGGACCGTACCATAATTTTAGAAGTATTTGAAATTAAAAGTAGTCCAAATGAAGAGCAAAAATTCATTATTCTGGAGGAAAAATTAGTAATAGAAAAGTGAACCAAAAATATTCTAATTTTGGTGACCTGGATTTCATTTATTACTTAATCAGTAGAGAATTGCATATGGTTATTGAAACATTAGAGGAGTCTGTACAGGACCCCTGTGCACAGACATGAGAATGTGTGAGACATGCCATATTTAAAAAAAAAAAGAAAAACATACAAAGAATTGTATTTGACTGTTGGCGGTGGTGGCGCACGCCTTTACTCCCAGCACTTGGGAGGCAGAGGCAGACGGATTTCTGAGTTCCAGGACAGCCACGGCTACACAGAGAAACCCTGTCTTGAGGAAAAAAACAAAGAAAAACAAAACAAAACAAAAAACCAAAAACAAAAAAAATTGTATTTGAGAAAACTGACTAAAATCAAGCAAAACCAAAAAGTGCAAGTCCAGCCTTAATTTAAAACACACACACACACACACACACACACACACATGCACACACATACAACATTGGACTGAAGAAATGGCTCCGTGGTTAAGAGCACCAGCTGCTTTTGCAAAAGACCTAAGTTGGTTCCCAGAACCCAAATGGTGGCCTACCACTGTCTATGACTCTAGTTCCAGGAGATCGGCACTGCCTTCTGGCCTCCATGGGTACCAGGCATGCACATGGTACACAGACATACAATCAGGCAAAACACCCATGTTCATAAAAGAGAGAATAACCTTAATTTAAAATATATGTAATTGCACATTGTCTTCTAGGTAGAGAAGCTAGAGTAAACATAAGGGCAAATACTAAAAATGGGATTCCCACTGGCTGCTGTGTCACCTGAGGCTGTGACCGTGAACGCACTGCTTTAAGCTCCGCCCAGTGCCCATTTGACAACCCTAACACTTCATAATTAAAAAGTACAAAGTAATGAACTGGTTGGATGGTGCTCCTGCGATCCTAGCGCCTGAGGGACACAGCCAGCAGGGTCAAGCCTCACGGTCATCTTCGGCTACAGACCAGGCATGAGGACCCCCTAGGTTACACGAGACCTTGCCTCAAAAAAGTTAAAAGGGAAAAAGAAGTAAGCTATCTGCCAGACTGCAGGCCTGCCTCTTGTGTGTCTGGGAGTGGAGGGGGCGGAGCGCACAGCCTAGACTGCGCATGTCCGGCAGAGGGGGCGGGGCGCACGGCCTAGACTGCGCATGCCCAGCAACCCTCGTACCTGTGGCCTTCCTTTCCAACTTCTGAGGTCTAGAATCTTGAGTTTACAGTTGCTTAGAATGACCATTCTTTTGCAAAGGAGAATAAAAATGTTCAATTAGTAGTAAAAACAAACATTTCTTCTCTGTGAAAACCTAATCCAGGCCCCCTGTTCTCATGACACAAAGACAGAAACTTGAAGCATTTGGCCCCAGCCAAATGTGAATCCGGCCCCAGTCTGATTACATAGTGCCTTAGCATACATTTTACTGCCTTTTAATTTTATATTAATTTGATTTTTATATATGGATGCTTTTCCTGATTGTATATCTGTGTGCCTGGGGTCTCCAGAGGGCAGAGAAGGGCGTCTGACGCCCTGGAACCGGGTGACAGATACTTGGGACCCTCCCACACAGGTGTGGCTGGCAGCCAAGCCTGAGCCCTCTGTAGAGCGGGAAATGCTTTAGCCCTGAGCTGTCTCTCCACCCCTTAACTGTTTAGCTTAAGCTGGCCTTGAACTCATGATCCTCCTGCCTCCACCTCATATCATCCTGGAATCCACCACAACCCGCTTCACGGCCTTTCATTCCTCTGGGCGCACAAGAGCTAGCAAGCCGTGGGAAGACAGCTCTGCTCTAACTGGAAAGGCGGGAGGGAAGGGAGAGCGGCCTGTCTGCCACACTGGCGTGGATGGTGTCAGGAAGGCGGGAACTGCTCTGCGTTCTTCCGGGTGCCCTCTCAGGCTGCCACCATTCTCTTGGTGACCTTTCTGTCAGGGTGGTCAGGGTTGTTAAGTCACCTTGTGCATGAGGGTGCGGTGCGATGCGGTGCGGCCATGGTTGTTGGTGTCGGCTCGTGGCTGTGCAGTGTACCAGTTGGTGTCATTTTTCACCATGTCCACTGGTCTACAGTGGGGGCGACAGGAAACTGCGCTCCTGTGTGGTCCCACGTAGTGCAAGGGAAGATGGCCGGCCTAAGACGCTGGAGGACTCAGCTTATAGGCCAGGTCACCAGGACGAGTACCTGACTGCCCTGTGCCCCCGTCCCCGGGAGTCCGTCTCCTTACAGAGCACTGGGTGTGAAGTGTCACCAGAGCCACCAGGCCAGGGTCTGCGGGAGCCGAGGACCGAGGGGCTGTGGACAGAGCTTGTGCCCTGATCCCCTCAGGAAGGCAGGGCCCTGGCTTCACGGGGCTCCCCCGCTCTGACTCCTCTCTTGTCCCTTGTTCAGAAGTCAGCACGCTGAAGGATCTCTTCGGACTCGCCAGCAACGGTAAGCCTCTCTCCATCTTTGGGGCGTGGGCTGCGGCTGCGCATGAGTTTCGTGGGGCGGGGCAGGCGACCCGTGTTCCTGCCTCTTGACCCTTCCTGGTGCTCATGTCTTCTACTTGTAGAGCATGACCTGTCCATGGCAAAGTACAGCAGGCTCCCTAAGAAGAAGGAGAACGAGAGGGTGAGTGTTCCCTCTCCCACGGGCCTCAGCTCCTTGTGTGACTTCCGCGCCCTTCCCCTTCCTGAGTCTGCCCGTCACACTTCTCTGCACCTGTGTCCACCTCGTCACGACTCACAGCCCTGCTTCAGAGCCACAGTGAATTCTGATCCGTGTCCTGCTCTGCCGGGTTGTCACTCAAGCTCCTGTCAACCCCCACTTCCTAGCGTTTCGCTGCCCAGGCAACTGAGTCTGTCTTCCCGCACACACTTCTTCCATTCATGACTTCCTTGAGCTGAATTATTTCCTGGGGCCGTAGACTTGTGCGTGAGCCAATGTGGGTGTGGCCAAAGTGGGTGTGGCCAAAGTGGGTGTGGCTTTGGTACTTGTCGCTGAACCATTTTCCCAAAGAGCATCACTGGGCACCGCCACTTGGAGGGGATTGGCTTTGCCACACACGGTCTCGGGGACTGAGGTGCTGTCCCCTTGGCAGTTCATTGAGATTCCTTCTTAAGCTAAGGCGGAACCTTATCTCTGTGCCATCATGCGAGCCAGGAAAACGGTTATGAGGAACAGCCAACTGTGTGTGAGGGTTTGTGCTCTGGCAAAATTCCCAGACCCCGTGAGCAACGTGGAGTCCCCTCTCCCTCTCCCCAGGTGAAGACAGAGGTTGTGAAGGAGGTGGCGGCCGCCCGCCGGAAGCAGCACCTCTCAGCCCTTCAGTACTACTGTGCGCTCAACGCTTTGCAGTACCGCAAGCGGGCCGCCATGATGGAGCCCCTGATAGGCTTCGCTCACGGACAGGTAGGGGAGCCCCTTCCCACTAGAGGAAACCCCAAGGAAGCCATCCATCGGGAGAAAGCATCGTCATGGCAACAGATGCACAATACCCTGGGAATGTTCCTAGGGCTCAGCTCTCACTAGAGCTTCCAGCTGGGCACGGCCTCAGGCCGCATGCTCAGGAGGCTGTGGCCACACCCCAAGCTTCCCTCAGGGAAGAGCCTGCCCGCCTGCCAAGAGCTCGAGGCCGGTTCTGCTTTCTGCCCAGGCCGCACGGCTAGTGTAGAGCCCTACGGGAACACATGGCCTTCCCCAACACTCTGCAGGCTCGCCCAGCCACTCCGCAGGCTCGCCCAGCCACACCGCACGCTCGCCCAGCCAGGCTGCAGAGCTGACTTGCAGCCAGTATGCAGTCGCCTTTCCTACTGTGCAGTCAGGCTCCCCCTGCCCAGCTCAGTAGCAGGCAGTATGCCTCTGCAGTTACTGCAGCGTGCACACACAGACACAGGAAATTGTACCTGTGCGTCCTGAAGTCCGGGAGGGGGGTGGGGTTCGTCAGCTTCTTCCCTCCTAGTTCGCGATCTTCAGATACTTGTCTTAGAGATGCTTGTGTAAGGATGTTGGCCCGACTGCCTGCCGTGGCACAAGCAAGCGGCCAGGGCCAGCGTGAGCTCTCCCCTCTTCGCCCTCTGTGACTCTCCGCCCTGAGGTTGTACAAGACAAGGGCACCTAGACTCTTAGGTCATTTGACAGTTTGTGAACTGAAAACGACATGAAGAGACAAAATGTTTCTAAGACCAGTTAGCAATTTAACACACATGAGCATCTCCGGCTTTTAAATTACATATATTTCAAAAGAAACACCTCATCAGCTTCACTGAGGGAAAGGGTGGGGGTGTGGCCAGACACAGCTGTCTGTTGCTACATGTCAAATGGGGAGTTCACTGAAGTCACCTTATACCTGCAGAGGTATTAATTAATTTATTTATTTATTTATTTATTTATTTTTGGTTTTTTTGAGACAGGGTTTCTCTGTGTAGTCCTGGCTGTCCTGGAACTCACTCTGTAGACCAGGCTGGCCTCGAACTCAAGAAATCCGCCTGCCTCTGCCTCCCAAGTGCTGGGATTACAGGCGTGCGCCACCACGCCCGGCTAGAGGTATTAATTTAAATAGGGCAGTCTAGCCTCTCTGTCATCTGGATAAAGATGGGTAATCCAGAACTAAGCACTGTCCCGTCGGGGCCTTCAGCCCCCCGCAGCGCCACCCAGCCCCCACACAGCGGCCCCCGTGCTGACTCTCCGGCCTGGCCACCTTAGAGAACGATGCTTCGCTCTCTCTGATACATCCTGTGTGCCCTCCCTGGCCTGGCAGCCCTTGCTCGGCTGGGGGACAGTTTCACAGGACCCGAGGGATACGGCCAGCAGGTTCCACGCTTCCTCCCAGCCGAGGACTACAGCTGCTCTCCTAGCCAGACTTTTTAAATGATTGTAGATTGGCTGCAGGAGGGAAGAGGTGCTCACACCACAGGGAGCCCCGGCCTGGGAAGGCGGGCTGTACCATCAGGTGCTTGTGGCAGAAGACTGCGGAGGGAGGGCCGTTTCGAGTTTCACCTGGAAACTCCTCATCCAAGACACAGAGCTGAGTTCTCTCAGCTGAGTGTGGCCTGACGCCGTGAGGTGCAGTTTGACTCAGAAGCACGTGCTTCGCCTCAGCCGTCAGGTATCGGTGTCTGAGGGCACTGCCTATGTTAGCTGACAGTGTGTGAGCCCTGCGCCGCTGTTGGCAGGGCCTTGGTAGGCTGCCCAGGCTTCAGCACATACTTAGGGACATGGGTTGCACCTGCTGTGGCTTCTCTGGTCCTCAGAAGGCAGGCTTAAAATTGATTTCAGTTCCACAGCCTCAGGACGGAGGTTTTCCCGGTGGTATGGGTTTTCCAAAATCACACAGTGTGTGTGTGTGGAGAGGGGGGCATGCACATCCCCTGACATGTGTGTGGAAGTAAGAGGACAGCTTCAGGAATCAGTCCCTTCTATCATGTGAGTCCTGCAGACTTGGGGACGGTGCTCTGAGCTGTCTCAATGGCCCTGTGTAGTCCTGGAGTGTATAAAGTGACCTCTCGTGTGGTATGGCCAGGGTAAGCACTAGGCAGTGGGCGTTAAGCCCTCCATTTATCCTGTGCTTGGGATTGGGTAGCCCCAGGGAGCTCACAGTAACTGGACAGCAAGTCGGAGGCTTAGAGCAACGCTCCAAAGGAGGTCAGCAGGGAAGGGCAGGAAACCCCGGATGCTGAGCCGTTAGAAATGCCGAAGGCGGACTTAAGCCATGAAAACTCACTGATGAGTACGTTCGGTATTTGATGCTGCAGGGATTAAATGGATTTACAATGTTAATCTGAATTAGAGGTCAGCGGGCCAGAGCCTCCCACGTGTGTGTTACGTGTTACGTGGGCATGATCCTGCTCATGGGGACCTAAGGACAGGTGCACACGCTCCCAGGTGTTCTCGGATTAGAGGAAGAGTATCGGCACACGGCTGCTAACACCGCTCCGGCCACGCTCGGCTTCAGACGCCATGGCTGCGGTCTCCCTGTCTGTGGCCCTGTTTCATGGCTGGGAAAGCCGTCACAGCAGGAGGAGTCTGAGCCGTTCAGGCTCGGCCGCTGCAGTCTTACCATCTCTGACCATGCCTGGTCTGTCGCTATGTTGGCACCCAGACCGGGGAAGTGAGGCTCACCCTGGAGTCCCAGGAAGCAAGCGGTCCTGACTTCAGCCGCAAACCCAGCAGCCGCTGTTTCATTCCAACCCCACCCCCAGGTCTCTTAGGTACAGCTTCCCGCAGGCAGGGAAAGCACCCAACCCAGAACCCCGGGAGCAGAGGTGCCTCCCTGTTTTAGCAGCTGCTTGATGCCGGATCCCCTCGAGGGCTGGGGTTAAAAGAGGCTCTTAAAGCCTCTCGCCCAGGTGCCCGTTTGTCATAGCTCAAGTCACCATCTGTCCGTGTGTGCTGTGTAGGGCTCAGTGTGCTCAGCCCAGGCCGCCATCTCATGCTATATTCCACCAGTCTGTCCGGGCCCTGCTGGGCCCGAGCATCTGTCCCGTGGCTTGTCTCCACTCAGTGCAAGACGTGAACCCGCCCTAGAGCTCCTCGACTAGAAAGCTCCGGTGGCAGTTTCGGATGATCAGTTGCAATTACTGCGACTGTTGGTATGCTGGAAGGTTGTTTCCTGCTTTAGTCTGAGTCTCCTGGAGGAGACACCACAAGGTTGCCAAGCTCAAGCTTGGGCCTTCTCACCCGTGTGATGGAGTAGGCGATGGGCAGATGCTGCCTGACCGCCAGCAGGTGGAGCCGGCGACCCAAACTTGTCCCCACTCGGTCATCGTGAGGGGACTGGCCAGTTGCCTTCTTCGCTGATGTTCAGAGTCCTGCAATTATATCTTTCAGATTAACTTTTTCAAGAGAGGAGCAGAGATGTTTTCCAAAAGCATGGACGGTTTCTTATCATCCGTCACGGACATGGTTCAGAGGTAATGCTGCTCTCAGGCGAGGCCTGGCCTCCTCCTGTCTTCCCAGTGAGTCAGCCTCTCTGGGAGGTGGGGGAGGCTTCCGCCTTCAGGGGTCCCCAGAACCCCATCACCCTGTAGCAGGCCAGGCGCTCCTGCTGTCAGAATCGCCCGTGTTGGTGTGTGGGTGTCGCATGCTGCAAGCCTGGGAGAGATGGAGACCAGCTTGCCCTCTAGGATTATGGGATCAGCAACCGGAAGTGCGTTGACCGTTCAGGAGGTTCCAGCGGTCACACTAGTTTACCCTAGCCTTCGAGTTTACCTCAGTGAGCTGTGGTGCAGCCATGGCGTGCACACTTCAAACCCCATCACGTTCCTCAGATAGTCTTACCTGTGCTTGGTAAGGCTGCCCCGGCCCCCGGCCCCTGCCCCCTTCCCCAGCCCCTATGACGAGAGCTCTGAGGCGGCCATGGACCGCATCCGCAGACTAGTTTCTCTGGAGCATGGATGTGACACCCTGGATGTCTGTCCAGTCTGATGTGTGGGTTGGGTTTGTGGAGGGAGTTCTATAGTTTAAGAGATACAAAATGGAGGAGGAGGAGACAGGAAAGCCAGAGTTCAAGGCACGCGAGACCCTTCCATAACCTCTCACCTGCCCCAAAGAGAGAAATACGCAGAGTGGAAATAATGAATGAGGAATCTTGATGTGGGAATGGGAAAGTTTTCCTGATGCTGTTGCAGTCCGGATAGCTACAGAGGGCCAGGAGGAGTTTAGTCAGGCGAGTCCATCAGAGGCTCTGAGCACGAAGGGTAAATCCTGAAGAAGCAGGACCAAGCCCCGAGCTTGCCCAGTACCCAGCAGCAGGGAGGAGCACAGTCAGACCTGCAAACTGTGTGACATCCGCGGCACTTTCTTCCCGCGTCCGGTTAGTCCTGGGGAGCGCCAGAGGAAAGGACAGAGCCCACCCTTCTCGCTCAGCTCCGAAGGTTTTGTTCTTTAGACAGGGTTTCATTTCGTAGTCCTGGCTGGCCTGGAACTCACCGTATAGACCAGGGTGGCCTCAAACTAAGAAAGATCTGCCTGTCTCTGTCCTGAGTGCTGGGACTGAAGGCGTGTGGCACCAGCACTTGAACTCCTTGCCTGCAAGGAAACACCAGCATTGTTCTCGGCATGAGGATCTGCCGCTGCCGCCTCCTGCGGACGCAGGTGCCGCCCGCCCCAGGAGACTCGGACTGTCCTGTGTGGGCACTACAGGCTTGCCTTCCTGCAGGGGACACGGTAGCCCAGGCGCTCACGTGGTCTCGGAACTCAGCCGAGGGCCAGACAGTTCACGGTTTCAGCCGCCCTGAAGAGCCGGGCTCATTTCAGTCCTTCACCCCACGGTGATATGCTTCCGCGTGCATGTTAGAAAAATACTTAAAAAACAAACAAAAACCACAACCCCAGCCAGCTTTGAAGAGTGGCGGTTGAAACAGTTATTTTTCTACTCTGCTCTTTGGGGCCTTGGGAGCTTCTGATTGGTATAGGATTTTGAGACTTGGGAGAGCAAACATGAGCGTGTCTCTGAGGACACACTCCTCACGATCTGAAGAACCACGTGGGTCTGCCCACTGACTGCCCCAGGATCCTCCTCCCACTCCAGCCTCCACCGTGCCTGGCCATGGCGGTGCATAACTTTAGTCCCAGCACTTGGGAAGCAAAGGCAGACAAACTCTGTCAGTCTGAGGCCAGCCTGCTCTACATGGTGAGCGCGCGCGCGCGCACACACACACACACACACACACACACACACACACTCACACACACACCCTTCCTTACCTTGGCAGTGAGGAGCAGGTTAGGCCAGTGAGGTTGGATGGATAGTCCAGTTGCACCATCCCAGCAGGGGAGTGCCTGTTCCACTGGGATGCCAGAAGAGCTGAGCTCTCACCTAGGCGGACTGAGAGCTGGGTGGAGTCCCCAAGCTTAGAGAAGGGCAAACCCTGAACTCCGGCCTGCAGAAACTGGTCCCTGTGACTCTGTGGCACACGTCTGTCTAGCTCCTGACCGCAATGGCTGTCTTCTTGTGTAACCTCGTGCCAAGTTGGGTCTCCTTATCTCTCCTGCGCATTCTCAATGTGTGGGCCATCTGGGGATTTCTGTCCAGCACTGAGAGTCTGGTGAGGTAAAAAGAAAAGCTCCTGTTGCACACAGAAACTGCAAGTTTTCTACACGTCAGTATCCATGCCTGTGAGGGCAGGGCTGTCACACCAGAGCCTGGTCATTGGCTCCCTTCCTCTCTGTGAGCAGTCCTTGACCAGGGAGCCTGTGCCATCTCAGGGCATATAATGACTGTCTGAGGACAAGCCTTGACTTAGTCCCGTACCTTGGTATTTCCTGGTCATGCCTGTCTCTCTCAGCCTTCTCAGAGCCTCAGCTAGGCAGTATTGCTCTGTCCCTCTCCTCGGGATAGAGGGACTTTGATAGGTTTACCTGGACCTGGACCCCGAGGATGGGCTCAGAGCAGCTCCTGAGATCTGCATCCGCAGAGCTGAGTGTGGTACCCATGCTCCAGGTGGTTCTAGAATGGTAGGCTCTCGCCACGCCTGGGACGGCAGCTTCCTGGGCATTAGAAAGGAGGGTAGAGCCGTGGCTGCATGGGACGGTGGTGGCTCTGTGTGCTGCAGGCCGCTTTGGTGGGTGAGCCGGCCCCGACCCCTGGCTTAGGAGCTGACCTGAAGCCTTCTGTCTTAAGCATCCAGGTGGAACTAGAAGCTGAGGCGGACAAGATGCGGGTGTCTCAGCAGGAGCTGCTTTCAGTCAGCGAATCCGTTTACACTCCAGACATTGATGTGGCCACGGCGCAGATCAACAGGAACCTCATGCAGAAGACCGGTTACCTCAACCTCAGAAAGTGAGACTGCCATACACGGCCTTGCTGAGCTCAGCCTCCCCGGGAAGTAGCCCCAGAACCCGTTTCCCGTGCGGCCAGGGAGGCCTGGTGTAGTAGCAATCAGCAAGGAATGACCGATTCCTGCTTGACCTGCGGTCAGTGGCCTGACCACCCTGGTTTAGGCGTCATGGTCATTTAAACGTTGTCACCCCAACTGAGTTACAGCTCTGGCCCCTGCTGACTGGCGGGTAAGAGCAGTACCATAGTGCCAGGGTCAGTTAAGTCCCTCCAGTTGAATTCTACCTGTCATGGGCTTGTCTGTAAATGTCCATCTGGAATAAAAGACTGTCAGGTTTAACCGCTTTAAGACCTCAAGAGGCTGTGGCCATCGAGTGTGGAGAGCGTTGGCATTGGTGGCTGACCCAGCCTGGATGGAGATGGCCTCTGTCTGTGGCACCTGCCTCGTAGTGTGGACGAGGTTCTAGTGTGTCGGGACCCCTCCAGGGTTAACAGTTGCCATTAAAAACATTACTGGAGCAAGACACATGTAGGTGCTGCTTAGTGAATTAACCCAAATGCTGCCACCGTTGGGTCACCCGACGCAATGGCGAGCTCTCTTCTGTATGCGGGACCTCTCCCAGGCTTACCAGTGTGCGACTGTCCCCGTTAGTTCTATAGGGGGAAAATCCACAAAAAGTTGATGCTTTTGCCAAGAAGCTGTATTTTCCTCTTATACAGCCCAGCAAATGAGCATGTCCTCCAGTTAGAGAGCCCGGGACTGGGGGACGAGTGTGGCCCTGGAGACGGGCAGGAACAGGGTAGCTCAGTTCTGCGTCCCAGAGAAATGAGACTGGTTTTCAGGACCTAACTGTGGAGGACAGATTCTAGTTAAGGCTGGTGGGTTTGGAAGCCAAGTTTGGCCACCCTCGGGGGTGCCGGGGGAGCGTCCGTGCCTGCAGAGCTGACAGTGGTCGGGGGTGCCGGGGGAGCGTCCGTGCCTGCAGAGCTGACAGTGGTCGGGGTGGGGGGGGTGGGGGTGGCGCGTCCGTGCCTGCAGAGCTGACAGTGGTCGGGGGGTGGGGTGGGGTGGGGGGCGTCCGTGCCTGCAGAGCTGACAGTGGTCGGGGGTGCCGGGGGAGCGTCCGTGCCTGCAGAGCTGACAGAGGTGCTGTTCTTCCTCACAGAGCAGAACCTAGTCTCCCCCTGACTCAGACAGAATGTATTTCTGCCACTGTTCACAAATTAAGTTTTAAAGTTTTCTTTTAATACAAAGGCATTTCTAAAATGCTGCCAGTTCCTAAGAGCAGGCAGATAGTATGGGGCTGCCGTCCCCATGCCCTAGTGTTAATGGACCTTCATACACAATTCCCACAGCAAGACGGGACTGGTCACCACCACGTGGGAGAGGCTGTACTTCTTCACCCAAGGCGGGAACCTCATGTGTCAGCCCAGGGGCGCTGTGGCTGGAGGCTTGATTCAGGACCTGGACAACTGCTCTGTGATGGCGGTGGATTGTGAAGACCGGCGATACTGCTTCCAGATCTCCATGCCCAGTGGCAAACCGTATGCCTCCTCCTCGCTTCTTTGGGAGGACAGTGTAGGGGGTGCCCGTACCGCAGGCTGCTAGCTCTAGTTCCCATGTGCCAGTCCTCCACAGGAGAGGCCTCCCTCCAGAGAATGGGTTTCCGTTCTCTGTGGACAGATGCAGGGACCGCTGGTCCAGCTCACCGTACTCAGGAGCCCCGGTGAGGAGCCAGCTGAGGCTCGGGAGGAGATGGGTGTGTCTCTCCAGCAAATGTAGACGCGCATGCTTGTCAGCAGAGATGGAAGAGAGAGCTGTGGCTCCTGTTCTGAGGGGCAGACAGAGGAGTAGGGAGGCGCTGTCCAGGGAGCCCTTTTCTACCCCGGCGGGAAACTCGAGCCGCACACTCGGCTACAGCAGTGCCGTTTATTCATGAGATCCCCACACCACCCCAAAGCGGCCAGACCTCCAAATGTGGTAGCCTAGGGTTACCACAGCAGATTCCATCCCGGCGGCCCCCCTCCTGTGTGCAACAGTGGTTTTAAGTTTGTGTTCAGAGTTCCAAAGCCAAGGAAATAGCACAGGGTGGTGGTGACGCGGTGGGAACCATGGGCCATCCCCTCCCTGAGTTAGGAGAGCGGTTGGCCGGACACTGTCCTTCCTCCAACGGTGGCCCGTGGCTCACAGCTAAGATGCCCGGGTTCTAGTGGCATCCCTGGGCCTGGGTCTCCTCAAATGCAAAACAGCAATGGTGTCTGTGTTCCTTCTGCCACAGTTATAAGGAGCAGAGTCCTCGAGAGCGCTACGGCCATTGTGAAGGTGGGATGCCTTCAGCTTATAGACTCTCGGTTCTCAGATACAGACTTGTATCTTTGAGAAGGGCGAGTACTGTCCTGTCACCATCCTAGAAGAGGATTGAGACAGCCCACACTATGGTCCTAGGCTAGACGGTCTAGGTCCAGCCTTCTCCCGCAGAGGAGGAAGCTGAGGCTGGACGAGCCAGCCTGCGGCCCCATCTCCCCCCCCCCCTCCAAATGCTGCTTTCCTGATGGCAAGTTGCTATAATGCCCGTCCCTCAGGTCCTGACCTGGAAAGCAGTCCACCTCCACGGTGGCCTTACCTCGTCCCAGGACTCTGCTGCTACCAGGGCCTCTGTCCCTTATATCTTGTTTGTTTCAGGGGAATAATTCTCCAAGCAGAGAGCAGAAAGGAATATGAAGAGGTAAAGCTTTGTCTCACGTCTGTCTGTGTGTCTGTCCGTGTGCGTGCGTGCGTGCGTGCGTGCGTGCGTGCGTGCGTGCGCGCACTCACACTTAACTGGGACTCTGTATTCTTTCTAATGTCGTCTACAGTGGATTTGTGCAATAAACAACATCTCCAGGCAGATCTACCTGACGGACAACCCAGAGGTAATTAACAGCTGCGCGCACGCCCCCTGCCAGGGAGGCGTCCCTTCCTGGGCTGAGCATGTCTCCTGTGGCTTCCGTTCAGGCAGTAGCCATCAAGCTGAATCAGACAGCTCTTCAGGCGGTGACTCCAATTACAAGCTTTGGGAAAAAACAAGAAAGCTCCTCCTCCAGGTAAGTAAGGAGGAGGGAATTGGCCTTCGTGGAGCCGCACTATGTTAGAAATCTGAAGTGAGCTGTTCCGGTCCTCACAACTGTCCACGGATTCTGTTGCACCCTGTGCAACAGAAGCAGTAGTAATGGCCGGAAAAGTTAGTTATGCGCCCACACTCACCGCACGGAGAGGGGTGGAGTCAGGATGCAGAGCGGATCGCCCAGGTCCACAGCCACACAGCACAGGCCCTCCCGCACCGTGTGTTAGCATCATGGTACTGTAGCCATGTCGCCTTCCGTGTGTTCATGGTCCAGGCTGAGCCTTCTCTGCACATGCATAGGCTCATACGTGCATCTAAGCTTCTGCTTACATTACTACATTTCTGTAATTCTTATAATAAGTCTTACAGCCGTGTATTAGTTTTGAATATCTGGGGTTTCTGTTTGCTGTTTTGTTGGAGTGGGGTTACGGGGAGAGTCTCATTAGATCTCCTGGGCTGGCCTCGGGTTCCCTGCAGCCCCCCTCCCCCAGGCTCCCAAGCGCTGGGGTTACAGGTTCGCTTCTCCCACACCTGGTCTCCCCGTTTCCATTAACTGAACATTTCCACGCACACCGCTTTTCCTCTGAGTGCTGCCTAAGGATGTATGCTAGAGCTCGCGCATTTTATCTCAGAGGGAGTTTTCAAGTGGCTAATTAGCAGTAGAGGTTTGTCTTTGTGTTGTGTTAACGGCATCAAGGGGCATATTAAAATCAAGACTCTATTTGTGTCTTTTAGTGGCATGGTAGAAAGAACTCCATCAGATGTTCTCCAAATACTTAATGGCCGAGAAGGAAGTCCTTAGGAAACTCTAATTGTGTAGCTTCTTGGCGTTTAGGCGCTTGGCACTGGGTCTGTGAGAAAGGATGGTGGGGAAGGCCCCCCGACAGATGAGTCATTGCCAAAGCCTTGGTAATCCCTGCTCAGGGGTTAGCGCGGGCTCTGCTCAGTCCCTCCAGGGCTGACGGGCTGAGAAAGAGACAGCCCCGCAGCAGAGCCTGTCAAGAAGCCACTGCGCTCCCCATCAGTTCCCACAGGGTTAAGAAACCAGAAAACGTTGATGTAAAAACACCAAGTGAAAAGATTCTAAAGGGCGTCTGTGGTCCAGACTGTGTAAGGAATGGAAATGTTGTGACATTCCGCGCCCTTCCAAGGAGTTTGCAGTGTACCTTAAAAAGGATTTGTAAAGGGTAAAGTTAAATGTCGGCATTCTATCCTGAGAGGCGAAGCAGGACCGTGCAGGACAGGCGAACGCACCACCTTTGCTGGCGCTCTGTAGGCACAGTGTAGTGCACACTGAAAAGTATCAGAATTCAGAGACGGGACAGAGGAGCGGCTGGCACAGAGGTGTAACCGGAGCTGGTGCGAGGAGAGGTGGCTGAGTTAGAGGAACAAGGAACACGTGGCGTGTTTGGTGTCCCTCTCAAGTGAAAGGGGGTTTTCAGAAAATCACAGCCAGGTTACAGCAAAGTGTCGGGTCCAGATGTTCCGTTCTTCTGCTAACATGTCTTCAGTACCTACTGTGTGTCAGTGTGCGCTGGCTGCAGAGATGGGTAAAAAACCCATCTCTGAGGGAGAAATTAGTGTGTGAGTCTTACCATGCTGCCCAGAATGGTGACAACAGAGGGCCTGACTATAGCAGGAAGAAGCGGACGGTTCTAGTCAAGGGCGGCAGCCGAGGAAGGTTCATTTGGAGGATGGGCTGAGAGCAGTTGGAGGCGCCTTTGTATTTCCATATGTAAAGTCACTGCAGCATTAAACAAGTAGCAAAATTTGATCAATTTTTTTTCTTTTTTTTATGTTTTAGTCAAAACATAAAAAATTCAGACACAGGAAATGACAAGGTTGTTGCCAAAGCAACAGCCAGCATTCCTGAAGCTGAGGAACTGATTGCACCTGGGACACCCATTCAGTTTGATATTGTACTTCCGGCAACAGAATTCCTTGACCAGAACAGGAGCGGCAGGTAATACCTGAGGGGGCTGTCTTGGGAAAATGAAAGCCAGTTCGTCTGTCTCTCCTCACCACCAGACTGCCACTGTGATACCCTCCTGAGGAGAGCTCAGGGGTCGGCCTCTAGTCAGCTGCAGCTGTCAGGACTGCTGACCTCTCTCTGGCTGTTCCCCTAGGCGCACCAACCCTTTTGGTGAAACGGAGGATGACTCATTCCCTGAGGCAGAAGGTAAGGGCCTCGTCCACGTTCTCTGGCCTGACCAGATGAAGAGGGTCCTGAAGGGGCGAGGTCATCTACCAAAGCTAAGGTAGAGCGGAAGAATTCAGGTCTGACCCTCCAGCGTGTTCTGTGACAACTCGGACATTTGAAAGGAAGGCTATCCTAGCCTTAGCCATACCGTGCCCTTTTTGAAGTTCCTGCCTAGAAACACTATCAAATCTAATTTGTTATTATATTCCTATAGTGCAGATTTTTCAAAGAGGAAAAAATGGTCATGAGTAAGCTGGGATCTTGGTAGCTGAAGTGATAGAAGACATCTGTAATCCCATCATTAGGGAGGCGCAGACAGAAGGATCACTGGATTCAAGGCCTAGCAGCTCGGAGCCAGGGCAATTTCAGTAATTTGAAGCGCTTGCAAGATCTCTAATATGGTTTCTTGAAGGGAGTCTCACACTGTCTCTAGGATGAAACTCTTTCTAATGACTGCCCTCAAGTTTAATAATACTAAAGAACTTAGAGAAGGAGCCGAGAGATGGCTCGGGGGTGATTTGCTGCTCATGGAGAGGGCCCAAGTTTGCTTTCAATTCCCATTACCCACATGGCAGCTCACACCCATGTGTAATCCAGCACCAGAGGATCCAGCGCCCGCCCTCCCGCTGCTGGCCTCTACATGCACCATGCATGCCAGGTGCACATACACACAGAAAATCATTTTAAATCTGCATGGACATTGCTAGAGAGAACACTCAGCAGTCAAGAGCACTCAGTGTTCTTGCAGAGGCCGGACGGCAAGTCGGGCTTGGTTGCCAGCAGCTGCGTAGGACGGCCTGGGCCCCAGCTCAGAGGTCTGACACTGTTTGGCCTCCACAGGCACACACATTGTGCATACATATACATGTAAGAAAAACCTTATACACATAAAACAAAAATAAACCTTTACAAAAGATTTGGCGAAACTAAGTTTTTGTTTTATTAACAGCCTGTGCTTTAGAGGTGGCTCTGGATAGCACCGTGTACCTCGATGGCTTTGTACTGCCCACACAGAAGTGTCTCCAATTCAGCTGGGTCATGGGCCATGCCTAGCTGAAGTGATAGAAGACATCCATAATCCCATCATTAGGGAGGCCGAGACAGAAGGATCACTGAAGTCAAGACTTAATTTCAGTCATTTGAAGCACTTGCAAGATAGTCCCAGAACGGGAAAGACCGAGACATGAGTCACTGAGTTCCAGACCAACCTAGTCTATGTGGCAGGATCCTGCCTCAAGTACAACTATTTATGTAAAACTAACTCCAGACCTGGGCGTGGTGGCACATACCTTTAATCCCAGCACTCAGGAGGCAGAGGCAGGCGGATCTCTGAGTTCAAAGCCAAGTCCAGGATAGCCAGGGCCACACAGAGAAACCTGTCTGGAAAGAAAAGAAAAAGGCTGATTCCATGTGTTGCATGCCTTTAGCATGTTAATTCTGTCAGCAAGGTTGGGGTCCTCTAATCATCGTTGAGTTGTGGCTCAGTGCTGTCACACTCCGCCCCACGGACCCTGGCCTATGGCACATGCCTATTGTGGGTGAGCAAGGGGACAGTGAGTGGGTCTGCAGAGACAGCTCAGTGGCTCAGTGGACTGGCTGTTCTTGCAAAAGACCTGGGCTCAGTACCCACATGGTGGCTGACAAGAAGCCACAATTGAGTCCCAAGGGGACAGATATTGTTCTGGCCTCCAAGGGCACTGCATGTATGTGGTACACTGACATGCAAAGGCAAAACACCATCATGAATGAATGATGAGTGAGTGAATGAATGAATGAATGAGGTGGTGCTGAAGACACATACATACAAACTGACAGTCCTTACAGTGAGCAAGCTGCAGTTTCCGCTCATTTATGGGATGTAACCTTGGCTCTGCGGTAATTAAAACGTGAGCCCAGGACTCCATCTTATTTCTAACCGTTCAGTGGCCCAGGGACTTCTGAGAGGGAGTGGGAAGGGCTTGCTGAGACCGAGTGACAGGAGGAGGCTCATCTGTCACCACTCAGCCTTTTATAGCTGCGGAGGCTCCAGACTGACACAGGCAGACAGTAGGATTCAGAGCTCTGCTGAGGCTGGGCCCGCTGAGGCCGCGTTGGGAAGCGGGTAGAAGGCCCTCCCTAGAGCGGAAGGCCAGCCCCCCCCCCCCCCAGGCCAGGCTCTTGCCGTTGCACACGGCCGCGGTCCTGCGGTCCTGAGTGGCGCGTTCTCTTGCAGACTCTCTCTTGCAGCAGATGTTCATCGTCCGCTTCTTGGGGTCGATGGCGGTTAAGACAGACAGCACCCCCGAAGTGATTTATGAAGCAATGCGGCAAGTCCTGGCTGCCCGAGCTATCCACAACATCTTCCGCATGACCGAGTCCCACCTGATGGTTACCAGCCAGACTCTGAGGTACCGCCACTTCCCCTCAGACCCTCATTCCCCCCTGAGTAAGGAGTACTTTCCCATCTGGAATGGTAGGGCTAGCTCTTCCTGTGTTTTTTGTTTCTCTTTTTTTCAAATAATTTTACACACACACACACACACACACACACACACACAATGTGATATCTGGGAGATGGGGCCCAATTTTACACATAAAATTTATTTCATTTGTACCTTATACATACACAGTTACTATACAAATTACTTTTAGTAAATTTTGACCAGAAACAAAGTTTCCTGGCGTGGACTTCCCACTGTGGCTTCCTTCGCTGCTCATTTGTAACCTAAGTGTTCAGGTTAGGGGTCGCCAGTGATGCTGCTGCTGTGCAGTCACCGCGTCACTTCAGAATGTTGTTTTTAGAAATTAGCAACAGAGGCTATGAAAGGAAGCCATGCAGTGTCCACGTGCATCCAGGCAGGAGCCGGGGAGGGAGGTCAGGCCGTTACCAGTGAAACTGTTCAGTCCGCAGCCACTCAACACACGCGGCCTAGCTGGGAAGACATGCTTGATCCGTAGTCACGGGTTTTAGGTTCCTTACACATCTGAGTGGTAACAGACACCGAGTCAAGTCAGTCTCCCCCGTGCCCCGCTCGTCAGCGCGGTTGCTGGGGTCAGCCTGCGTGCAGCTCTGGTTTAGACGCTGTCTGGCTTATCCCTGGTATGGATCTCCTCAGTCCTCAGCCTCCTCCTGCTGCTCAGGTAGCACAGTGGGCAGTGCTGAGTGCTTCCGGGGGTGGGAGGTGGGGGGGGGTGGCGGCAGCCAGGACGGGCGTAGCTCCAGTCCTCCGGTCCTCAGCGTCTGTGTGTGTGCAGACTCTACAGGAGCTGGAAGACGCCTGGTGAGTCAGTTCCAGGATCGAGCTCCTCAGGCAGGACATGACCTTACTAAGCCATCCTGCCAGCCTACTTCATTACTTTAATCACTTTTTAAAAAAAAACTTGTTAGAGCCGGGCAACGGTGGTGGTGCACGCCTTTAATCCCAGCACTTGGGAGGCAGAGGCAGGCAGATTTCTGAGTTCAAGGCCAGCCTGGTCTACAGAGTGAGTTCCAGGACAGCCAGGGCTATACAGAGAAACCCTGTCTCAGAAAAAACAAAAACAAAAACAAAAACAAAAAAGCAACAACAACAACAACAAAAAAAAAAAAAAAAAAAAAAAAAAAAAACACTTGTTAGAGCCCTATCCCTGGGAATTAAGATTCACAAATAAAACCCTGTCTTTAAAAAGCTTCTGTAGAAACTGACACATGCTTAAAATCTAAAACTATCTCTGCACATTTGCTTATTCTAGACAGTTTTTACAAACTGTATTTTGCTTTCACCTATAAAATTTGCATCAGTCCCTCAAAGAGTATGACACCATATGTCAATTAACCTTAACGCCAGAAGTACATAATCGAACTGTATCTGTTTACAACAGTAGCAGGTTATACAACAATGCAGTGCCAAGAAACATCAACATTATCAGACAAAACTTCAAACATGTTTTAAAAGGCATTTCTTCACTATTTTGGGTGTGTTACGTGCTCCCTGAGCACACGTGGAGGCAGAGAGAGACAGCAGGTGTCTGTCCTGTTGCTTGTCCCCTTAGTCCTCTAGTCTCAGTGAGCTGGCAGCAAGCTCCCGGGATCAACCTGCCCCCAGCCGGCTCAAGGCAGGGGCGGGTGCACACAACCTCACATGGCTGTTAGTGTCCATGCCGGGCGTCTCCCACAGCGAGCCACGCCCTTCGCCTGAAATGGCCTTTAGCGTCATAGCCACACATGTACAGCGGTCAGACCTTCCTGTTCTCTTACCACTCCTCCTGTCCCCTGAGTAAAGTGCGTAGAGGTGGGTGTTCTGCACTTAAGGACAATTAGAGCTGCCAGTGAGTGTCCATACGGAAGGTCACACAAGGCTCGTCCACCTTGTCAGATGTCAGAACTACAGAAACCACAGTAGGGCTCCTGTTCCTGTCTGTTGTGCTATCCTCCACGCCAGGTATTCTGGGCAGAAACCACAGCACAGGGTCGCACAGGACTGTCTAACCTTTTCCTCAAGCAGGCCTTACTCTTCATACATGGGATATTTGTGGGATTTCTATGAACAGCATGGTAATGAGTCTCTTACAATTTCAGGTTGATAGATCCTCAGACCCAAGTGTCCAGGGCCTGTGTAAGTACCTGCTACATCTTAATGTTTACACTCATCCTCAGTTCTCCTCTGCCCCTGGAGACCAGCCTACGTACAAGATAACTTGCCAAGTCCTATGGCTGTCCCATCCCCCTAGAGTACATCTTCAACTTTGCCATAGAAAACAATGTTGTTGGTTTTTAAATTCCAGCTATGCGAGTATTCATCCTGTCCTGTCCTGTCTTCCCTCCACTCTCTCCCCCCAAAGTTCGAGCTCACCAGTGTCACACAGTTTGCTGCTCATCAGGAAAACAAAAGACTGGTGGGCTTTGTCGTCCGGGTGCCGGAGTCCGCGGGAGAGGAGTCTCTGAGCACATACATTTTCGAAAGCAACTCGGAAGGCGAGAAGGTCTGTACTTCGGGAGGCTAGTTTCCATGGGTTTGGGGTTTTCACTGTCCATCTGAATACTTAGTTCATTATTCATGCCTCTGTCCAGACATTCAGACAGTAATACCTTCTAAGAAGGCCCCACTGAAAGGGAACAATCCTAATAACTAGATATAATTGTTTGGTATCATGAAATGTTAAAAAGCACTTTAATTTATTCTTTTAAGGCAGCAGACCAGGCAGTGGTGGCGCACGCCTTTAATCCTAGCACTTGGGAGGCAGAGGCAGGCGGATTTCTGAGTTCAAGGCCAGCCTGGTCTACAGAGTGAGTTCCAGGACAGCCAGGGCTATACAGAGAAACCCTGTATCGGGGAGAAACCCAGGCACACACAAAGGCAGCGGTTCTCAACCTTCCTAATGATGCAGCCCTTTAATACAGTTTTTCATGCTATGGTGACTTTCAACCATAAAACTTTTTTTTTTTTTTTTTTTTTTTCCCGAGACAGGGTTTCTCTGTGTAGTTCAGGCTGTCCTGGAACTCACTTTGTAGACCAGGCTGGCCTTGAACTCAGAAATCCGCCTGCCTCTGCCTCCCAAGTGCTGGGATTAAAGGCGTGCGCCACCACCGCCCGGCTTCAACCATAAAACTTTAATTGCTACTTCATAACTATAATTTTGCTGTTATGAACTGTAATGTATATATCTGTTTCTGATGGTCCTAAGTGACCCTGTGAAGGGGTTAGTTAAGCTTCCAAAGAAATTAAAGCAAAGTAGAAAGAGAAAGAAAAATAGTCTCAGAGGAAGGCAAGGAAGGAGCATCAGAAGTGTTCTTTTGTATGAAAAACACTGAACTCAACTGGTACTTCAAATTCATCAAGACCAGTCCTGTCATTAAGTATTTGTTTTACCACTGTGCATATGAACATGCAGGGGGAAGCGTACTGCTAAGAACTGCAAACCTCGGATAGCTTGGGTCTTCCATTTACCTGAGATGTTTCTGTCGCCGTGACAGCGCGGCCGAGCCAGGCTCCTGCACAGAGCCTGTCTCCCGCCTGGTGTGAGCACACACAGGTCTCTGTGTTCCGCGAACACTGTCTGCTATGTGTACCTCTTCCTACCTTTGCCAAACACTTTTCTTGTCTTTTACAGATATGCTATGCTATTAATTTGGGGAAAGAAATTATTGAGGTTCAAAAGGTAAGTTGCATTTTAGGACTGGTTCAGTAACCAAGACATTTGTAGACACAGAAATATTCAGGGGGAAAAAAAAAACACCAAAAACAAAAAAGCTCGGCGCCCTCCAGTCTGCTCCGGCTTGGGACTTGCTCAGCTCAGTGACTGTCTGGTGGCGTCTTTCCTCCTAACAGCACCGCCGCAGCTTCACTTGACTAACCTCGCTTGCGTTCAAACTGGCCAGAGCTCTTCTCTTCCGAACTAAGACACAATGCTTAATTCATCTGCACTAGCACCCAGTCCCCAGAGGCTGGTGACAAACACCAGCTTACTAGACACAAGCAGAGGCTGAGACCTCCATGTTTCTCAGCAGTTTACAGACTTCCCTTCCTCTGAAAAGGTGTGACTTCAGTTGCCCGGGACAGCAGGAAGTGCTGCAGAGTAGACAGAAGGGGTCTAGGTCAGAAGTGCGCACGCCGGCTTGTCGCCATCTGCTGTGCAGGCAGAGGACAGATGTAGATGGGCCCCTGTGTGGCCCGTGCCAGCTCCAGTGCCTTTAAAGATACATACAAGGCGAGCTGTGAAGCTAGCTTTGTGTTGCCGTGTGGACTCTGGAGGAGGTTACACGTTGCCCAGAGGAAAGCCCCTTGGAATCTGGACGTAATCCTTTTGAGTCTTCAGACGACAGCCCACAGACTAGAGTTAGGAGGAGTGGGGCTACAGCACATAACACTGACAGCCACGCCACGGGGGTTCAAGTGCATCTTAAGCTTTTTCTTTCTCCCCTCTCTCTTAAACTCTCTGAACTTCAGGATCCAGAAGCACTGGCTCGATTAATGCTGTCTGTACCACTAACCAATGATGGAAAGTATGTACTGTTAAACGATCAAGCAGATGACACTGGCGGAAGTCCAAGTGAGACCAGAGGCGCAGAATCCGAAGCATAACTCACTTGGGCGTCGGGGGTCAGAGACGTGGGAAGGAGAGCCACCTCCTTAAGGGCTTTTCAACTTCTCTGACGTACAGGCACACTGACCTGAATTTAGAACACGGACAATCACGTGTGGAGTGTACCCTTGGATGCCCTGGCACAGAAACTTGGGAGGGACACAGTAAGAAATGGGCAAGAGCGTGCCTGCCCATCTACAAATGCTATTCTAGGTGCTTTGTGGTAAGTCTTCGCTTCAGACCGTCGGGTACGCAGGGTTCACTTTCTTTGGATAGCATCGCTTCAGTTCCTAGGATCCTTTTATAAATGGCAAAAGCCTGGATTTACAATGTTAAATACTAAATAGTTCCTATTAATATGATCTATTTTTGTATTTTACTTAGCTTTAAGTGCCTGTCATTCTGAAGGTCCTATATTTATAACCTGGTGGTCCCATGCCTGCCCCTCATGGCACTGCTATGCAATCTGGTCTCCAACACTAGCAGACAGCAGGTCTTCCCAACAGAGCCTTTCGGGACCAGCTTTCATTCAAAGGCTTCGGGTCCTCTTAGACGAGGCTGCTTTCTGTGGCGATTCACTGTGAGAAGGGACGGCTCTGCTAGCTCCTGGTTTTCTGAGCCTTCTGAACCTTCCTCAAAGGGACCAATTAATTTTAAAATTCACTTGAAGCTCAGCTGGCTATGGGCCTGGGTGTGAAGTTCTGGTTTATACCTTGATGTTTCTGGCTCCTGGAGTCCTGGACCAATCTCCAACCCAATTATGAAGTAGCAATAAAGGTCTTGAAATCGTGCAGCATAAATTAACTGTAACCACCTTCAACAACCTGTCTTTATAATAAATTAGCAATAAAAACTGTTTCATCTCTTTCTTTGCTTACTGTAGTTAGTTTCTAGACCACCCCTAGACAAAAACTAAAGTCTTAGTATGTGGCCCAGGCTGGCCTTGAAGTCCTGCTGGAGTGCTGGAGATACTGGTGTCATCAGGCCTGGGTATCAGTGACAATGACAGCTACATTTTCAACACTCAGCTGAAGGAGGAGTTCGAGACCAACCAGCCTGGGCTAAACAACAAAATCTTGTCCTGAAAACCTTAGTGGCTGGACAGCCGGCTCTGTGGGTAACACGCTTGCTGCCTATGTCACAGGGCCGCAGATGAACCCGCTAGCCATCCAGGCTAAGTCCAGTGATCAACAAGGTCATTTAGTTAGAAACAGAGGAAGACACCCAACATCAACCTCCGGAAGCCAATGCGCCTCACACGAACACAACACATGCATGTCACAAAACAAGGCACAACCAAAAAACCCTTTTACCACCCAAAACTAGGGAAACCACACAAGATCTGTTAGAAGGACTCACCCCTTTGATATAAGCATCAAATCCAGCAAGCGAGCTTAAATGACTCTGACATTATATAGCCTAAAATTAAAATTAGTTCACAAATACCTTTGAAGTTTCTGTAGCGTAACTGGTCTGTGAATGCGTTTTCCGAAGAGGTGGAAGAGCTATAATCGTCCCAACTTTCTTGCTTAAAACTTCTCAGTGAGGGTCTCGGAGAAGAAGCTCGATGATAACTAACCAGAGTGGGGCTTTGGCTCAGGCAGAGCACCTGTCTTCCATGAACAAGTCCCGAGTTCAATTCCTAGTACCACATACAGCAAATACCCACTAAAGCACTACACAGACTGGTTAAAATAAGACAAGCCGTGCAAGCCCCGAGGTAAACATAAAAAGATGGTACTAATACTAACCAACACCATGACAGAATGAAAGCAGAAACCAAGCAAATACACAGCCAAACACACAAGACCAAGTACCTAAATATGGAGGAGACTTTAAGTCACACAAAGTCATGAAAGAATTTCATTTTTTACAAGGGCTTGGAAACAAATATGCCCAGTCTCAACCAGAAAAGGAAAGCTACATACACACACGGCAGATGGCAGGAATAAAGCAATGGATCTTACCCACAAAAGGCACGGGATCAGCTCCACGTGCCATAGTGCAGTCCAAATGCACCCGTCTTAGCATCCTCAGACACAAAGCAATCTCCAAATGTTCTCAATATATTAATTTTGAAGATATTAAGATACCAGAAGTACTTTTTTAATGCTTACCCTTCTGTACAAATTTTCTGAACATTAAATAAACTTTTTTATATAGGTCATGCTTATGGATGCTTTAATGCCCGGCACCTTACTAGGAGTATTACTAAAATATTTCACTGCCTACAGATCTGTATTTATAGTCCTTAAACATGTGCAAAACTATGATATCATATTTGTATCAACTGGAAGATAAATTTCATCTGTATTCTTGGGTATACTTTCACTGATGGGTACTGGGGATTTCCCAAAAGGCAAAGTGATAAAGACCCATCACTGAAACGGAGAGGGGAAATCCACCGACTTAACCATTTTTTATATTTAACTACGCGTTTACTCTAGAAGCTGAACTTTAGCTAGCATCATCTATGGAGTGCCATGACTTTGCTTCATGTCTACAGATTTTTTATTCTAGCATTCTTTCATTTGAAATTTTTACAGTCCTATTAAACGGTTCCTAATGTTGCAAGGCCTTGGCTTAAAAACAAAACATGCAGGGAAGAAAAAAAAAAAGGTCCCTAAACACAAGACTGCAGTCTGAAATGTCTGTCACAGATGCTGTAATGAGAATCATTCCAAACTAAAGCTGAACAGTTCCGTTTCTCCAGCCCAGCAGCCCAGCCTGAGGAGCACGTGGCAGTATTCCTTCGTCTTCATGTAGGTATTTCTTTAGCATGAGATTTGACGGGATTCAATCCCCTGTCTCCACACCAGCTGCACGTGGTGGTATAACAGTGTTCCTGTCTGTAAACAGGAACAACGGCTAATTCTAACATGTCACAGAAACTCAGGCTCCCTTTCCAGCAGGCGGCAAGGAAGTAACATCACGCTGGTTCTTTTTAAAGAGGAGCAAGCTGTGAATGATCAAGGAAATTCTCTGTGATACAGAGGCAGTCAATCCTAATTCATGCTGGTTTTTTGACCTATGCACGTATGTTGTTTTCCTTTTTGTTTGTGTGTTTGGTTTTGGTTTTGCTTGGGTTTTTTTGAGACAGGGTTTTTCTGTGTTAACAGCCCTGGCTGGCCTGGAACTCACTCTGTAGACCAAGCTGGCCTTGAGCTAGCTCTCAGAGATGCACCTGCCTTCGCCTCCCTCGTGCTGGGTTTAAAGGCGTCCACCAGCCACCCGCCGATAATGTTTACCTCTTTAAAAGAGATCGCACAGCCCAGAAGCTCTGAATACTCAAGACACAATTAGCAAATCATATGATTCCCAAGAAGAAGGGAGGAAAGGGCCCTGGTCCTGAAAAGACTTGATCCAGTATTGTAGGGGAGTACCAGAACAGAGAAATGGGAGGGGGGTGATTGGGGAATGGGTGGAGGGAAGAGGACTTGTGGGACATATGGTGAGGGGGGAACTGGGAAAGAGGAAAGGATTCAGAATGTAAACAAAGAATATAGAAAAGATCGCACATGACGTATGTGCGGGAGAGAGGTTAGCAAGTACCACCAGGCCAAGGAGCAGACCACTGTCTAGGTCAAGTCACAATTCCACAGGTCACCAAAAGCACACTAAACACCCACCCGCTGACCACTTCTCACCATAGGCATCCAGCAGAAAGACAGTTTTGAAATTATACGTATTAATGGTTTATTATACATACTGTATTCTACTAGAGCCAGGGGAAAGGAGAACCCCACTCAAGTGAGATAACAAACTTGCTGTCTTTTACAAAACTTAATCAGAACTGACAATGTTATGCTTAGTTCTTAATTCCTGAGAATTTGAACATCATTAAGTTTTCTGTGAAATTACAACAAAACACTCATGTTAATATTTAAATTACAATATTTCTGAAAAAATATTGTTAGCAAAGGAAAACCACCATCCAGCGCATACAGTCCCCCAGGCGTGAGTACACTGAAGCCCTGCTGCTCGGCAGATTAATACCATTTAAATATTCTCTCTTCAGAGACTTTACTTCAAATACATGAACTTAGCATAAATTTATCCAGACTACAATGACACTATTTTTAACTAAAGGTAAAACAGTTATCTGTCACTTCCCAATTTTAAGGGTCCAGGGAGTCAGTATGTGAACTCTAATGTTCAGGAATAATTAAACAAAGAACATTTTTAAGAAAAGACAAAAATTATCGGTACTATAAAATGGTGACTAATCTGATATAATCAAATCCAGTATCATTAATATAAACATTTATAATAATGAAAATATAAATTATTAATTATGCAGCATGCTTTAGGGCCATCTCTACAGTTAGTATCAATTACAAACATTAAATGCCTTTAATCCATCCTTTGTTCATAATTCTCTAAGACATGTTTATATAATAAAAACCATTTCCAATCTATTCCCTTTTTCTCGGCCTGAACAGTCGCAGTATTTAGCCTGGGCTGAGACAGTTACCCTGACTGTAACCAATGAGTCTAGGTTGGGCACTGTATCTCCACTCCAAAGGCCGGAACCAGGGAAGAATGACAGAATTCTAAGTGTTAGGATTACGTGCAAGATGTATCCAAAGAAATGGTTAAGCAGGTAAATGCAATAAAAAAACAAACATTTCAAAAAAAAGTCCGTATTATATTTAAAGTTCTAAACCTTCCTTTCCATCCCAAAGGCATCATTTTATTATACGTTCAAAAAAGGCCATGATTACTCCACTTAACTATTAACTAGCATACCTTTACAAAAATAAAGCTAGTAGCTTGTTGGGAACTAAATTTACTCAAACTCTTTCATTCTTTTAAAATCAGTAAGTGACTTACTAGTTTCATTCTCACAGTGGTATATTACTGAACACCTGTCAGTGCAGTTATTATTTAATCTGAATCTTAGATTATACTTGATTTAAAGTAAAAATCTGTCTAAACTGCCACCAAGATTTCAATTTAATATAATGAAGAAACCTGAGTTTGGATGTAGATAATTCATTCTTTTCTTCCCTAGAATCACAGAGTGCCTTCAAACCTAGTGAAACTTCAGGGGGATCCCGTCTATGGCTTAATCTGAGTTTTCTTTGAATATTAAATCTTAAATTTAAAGCAATTGTTGGAGGATAAATGTTCCCAAAGCAATGTAAACTATTATAAAATGTCTCACCAAAGACATCAGCAGCTCATGTGAGTCACATGGAATCCAACAAGACAGGAAGGCCAGCAGTCGGCCACGCTGTGCACAGGCAGTAACACTGAGTTCACGCTAGCGTCAGCACACACAGGCTGACACAGACGCTTCATGGCTCTCGGGCTCAGCTCTTTCTAACTGCGTATTTACTGGCTGTGCACCGCATATGCGCCGACTTTCCCATGACTTGAGATCAACATGAATTAAAGACACAGACGAATTACAAACACACAGAGTAAGGGAACAGGAGGCGACAGGTCAGGCAGGGATCTGGACGTGCCCTTCGCCCGCTTCACGGCAGAGTCTCCAGGGGCGTCTTCAGCCTACACTCCAAAGATCCAGTCTTGACTGTTTGCTTCTTTGCCCTTGAAAGCTAGATCAGCAATAAAGTGGGCTTGACTCCAGAGCACTGCCGTACAGTTCCCATAGGTGTGGCCGGGGAAGTGACAACCCATCAAGTCCGCCATGGCGTCCATGTCTCTGGAAAAGCATTGTGACACGGCTGACAACTGCACGCCATCATTTCACTACAGGATCTGCAGACACAGTGCTCTCGGGTCCATCTCCAGTGCTTGTTTTAGTTTCTTCTGAAAGCAAGAATGCAAATATCAACGGAAAATTTACGTCAACTTTGAGATACTGAATTTGAGAAAAGCTGTATTCTAAATGTCAGTTAGAAAGTTGTATCCACGAAACATTTTTCTAACATCACAAATTGTACTAGTTTGTTTACTTTTAGGTATGCTAAGAAATCTTCCCTCCGTGTGGATCACACAAGAAATCACCTCTGTAACATACTGCCATTACTGATGGGAATGCAGCTAGAAGGCGTGGGTCAAAACAGTCCTGATGAGTACCTAGCCATCAGTACTGAGTACTTACTTTACTTCCTGTGTGTGCTGTAGGTATATGTGCACGCATGTGAATGTGAATGTGTGTGCACACTCACACAAGGAAGCCGGATGACAAACACTGGCAGTGTGCCTCTATCATTTTCCTCTGTTTTTTTTGGTTTTCAAGACAGGGTTTCTCTGTGTAGCTCCAGCTGTCCTGGAACTCACTCTGTAGACCAGGCTGGCCTCAAACTCAGAAATCTGCCTGCCTCTGCCTCCCAAGTGCTGGGATTACAGGCATGTACCACCACCGCCCAGCTATTTTCCTCATTTTTTCAATTTAATTTTTGAATTTTATGTGTAAGGGTACTTTGCCTACATGTATGTCAGGTGCACAAAGAAGCCAGAAGAGGGCATCAGGTCCCCCAGAACTGCAGTTGGATGGTTGTGAACTGCCATGCAGTTGCTGGGAAGTGAGCCCAAACCCAGGTTATCTGGAAGAGCAGCCAGCGCTTTTAGCTGTGGAGACCTCTCTCCAGCGACCCCCTCTGCCGCTGCCCCGTCCCCATTTTTATGAAGCAAGGCCTTTAACAGGCCCTGGAGCTCTCTGCTTAGCTCCTTGGGTGGGGCAGTGACCCCCACGGGGGAGCTGGGCTTCCAGACACACGTCTGGATTTAACATGCATGCTGGAGATCCAAACTCAAGTTCTCTAAGCATTTCCCTTCAGAACCATCTTGCAGCTCCTTATTTTATTTTCCGAGACTCTGCAAGCCAGCCTGGTGTAGAGCTGAATATACAGCCCAAGCAGCCTCGAATTCAGTGATTTTTCTGCGTCAGCCTCTGAGACACTGAGGTTATGAGCCATTGCACCCAGCTCATAATTTATTTTTATTTATTTCTTTTTTTTGTCTTTTGTAGTTCAGACAGGCCTCAAACTCAGAGACCCTCCTGCTGCCTCTGCCTCTGAGGGCTGATTAAGGTGTGAGCCACCACTGCTTGGCTATAGTTTATTTTTAAAACAGCATTTTATTATTTGTGCCAACAAATTCTTGGCACTTTGGGCAAAATGTCATGTGTACATATTATACCTGAGCAGATGACAGTTATTTACCTAATGTACTAAGCAGCTCTCATCAGTGAGTGAACTGCAGCCCAACAGTCTTAAAGAAGACTGAGCGGGCTCATGAGTCCCTCATCAAGCAGTCCCTAAAGAACACGCAGTTCCTGAGGAACAGCAGGAGCCTGGAGGCCAGGGTGGCTGCCGCCGCCGCCTTCACGCTGCAGGCCTTGGAGCAAACCAGAGCCCGCGTGCCTGCCGTCGGTAGCTCAGCCTGCTGGGCCTGAGATGCCTTCGCAAAGGAAAGCAGCAGCGCTGTCCTCAGTCCATGGGGCCCGCTCACCGCTCAGATGCGTTTGCCTGGACATGTTGTTTGAACAAGAACCCAAACAACAATATGGACAAGTTGTGGCTTATTATACACTGTGTCCAGATTTAAAGAGACCTGGATATGCTTCTAATACCTAACCCTAGTGAGTAACATTTAACATACACAACACTGACAAGAATAACTACTTAAGTGTCTACCTAAATGAACTGCTCCACTTGTGACAAAGATAGGGTGGAGAACTTTAAAATAGGAAACAAAAACATTAAGAACCACCTTATTTTCTGAAAATATTTTACATCTCAATTTATGAAAATTAACATGACAGATGAGAAAAACAAGAAAAAAATCATAAAACTCTAAATATCTCCTAGTTCCTGTGACTAAATTTCATAATTTCTATGACAGAAAAAAAGACCATCTTTTCCTCAGAGAAGACAATCAGTCCTTCTTGCATGTCAAGTCTGAGAGACATGGAGACACTGCCTACGGTGCTGAGCAAGGCTCTTCTACAAAGAATGACGTGCGTGAGGCTCCATCAGCACCAGGGGGGGGCACTGCTGCACGGACGCTCCAGGACCTCACCATGCAGACCCTGGGTGCTGGTTATCACGCCCTCAGGAGCCCAGGGAGGTAACACCTCCTCCTCACCGCCGTCCCAATCACCTGTTCAGCACAGCCGTCCCCAGCTGCAGTGAATCAGCTTCCTTCCCTCCGGATTCCTTCTGTTGTTAAATGTCTGTTAAATTACTAGAACATGGGCGTAAAGAATAAAGTAAACCGCCAGGTGTGGTGGCGCACACCTGTAATCCCAGCACTTGGGAGGCAGAGGCAGGCGGATTTCTGAGTTCAAGGCCAGCCTGGTCTACAGAGTGAGTTCCAGGACAGCCTGGACTACACAGAGAAACCCTATCTCGAAAACAAACAAACAAAAGAATAAAGCAAACCTTTCTTCTATACCTCATGTGACCCACACACGTTAGTACGAGATTACGAGATTCATTTCTAGGGCTGTATCATTTTCCAGAAGATTAAGTAAACAAGAAACCTAACAAGGAAGTGGGCACTCGTGTCCACGTCAAGCCTTAGTGGACTTTGACTCTGACCCCACTCACTGACCTTCCTTCTCTTTCTTTTCTTGGTTCTCTTCAGCTGCAGTCTTGTCTGCTCTGAAGAAAATTCTTGCACTGCTCAAGGAGAAATACAGCAGTTCAAATTCCTACATGAGAAAATTTGAAATAAAAAGGAAAAACAGTTATAAGAAAACAGCAAAAAAGCAATGTCTCTAAAGCGAGTACCGGGGTGCTCTGTGCACGTGGCGGGTGTGTGGCCAGGCCTGTTCACATGCATGGCTGGCGCCAAGCATGCGGCTTGGCCACGCTCCACTTATGTGTTGACCTGTGGTCTGTCACTGACTCTGGGGAGACTCGCTAGTCAGCTAGCTGGAAGGCACTTCCCGCATCTGTCTTCTAGGTCCGAGGACAGGCAACTCTCCCGCACCAGTTCTGCATGGGTCTGGGGGTCTGATCCAGTCCTCAGGCACCCTAGGCAGTGACCGTCTTGCCTACCCCAATCTTATGACCAATGGATTCCAACTCTCAATTTTAACACGTGTTCTTTTTACTGCTTCAGACATCACATGAAGACACACTGAGGTCAGTCAGAGGGTATTTGGATCCACTACCTGTAGATAGACCTCCAGTCTCTTCTGAGTGAGGTTCATGGTTTGGAGCAGTTTTTCATCTTGACTAGTCGACTGCACATTCTGTTGCTTAGCAACTGCTCTTATCTCCTTTATGTATTTTTCTCTAACAGACTGGAACCAATGAAGTGAATCAAACTCCTGGTACTGATCCAAAAGCTTTAAGGTATAAGCCACACCTAGAGTCATTAGCAAAACCAAAATTGAAATGACAGTGAGTACAGAAGCCCTTTGCCCTGCATCCACAGCACCATGCACTCAGCCGGCCACTCAATCAACACTTTCAAGTCATCACATTTCTCAGCCAAAACGATAAAGGTAACCACAACCCACAACCTAAGTGGGAAGTATTAAAAAATTAAAGAAAAATAAAAATAACACAATCACAGACATCAACAGAAAATCAAAGCAGAGAGGGGAGAGGGGAAGGAGAGGGGGAGGGAGAGGGAGAGGGAGAGGGAGGGGAGGGGGAGGGGGAGGGGGAGAGGGAGAGGGAGAGGGAGAGGGAGAGGGAGAGGGAGAGGGAGAGGGAGAGGGAGAGGGAGAGGGAGAGGGAGAGGGAGAGGGAGAGGGAGAGGGAGAGGGAGAGGGAGAGGAGAAAAGCTTGTTCATGATACAGACTTCCGAAGCTGACGGACAGAAATGTTAAGATGTAAAACTAAAACCACGACAGAGCAAGCCCAGACGAAGAGCCAGTTAGACAAATGTAAACTCCATAGTGGTCAATGGCAGCCCGGGTGACAGAAAGGCGCAGCTGGGAAAAAAAATAACCCATTTTCAAGTAGTTTTCTGAGATCCCATTTTAAGGTAAACACAAATTGACGGTAAAATAGTTCTCTTGAGCTTACCCATGGCAAAACCATCGTCAGTAAATGCAGCTCCTATTTTGTTTTTTTTATTCAGTTTCTCTTTGCAACTTATAGAATGTTCTACAAAGTTCAAAGTCTAAAAAGAGATAAGATACGGAAAAACAACTGAGCTAACAAAATCGGCTACATTTAGATGATTTAACAGAATTTCAAGAACTACAACTTCTTCTCAGCTCCTGAACATGTGCGTAAAGTGTCTGGTGGTGAGACTGGAACCCGGGTGCCTCCTGAGGACTGCAAGTGTGAGCGCCCACCCCCACCCCACTGGTACTTGGCCTTGGCACAGTGCTCACTGGAAGTGACTGTGCACAGCCTGGAGTAAAACACTGTGTCTTCCAAGAGGCAAACCCAAAGTCAAGCACAGGGGAACAAGGGGAGCAGAAATGGCTTTACTTTGCCTCAAAACATTAGCGCGTGTAACAAAGCCATCTTCCCCTGCCTCCTCCACAGCTCCGGGAACAGCGGTGAGCAGCGGCCACCTGTGAGGTGTCTGACCTGACCGGCTGTAGTGGCACACTCCGGAGCCACCTGTCAACGCCCCTCTCAGTCTTTGTTGGCAGCTGAATTATATTTACCCCCTCAGGATTTAGACTACAAGTCATAAAAAGTAGCAAACTGTGTCTATGTGCTGCACTTAGTCTATTATATGACTGACGTCTCCCCAAAGCTCTTCAATGTTCTCCCAGTACCCACCATGGCCTGAATATAATGCTCTCCAGATGAAAGAAATGTGGGGAATTCAAGTCCATACAGTGCCAGCAATGGACAACCTCCATTAGCCTGTGCACTCAGCATGTGAGACACGCCCGCACATCTCTGCCACACCAGCTATAGCTAACAGGAGTAACAGAGGGACACAAGGCCAGATCTGGGAAGACAGAGGTGTCATCGTGGGTAACATCTCCAATAGCTGCTGACACCAGCAGACTATATGGTTATTATTAGCGAGTCAGGGAAAGGGTTTTTTTCATTTTGAGCATTTTAATTTTTTCTGTTTTTATGTATATGCATGTTTGCTTATGTGTGTGTATATATGTATGTATATATGTGTGTATATGCTTGCCATGTGGGTTTATGTGTATACCATATGTATGCTGTGTCCATGGAAGTAAGAAGAGGGTGTCAGATTGCCTGAGACTGTAGATAGACAGGCGTGAGCCTCCAGGCAGGTGCTAGAAATCAAATCTGGCTCCGATGGAAAGGCGGCCAGCACACACAACCCCTGACCAATCTCCCCAGCAGCTTTTGTCGTTACTGTTATTTTAAGGCACCACCCAGTATAGTACAGGCTAGTTAGGCACAACCTTGAACCTCCCAAACCAGAGATCACAAGAATGGAGCGGCACACCCCGGGTGTAGAGTGCTGGAGAGTGAGCCCAGGGGCTCCTGAGTGTGGAGCAAGTGCTCCGTGGAGTAAAACTGAAAAGCTACTCTTGATCCACATCAGATGTAACAAAAAGCTATCACATGCCTTTGGAATGTTCGGATTTTAAAGATATCCACTAAAAAATTTAAATGATATAGTACAGAAATCACCTAAAAACAGATTTATAGTTAATATATACCATTTCACTGCTATAATTGCATTTCTAATGTAACTTTTGATAACTTGAGCTAAAGACAGCAGCTATGAAATTTATTTCAGGTGCTAGTATTTACAACTGAAAAGAGAAGTTATCCCCAAAATTAAGCTCTTAGAAGATATGTCGGAACAAACGCTGTTGTAGTAAGCTAATCTATGGCATCCAAGGACGCACACTCACCCCGGAACTGATGGCCCCAGGGTTTCCCTTGCCAGGGTTTCCCTTGCCGTGGCCAGTGAGAGCCTGCCGACTCTTATCCAAGCTCTAGGGTCCAACCTGACGCCATAACCTCACTGACAGCCAGCAGTACACAGCATGCTTTACGGAAACTGAATCTGTGCTAACGCCCACCAATAACTCGCTTGGAGTTTAGAGAATACTCACAAGCGGAGGGACGATGATATAGAAATTTCGGAGGTGTATATTCTTCGGCCTTCGGAACTCTGGCGCAAAGACATCTACAAGCATTTTGAAGTACTCTGTTCCTTCTGCAGAGTTCCGCGTGTGGTCGCTGAGGACAGAGTCCAGATGCCTACAGAATACCAAAACAAACGTCCTCTGAGTTCATTTAAAAGGTATGGCTGTTTAGAAATCCAAGTCTCTCATTAGGTTAGGTAATGCACTCCAAGTCAGGAAGCCATAAAGCTTCCTTGCACTTCAGACTGAGCAGAAGCTAATCAGTATTGTTTAATGAGCTTAGTCCCTAAAATAGAATAGCGCATCCGAGGGCTTAAAGAGTAGTTTCTATTTCTTTTTTGCATTTATTGTGTTCTTGCACATGCATGTGTATGACTGTGCATGTGCCACACACATGTGCACACATGTGTGTGCAGGTCAGAAGACAAGGCTACTTGCCAAGCCATGGAGAGCATGTATGGGGTGGGTGGTGGGGTGGGTGAGTATGCATCCATGTGCTTGTGTGTGCAAATGTAAAGATGGGAGAACACCTTGCAGGACTTGGTTTCCTCTTCTCAGCACGTGGATTCTGAGGCTTGAATTTAGGCCACCAAGTTTGGCAGTAAGCATGTGGTTAGCTGGGTCTCTACTTCTTGAGACGCCATGTTCTCTGTAATTCTATTCTGCTGAATTAAACCTCCTCATTAATGCTTCTCTGCATCTGCTTCCCCTTGGCCTGGTCCTCCTTTAGGAGCTGAACTTCCCTTCCAATTCTCAGAACCAGCAGCTGCACTGGCTGGGGAGTTGAGTACAACCACCACGCTTCTCCACCTCCACAGGCGGGAGGCTCTTAGAGAGTCACGTGCTGCAGCTGCAGGTGCTCATCGAGGGCCATGGTTACAGCCTAAGAAACTGGCAATGTGAACAGCTCGGCTTAGCAACAGAGCAGAGCGCCCTGTCCGTACAGAAAACGCTAAGCTGGCTGGGAACTGCTCCGTTACACCTGCCCAGCATCACCATCGTCAGAGTGCATACTGCTTGCTTGGAAATTAAGTCACGAAATACGGTTTCAATTGTATGCTTATCATTTTATAACATCATAAAGATTAAAGTTAAACTCATTTTTCTTAGATCAGGGACCACCAGTATACTCAACTCTTTCATTAAGGTTCCATTTTAGCCACGACCCTGGGGTCTCCGCATGGCTGCTGGGAACTGACGTCCTTTATCTACAACAGCAACAGAGCCATGTCTTCAGCACCGGCTGACTTAGGTTACAAATGCGGTTTTAGGTCTCATCTAAGGTCACTTCAGACAGTCTGGGACACAGAGCTGCATGTGGACAGCAGGCTTCAGAAGACCACTTTCCGGTCAAGTTGGAAAGATCTTAGAATACTATAGTTTGTTTGTTTGTTTGTTTGTTTGTTTTTAAACAACAATGTATTTGCTAAGTAGAGACTACAAATACTGCCATGCATGTTTTCAGTGCCTCTGGTCTCGTCTGGCGTGAGCACGCTGTAACGTCCCTCTCTTGGCCACCTGACAGGTTACCTGGCTGCTCTGAGTGTTTCCTCTGCAAGCCCCTCTTCCTTCACGAGCTCTTCAAAACTCACAATGTCTTCAAGATCTGGCACGAATCTATGTGAGAATTTGAGAAGGAATTCATCAGGGCAGGTAAAATATATGTAACCAAAACATATATCAAAGTACTACAGAACACCAAAAGTTGAGTATGAATTCAGGAAAATCTTAGTATGTAATGTTAATATCACTTTAGTTCCAAATAAAATTTTATATGTGATCACTTCCTGATATTCAAAATGCAATCTTTACATTCATTATTCTGATAAAATATCAATCTACTATAACCTTAAGAGAAATTATTTCAAAAAGTCTTGTATAAAATTTTATAAATTAGTGTACCTATATACACACATACATATATGTATGTATATATACACATACACCCTTCTTTTCTTAAAATTTTTTTTTACAGATTTATTTATTTCTATTTCATGTGTATGGGTGCTTGCTTGCCTGTCTGTCTTTGCCTGTGGGGGCTGAAAGAAGGAGCTGGATCCCTGGAATTGGGATCAGCCAGTTGTTTGCAGCCATATGGGTGTCGGAATGGACCCAAGTACTCTAAAGGAGTAACTGCTGAACCATTTCTCTAGCCTCATAATATGTTAATGTAAGAGAGAAAAGTTCCTCAGGTGTTGGGATTAACGGTTTCTTCTTCATTAGGAAGAAAGCTGGTTGCCAGGCGGTGGTGGCACACGCCTGTAATCCCAGTACTCTGGGAGGCAGAGGCAGGTGGATTTCTGAGTTCGAGGCCAGCCTGGTCTACAGAGTGATTTCCAGGACAGCCAGGGCTATACAGAGAAACCCTGTCTCGAAAAAACCAAAATCAAAAAAAAAAAAAAAAAAAAAAAAAAGGGAAGAAAGCAGGTTACCTGAGTACACACAGGACAGAGGTCTGGGTGGTAACAAGAGATCCACAGCCTCAATTGTACTAAACAAGGACCAATCCCTTCTCTATAGCATCATGAAAGATGAAATTACACAAAAAAGGTAGAAATCATGTTCGAATCCATACCTAATGGCATTGCTGCTACAATGAAGACCACCAGATCTTATCATGCGTATATAGCCCATAGCATTACCTTCAAAAATCACACACAAAAAAGCACATCTTTATTAGAGCAATTCTGATATCAGAACAAATTACATCAAGTAGTCAACAGAGAAGTCTCCACTCCTAAATACCAAAATATTCTACTATAGTTTTAGCTTCTATTCCATAAGAAAAGCTGTTAGAGATTTATGCATGTAAAAGTTAGATTTAGATATATACATTATTTTAAGATAAATGTAATTCAACTAATAAATTAAAATTTCTCTCACACTCTCACTCTAAGTGGTGTCAGGAAGTTTTTACTTGGTACAGCCCAAATTTCTCTCTCTAGCCTGAACTCCTCTCCTCTCTAGACTTTTATCCAGTATTCATAGACATATAAATCAAAGACAAACTTAAAATTTCAAACACACCCAAGTCAAAGGCTCTTTATGCCTAGCTGCATTTCCTACTTCAGAATGCGCGGTCAGTGGCCTGGGTCCAAGGCCCCGACCTCACTCCTGACCCCACCCCTCACTTCACCCTGGTTCCTTCCTCTTTTACAGTCACACCAGCTCTTCCTTGAAAACAGAGCCAGAATCTGGCTGGCGATCTGGCGGCAGGCTGTCTGCTATGAGGACCTGGGTTCAATGCCGAGGGCAGTGGGCATGAGAAGGAGGATGAAAACCAGTGGTCACCGTACTCCAGAGTCTCTGGCCTAGACCACTGTGACATGCCATGGCTGACTTGACTTCCCATTACCAACTTTAGAAACCACAGTATCCCTCCAGCTCATCAAATCCCGGATCTCATAAATTCAGCTGAGGCCGTCTTGTCTTCCTGAAAACTACAATGGTTCCATCTCAGAATGGTATCCCTTCTCCATCTGTCAGCAGCACGGCCCTGCCAGACCCTGCCCAGGGCTGCTGTGCAATTGTGTCTTGCTATTCAGGTATTCATTAGCTTCTTCATACTAGGCCTGTTCCACACTGTTCCTCACAAATGCCTACGAGACTCAGGGTTTTTTCACTTCCAGTTGCCTATCAGGATTTTCTTTCCCCAGTTGCATACAAGGTTTATTCTGTCCCATTACTTAAGTCCCTGGAAGTCTTCCTGAATGTCACTGTGCAGGACTGCTCAGCCTCACTACATTTTATCCGGAACTCATTAGAGGACATGTCTGACTCTCCCCAGCTAGAATGAGGACCCGCTGCGTAGGACCTCTGACTTCGTCACTGTCCCATCCCTAGAGCAAACGTGTCTTGGATCACAATAGGAATGTGATGTATATTGGAACTAAAATTATTTAGAAGAAAATAATAGGCCAAATAAAAAGGTAACTAATTTTTCACAACCATTACAGTTCTGATATTAATGCTACACAGCAAAGATTACTCATGATCTACTTTAAAAACTATACAATTGTTCAGGCCTTTAAAAAAATACATAACATGCATCTTTCAAAAATTAAATGCCTGCTTTGACTGTTTCATTAATGTTAACTGATTAAAATGTAAGAGGCTAACTGAGAATAAGGGTTAAAAACAAAAACCCCAGCTAGGCTTCTGCAGTTCAACTGGAGACTCTACCATTTCTTAGCTTTGGCCTAGAGCAAATTAGATACATTACTTGTATGACAACCTCCTCATTAAACTCTAAAAGATAGACTCCATTTATTATATCAGTATCTAACACTTTTATCATAATTAAATCCTCCAGGATAAGTGTTGTGGATAGCCCTGGGCTCGTATTTTGATGTTAATTCCACTCCTTAGAGGGGCTGCAGATGAGGAGTTGCCTTGTGAACCGTCTCCCCACCTTAACTTTTCAAATAAAGCCTTGAGCCAATGATTGGGCAGGAGGAAAGTGGGAAGAGCAGAGAGTCTAGGGGAGGAGCTACGGGGTATAAAACAGGAGGAAGAGGAGCAACGGCTAGAGAAAAGGAGAAGAAAGAAGGAACGAGGAAAGAAGAAAAAGAGAAGAAACGGAGGGAGAGGAAAAGAAACGGAGAGGCTGCAGGGAGAGAAACTCTGGGCCTGGAGTTTCTGCAAGTTGTATGGGATTGATATAGGTTGAAACAGAGTAGTGGAGTGAGAGGCCTGCCCAGTCTAGGCTTGTAGCTTGTTTTGTTAACTGCTGAGTTGAGCTTTCTTTCACCGGGGAACTGGGTTGGAAACATAGTAGCAACAGATAAGTAAATGGAAATAATACTTTAGATACTGTGTTTGTACATATGTGTGTGTGTGTGTGTGTGTGTGTGTGTGTGTGTGCACATACAAAGTCGTATGAGAGCATGCTCAGTAAATGTCAGAAGTTTTTACTTCAGCAGACAGGTATGATTGAAAAGACTTGCCGTATACTGGTCTGGTGGCTGAAGTGTCAAAAGCGCCATTTGTTTCTCAGGTTCTCTTTGGAACCTTTAAAAGGTTCCTTGCCGCCGGGCGGTGGTGGCGCACGCCTTTAATCCCAGCACTTGGGAGGCAGAGGCAGGAGGATCTCTGAGTTCGAGGTCAGCCTGGTCTACAAAGTGAGTTCCAGGACAGCCAGGGCTACACAGAGAAACCCTGTCTCGAAAAAACAAAAAAACAAAAAAAAAAGGTTCCCTGCCTACTTCACGGGAATGCTTGCTGGGACGGCACTACCAGGGATAGCACATGTGAACAGCTCAGAAAGCACTGAGCTTTAGAGCAAGTCTCCCCTGTAAAAATTATGTACTGTGTTTCAGAAGTCAAGTCTGCTTGTAAAACACAACAAATCCTACACACATGCAAACTGACTTCCCTCAGTATCTAAGCTGTAATAAAATTTACATGAAACTTATTGAACTACTAACTTTTACTTACCAGTTGACTCTTAATTGTGAATGTAATTCTGAGGGGTAGTTATTAAGTGAATGTCTAATTTAACCAATTTTACTAAAGTATCTAGTTTCTACACAAACGCTCAGTAAGTGGGCTGATGTCAGGTGGACATATTCACACGCTCCACGAGCTGTCTCATTTACGTGGCACATGAGACTCTGGCACTTGTACTTCCTGATACTTTTAAGTGACTTACCAATCTGGCTGATGAGCTGCCTGAACTGGTCAAGGTAGCTCTGTCCCTCTGGTGTGATTCCAAGTTTTCTTATCCCACGATTGAATTTTTCTGCTCTATCAAAAGGATACTAAAGAGATAAATTCAAGACTACTTTAGGCCTTTAAAACATAGAATTCTTACTAAATTGATGCCAATATCACTGTCATTTCTAATTTTGTATCTCATTATTATTTTAAAAATCAAGTCTAATGACAAATCTGTATAATAAAACCTTGCTGGTGTCCAAGGTCAATTAATGGCCAATCTGATTAACAGCAGCAGCAAGCGCACTGATGCTGCTGTGGTTCTGGATTAGCTAAAGGGCTAATCAATCCCCACCACCATCCTTAGCCTCTTACTCAATCGGACTGGAAAAGAACTAAGCCCCTAGCCACATTTGTTCCTGATATGTAGCCAAGCTTCTACAGGCTTGTTGACAAAGAATTTATAAGAACACACGATCCATACAAATATATGAGCTGCTTAAAATGTTCAGTTTATTGGTTCAAACCTATGATCCCAGCATTAGGGAGGTGAAAGCAAGAACAAAGTTCAAGCCCACCTTTGGCTACACAGCAATCGTGAGGCCAACCTCACAGGAGACCCTGTCTCAAAAACACAAAACACAACATTTTCTAGTTGACATCATCAATTTAGAGACCAACAGCCAGGTGGTGGTGGAACACGCCTTTAATCCCAGCACTTGGGAGGCAGAAGCAGGTGGATTTATGAGTTCGAGGCCAGCCTGGTCTACAGAATGAGTTCCAGGAGAGCCAGGGCCACACAGAGAAACCCTGTCTCAAAAACAAACAACAAACAAACAAACAAACAAACAAAACATTTAGAGACTGATAAAGCTTTCTTCACGGTCTGGCTAAGGGAATTAGGGAGCTATTCATCTGTAGCGAGGACAGCAGTTCTCTATAGCAACCTGTGTACTCGGAATTTCCGTGAGTACATCTCTCTAGCGGTGACTGTACTCTGTCGCATTAGTCATCTCCCTACAGTGTATTACACCAAGGCTCCGCCAGGTGGGTCTGAAGTGTAACCCAAGCAGTTCTCTAGCCAGCAAACAGACCCAGAACCAGGTGTCTGCGTTCTACATCTCAACGGTCACCGCCGCTGCTCAAGGAGCTCCCACAGCTCCACAGCTCTACCTCACTATGGCAAACTGCACAGGGAGGGCAGAGGGCCAAGGGACTCTCTTTATGAAGGCAGTGTCTGTTGCTCTTGCTTATTTCAGGGTTACTGTTGTTTTCCTTATGGTATTGGGGAGTGAACCCGGGGCCTTTAGCACAGTAGACAAGCCCACTTCCAAGAAGCTACATCTCCAGCCCAATTAAACAGCATTCCTAAAAACTACAGGTAGGAAACAATTGTGTAGTATTCTGGAGGGTTAGACAGCATATGCTAGAACTATGAAGTACTCATTCTCATTCATTATTCTAGAAATTTCTTTTCAGGGATATTTTCTTTCGGAAAGGATCTCTAATAAGATATGTTATCTGTAGCTGTTCATAAGAACAGAAGACGAGAAAACTAAAATACCCATGTGTTGGGGGCTAAATAAGTCCCCTTTATGATTGATTAACTCTTTAAAAAAACTGGCTAGGCAGGGATGTGTGCAGACATCAGGCACACAAGGCAAACCATTACAAGGCAGCTCTATTTTGCAATAAAAAGCAGCATGGTATAAATGTGTGGAGACACACGTTACTGTGAGGAGTTAGGAAGGGCCCTACACTACGCGGCTAAAGTGCCTGCCTTCAGAGACGGAGCTGGGAAGAGACAAAACAGGATGGCAGAGGCACCTGACACCGCGTCAGTGCCTCTAAACAAGCAGGGTTGGTATGTGTTATTGTAAAATAAAATAATCTAAGCTACAACAATCATTTCATAGTCTGGTATGCTTAAACCTACAGATAACATAAGATATACAGAAGATGGCCAGACACAGGAGACATGCAAACACTACACCCACAGAGACGTCAAGTACCAAAGCCCCAGCATAAGCACCTGTCGTTACAAGGAGGTAGTCAGAATTCAGGCTCCTAAGAATACACAGCATACCTTGTGATCATTCTGGTCCTTGATCTCCCTGAAAAACCGAATATCTTTAATCAATCTGGATTTGATATGTTCATCATACATAAACTGGCTAAATATATAGAACTTCTTTTTCAAAAACTGGTAGGTGAAATTAACCTATAAAATCAAAAAATGAAAAAATATGAGATTTCAAATAAATGTTACAGAGTAAGCGATCTAAAAGTACTATTTACAAAGTTCAATTAATATTGGAGCTGAAATGTTTAGTTTCTTTGCTGCCGAAAATCATGGAAATTTCTAGACTTCTCTTATAATCTCTTTAAATGGTGTAAATACTAGTCTTACCTGTTCCTCTATCAGTGAGATGCCTTATTATTAATCTGCAAGCCTGGAAGGCCATGATGTAAGGAACAGGGCGATGGGAGAAGGTACAATTACTCATCTATCTGTATGGCTCTGAAGCCTTCTGCACACAGAGCAACGTGCCTGGTTCAGTGCTAGAGGTCTTTGTCCTCTCTTTACCAGCAAAGAAGCAGACATCTTAAACATGTATGGTCAAATCAGGTACTTAGAGAATGACTATATAAAGGCCCAACCCAAACTCACAAGTCTTCAGAAGAGTGAGATATGAGCTGAGATTCAAGTTTATAAATACAGTTTATAAACCAACCCAATGACTCATTTCCAAAGTAATTTTCAGAGAGCCTAAGAGACAAACAGGCACATACAATGTACTGACTTCCGTTGCTAACAAGAATGGTCCAGACAGCTGAGAGGTCGGACACTGCCGGTTCCACCACAGCAGGCCCTCATCCAACACAATGGTAACAAGAGATATTTTTATTTATGCCATCAGGAAAAATGGGAATTCAGGAATGATATAAACAAGAAGCAAAGTGTGCTTATCAAAATAGTCTATAAAACTCATCTTCCAAATTACTAAATTTGACAAGAGTCTATTACCCACCAAACCTACAAAGAGATGCTTACAGTTGTATTCATGATTCCTGTCCCATGTGTTCGAATCGAATTAGCAATATGTCGAATATTAATAGTATTCAAATGTTTATTGTTGCTTGTCCGTTCAATAAAAATCTACAATGCAAACAAATTCATGAACAGTAAGAATAGACCGCATTCCCCACACTGCTGAGTAACCCAGAGGAGGTTGGAATCTGTGTCATTAAGGATAAATTATTGAGAAGCCATTTAAGAAGACACCACCACCACACTGCAGCAAACAATCACCGGGTGCCTAAACAACTGCAGTTGCGGTGGTGTACTCCTTTAATCCCAGCGCCTCACAAGCAAATCTCTGTGAGGTCAAGGCCAGCCTGGTCTATGCAGCGAGTTCCAGGCTACCCAAAGCTACACTGTGAAAGCCTACCTCAAGAGGAAAAACAAAAACAAAAACAAAATCTCGAAAGAATTATTGTTTTACACATCTCATTAATTTCCACCTTTGAAAAATCAAATCCTGGTCTTCTGGCTGACCTATTAATAAGCCATTCCCACTTAAAACTTTACCCAGTTGGGCATGGTAGTATATCACTATAATTCCAACTCTGGAGGCCCAAAGGCAGCCTACGCTGCATGCAAATTCTCTAGCAGTCAGGACTACATAGTAAAGTCCTTTCTTAAAAACACAAAACAATAAATAAAATCTCCTCCTAAATCCACTCACCTGATTATTGAGATTATAGAGGTATCGAGAGACAAATATGTGAATGTTTCTCATAATTTCCAGAACATCGAGTCCCTACAAAACAATTCACACAGAAACCCCATGACCATTAGTTGAGCATGACACGTGTACCAAACAACGCCCTACTGATTACACTGCTGACCAATGCTTTACATTATTTTTAAAAACTACATAAAAATTACCACTAGAAGTCCAAGATCCCCCCCACTGAAACAGCCAGGCTCATGTCCTTGAGAGGCCTGGCTGCTTGTATTTTGTCCCTCCAACCTGTACAGAAACAAACTTAAATCACAAGACCCAGACTCACAGCTGTTTCCTCACCGGCTTTCAACTTCTCTTCATTTTTTTTTTTTTTTTAACAAAGTAAACTAATGACTAAACTCCAGAGGTACTTAAAAGACATTATAAGAACATTTGCAACAATGCATATATTCCTAATATGCTGATGCTCACATACTGCAGCCATTTAAAAGCCAGCTTTGTACAAATCTTTTAGGATTCTGTAAAGTCATCTCACTATCTTAGCACATTCCCGAAGAGAGAGAGAGAGAGAGAGAGAGAGAGAGAGAGAGTGTTTACACGTGTGTTAGTATTTATTTCACATGCTCAGCAGAACTCTAATTACAGCCAGGAAGACAATGATAAATATTATTGTAAAGACCATTAGTACCATTCTAATATTTTACTCTCAACAAATATGAGGTTTATATAACAAAACATTTCTTTTAAAAATACATTAAGGGTATATCCAATAAAAAAAAATTAAAAAAAATACATTAAGGGAAGGGAATGCAGCTCCATCTCAGCGGTTAGGAGTACTTGTTCTTACAGAGAATCTGGCGCTGGACCCAGAACCCGCACGCTCATCCTGTCCCTCTAATCCCAGGGCACCTGATACTCTTCTCGCCTCTGATGTTCCAGGCACTCACATGGTGCAGATCAATACATGCAGGCAAACTATTCATACACAGAAAATAGATGTCTAATAGACAGGCAGAAAGATAGACAGACAGACGGACAGACTGATGATTGACTAGCGTTAAAGAAAACATTTCTTAATACTGTCGCATTATCAGACCATACCAGAAACACTGCACATACCTGCTCCAAGGTCTGGCTAGGAAGATGTGCTTCGGTCATAACCAACCCGTAACGCTGTGTAGCCAAATTTCTCATTTCACTGTAAGTGGCCCAATCGTGAAGAGCTACTGTTGTAAGATTGTAGAAAGTCTTATCTAGATAGTGAGTTACATAAGCTACAAAAACAAAAGAAAACAAACCCCACAATTTGCTATGTTTGATTCATGAATGGTAAAAGAAAAATGAAGTTAAAAAGGGGAAAAAAAAGCTATATGATTTTTAAATGAAATTTTTCCTTTAAAATAAGGTGGTTTGTATCAAAACTCAGTGGGCTGAGGCAGGAGGAGCACAAGTTCAAAGCCAGCCTCAGCTAGAGAGTAAAACCTTCAAAATATTTAAAAACAAAAAACTCAACAAAACAGAAACAGTAACAACTGTGTGGTGGAATAGCCCTGTAATCCCAGTATCAGAGGCTATAACAGAACCATGAGTCTGAGGTCTACCTGGGCTACAGATGGGGTGCTTGGCCAACCTGGGCTATACAACAATTTGCTAAGAAATAAAAATGAAACAACAGGAAGAGCTAAGGAATGACAAGAGACCCCCCGAGGATCACCTGCTGTTATCAGAAGACACACAGGACAAGCATACAAAGAAGAGCAAACACTCACCTCGAATGTCAATGAATCGATTGAAAAACCGAATCGGGTTTAGAGAGAAAAATAGAGCCAAGTCTTTTCTGCCAACTTTGAAGGGGTTCCGGTCATCCAGCTTCAAGTGAGTATGCACAGAAAGCCGCAAATCCTTCTCGATCTCCTTACACAGCTTGTCCAGCAAATGCTGTTCAGAAGGAATGAGCCGTTCACAACAGCTCCCACTGCAGACCACTCCTACACGCTCACGCCTTCACCCGCACTGTGCACTGAGGAGAAACTGACCCACTAGTTTCTCGACTTAAGATGCCAACCCCTCAATGGTAAAATTTTATTTTTGTTTGGAAAGTGTAATAATTTTTTTAAGGCCAAGAGACAGATAAATACTGAGACTTTCTTTTTTCTTTTTTTAAAAAATGCATTTATTTTATGCATGTGAGTAGACTATAGCTGTCTTCAGACACCCAGCAGATGGCATCAGATCCTATTACAGATGGTTGTGAGCCACCATGTGGTTACTGGGAATTGAACTCAGGACCTCTGGAAAAGCAATCAGTGCTCTTAACTGCTGAGCCATCTCTCCAGGCCCAAACCTTTATTTTCATAAATATTTAAAATTTTAATTTTCATGAATAACAGACAACCAATGGCTTCACTATATGGAACATGAATATGTAATAAAAAGCATAAAATTTATGAAAAGTAGCAATAAAAAATGATACTGCGATGTACAGTAAAGAAAAATAGATTTCCTAATGATTATCATTAAAAATCACAGGAGCTATATATGTATACATAATCACATACATATATGCAAGCAAGAAAAATATATATAAAATAAATCTAAAAAGAAATTATTAAATCATGAGGACTTTGGAAACGGATCAGTAGATTAAAAGCACGTGTAGACAAGTATGAGACTGGAGTTCAAATCCCAAGAATACTCCCAAAGCCAGGCACAGTAGTCCTGGCCGGATCTGCAATCCTAGAGTGAGACAGATAAGAGAACTCCTCAGAACTCTAGAACCAGTCAGCCTGCTTTGTACAGTGGTAAACAACAGAGATCCTATCTCAAACAAGGACAGATACCCAGGGTTGCTCTCTGATCATAGCACAGGTGTACAGAGAGCCAACACACACACACACACACACACACACACACACACACACATCTCACTGTGTTAACAGTAACATCTCAATATTAAGTTATCTTTGCTTGTCTATCACAGTACCAAATATTAGCCAGTCACCTATATTTTATTTTTAAATAAAAATATTCATGATCATTTACAAGGTATGATAACCCAGAAGGGCAACCAAAAAGGGAATATGATTATACAAAATTTATCATAACTTCCATCATCACAATGAAATAGGTAGATGATATATATATATATATATATATACATACATACATACATACATATATATATATATATATATATATTTTTTTTTTTTTTTGGTTTTTCGAGACAGGGTTTTTCTGTGTAGTCCTGGCTGTCCTGGAACTTACTCTGTAGACCAGGCTGGCCTCGAACTCAGAAATCCGCCTGCCTCTGCCTCCCAAGTGCTGGGATTACAGGTGTGCACCACCACCGGCCGGCATTTTTTTTTTTTTTTTTTTTTTGAGACAGGTTTCTCTGTGTAGCCCTGGCTGTCCTGGAACTCGCTCTGTAGATCAGGTTGGCCTCAAATTCAGAAATCCACCAGCCTCTGCCTCCCAAGTGCTGGAATTAAAGACGTCCACCACCACCGCCCGGCTGATCTACTCATTTTTAATCCTATCTTCTGAACAAAAGTTGTTTGGTTTACACAGTAATCTATAAATAAGTGGTTTGGGTCCAGGATTGGAACTCAGATCTTCCCGCCTCACCCGAGTGCTGGAACTCTGGTGCCCCATCACACCGAGGATTGTGAAAATAATCTCTGACTCAGGGAAGTCGGCTTCACTCTGAGGCACTTTCCAAAGCACTGCTCTTAAACGTTCATCTTAAATATAATCTTACCTCATTTAAAATGTCCATAATTTCCTTGTCATAACAATCCAGAAGCAGTTCATGGGACTCTAAATGCCTTGAATGCATCATGGCAGGTACACAGTCTCGTAAAGCACTGAACATGTACTAGTAAGAAAGTTAAAACATACCTGAGATTAGAAAAACCAAGGTTCCAAACAAAATTACAAAGGCTAATTACATACAAACACTCTGACCTAAAGGAAAAAATACTTTTCTATGACTGCTCTATTTTCCTAAAAACCTGAAACTTGCGATGTAGGCACACACATGAAAAAGAAGAAAAGCCTTTTACTCTATGTGCATCAAATGCACTAACGTCCACAGAGAAACTGAGCAACATGCACCCTGCCAGCAAGTAATCATCAAAATCAGTGAGCAAGGGCACCCAAGGGGGCTGAGGATGGAAAACTGCACGTACAGAGGGTTAAGTGGGGAACTGCCTGTGCAGGGGCTCAGCACAGAAGGACTAAGGGTTAAGTGGGGAACTGCCTGTGCAGGGGCTCAGCACAGGAGGACTAAGGGCTAAGTGGGGAACTGCCTGTGCAGGGGCTCAGCACAGGAGGACTAAGGGTTAAGTGGGGAACTGCCTGTGCAGGGGCTCAGCACAGGAGGACTAAGGGTTAAGTGGGGAACTGCCTGTGCAGGGGCTCAGCACAGGAGGACTAAGGGTTAAGTGGGGAACTGCCTGTGCAAAGGTTCAGCACAGGAGGACTAATTTTACTCATAACTATTGATATACAATTTAACCAACTATATGAATTTTGATTAGGCATGCATAATAAAACTGTCAAAATATCATTGCAGGTCTTGTGTGATGGATGGCTTATTAAATCAAATGACCTATTTAAGACTTACAAAGTGGCTAGAAATGATGCTTACTCTTGGATCATTCTGTACTTACATGCAATCTAGCCGCATCAACAGCGTTCTCATATACATCATCTAAATAAATCGGGAAGACAGCACGATGCCAGTATAGAAAACAACAGTCACACTGGGCTTGGACTCTACAATATAAGGCAGTAAGTATTAGTGGTACCAACGTAAGAATCCATAAACAACACAGAAAAATGACCTTCCCCGCTGAGGGAAGAGGTCTGTCCCTTTCACCTTACATTCTCTGAACCACTTCACCCAATAGTATTTCACAGTCAGAAAACCAAGTTATTTTTCAAATTGAGCAAATGTAATAACAAAACATTTTAATACCCTACATTATCGAAATTCTGCATATGGTTTAGTTTAAGACTGTTGAAAACCCAGACTACTAAATGGATGTTTAAAAAAAAACTTCTCCATTTTATCTGAAATAATATTTGTATTACATGTTTCCACAGTGAAAAGTAAGTTTTAAGAACTAAGACCTCCGGATCCCCTCACTGCTTCGTTCGGCTGTCCCAGCCCTCCAAATCTTATGCACTCCACTGTCTACATTAAATACCAACATTCTGTAAGATGGAGGCTAACCTGGTCAAGCCAGTTCCAGGCTACCCAGGACTATACAATGAGATCCTGTATTTAAAAAAAAAGAAAAAAAGCCACCATGACCACAAAACCATATCACACAGAGTCTAGCCATTGTCTTTGCTACCCAATTACTATGTAATGACTTACAGAAGAGATTACCCTATGTATCTTAGTGATGGTCCAGCACTTCTTTCAAGGACTGAAAATTAAACACCACAAACTACAAAAATACCAGCTTCTGAGAACAGCAAAGGTTAATTACAAAGACTAAATGAAAACTGTGCTGTAATCCAATAGCTGAACTTTGTAAGAAGTCTAGTGCTCACGTCCCTTCAGGAAACCTACACTCACTCAATGCAAAAGAAAAAAAACCTGACACAGCATCTGCCGATCAAGCCTCCCCGCATCGGCTCAACCCTATGACTGTCTTCTGAGACTGTAATTCAAATTTCACCTCCAAACACGATTATACGATATGGTGTGTCATGGATCTTCCAGTGTCTCACAAAGAATAAAGCTCTATTATAAAGCAGCAGGTTGGGAAGTCCAATAGCGACATGCTAAAATACAGACAATGGATAGACACCATAATCTGCCAGATACCCTGAGGGAGCTCTGCTTTGTGTCACGTCAAGTCTTCCAGGGAATTCACGCTTCCTGTGAAAGCAAAGCTACGACGGTCGAGATTGTAGACAGTCTCCTGGTGGTCACATTCCAAGAGCCACAGAGAGGAACTAAGGTGCCTGCAGAGCTCACCCTACTCTGGCTGTGCCAAGGAGAACCCAAGCCCAGTGTGGTAAGAGGCCTGTGATCTCAGCACTGCAGGAGCAGCCTGGGCCCCACAGGACGCGGTGATTGGGAGTGGGCTGAGGATTGAGGAGAGAGGGAATGGCTGTTCTATCGCCCCAGGCCCTCGACTACCACACACCCGGCTCTACTCACCGTTCTCGGAGCTCACTGATAAGATCCAGCTTCTTCATGACCACTTGAAGGGGAAAGAGCTCTTCATCTTTAAATGTTTTCTAGCAGGAAGGGAAAACACAGAAGTGTAATCACTACAAGGCCAACTTTCTTAGACTAATAAATGAACTGTGCACTTCTGACTTCAGTTTGATCCCTTTAATAAGAGCAATAAACTCACCATCTGCGTGCCAACACTCAATGCCAAGGAAACAATGAGTCGCCGTTGTTTTGTGCTTGGTCCATTTAGGGTGTTTTCAGCCAGAACAAGAGCAGATAGCACATCAAGACGCTGTTCACTATATTTTTTGTCTGAAATTACTCTTTTCTTAAAGGCGAAACAAAAAATTATTAGTTTTAGTTCTAACCTGGTTAGGTTTCAAAAGAAAGAGAAGCCTCTACTCTGTTCTCTATGGCGCAGACCGGGGAGCACAGAACAACACACTGTCCTGACTTAGCCTTCTACTGTCTCTCTGAGCACTGTCAGAAAGAGCAAACTTTGTGGGCTTATTTAAACACATTAACATCAATCTAACTGGAAAAAAAATCTACAAATGAGGGGTCAAAACCTTTCCCTTCCTTCTACTGAGATTAGCTGCTAATGGGGTTTTCAGTAGATTACATGGGGGCACCCAGGGCTTCACGACAAGCTAGGCTCTGGCTTAGATGGCGCCCCTGAATGCTGGCTAATGCACTGACTACATCAGAGAGTACCAATCTGAGCACATTTAAGGTGAACCAGGCTGAGTTCTGAGACTGTCAACACTCGCTCTTGTATGAAATAGCACCTGATAATAAGCATGTTAGCTTTTCAGAGACTACAATCCTGCTAACTGTCAAGATTACAAAATGCACTGGATAAAGCACTATAGAAATAACAAACACATCTGGCAGGAACAGACTAGAGGCTAACCCAGGAAACACAGACAGAACAGCAGAACATGACACCTTAATTACGCTGAGTACATAATACTCCGCATACCTTGGCTACAGAGATAGAATTAAGAGCCTGATGTTGAAGGTGCTGTGTTATATGTGACACCGAATCCGCCACGACCATGCTTCTCCTGTAGAACATATGCTCTATTGCCTAAAAGAAATAAAGGTAACTTTGCAAAGATTAACTTAAAACTTACATATAAAATAATTAAAGAAAACCTTCATGGCTCTAGGAAAGGAAGGAATTTGTAAGTGAGACTAAAGGAGGGTGAGAGCAAAAATCAGAACACACACAGAGAGACAGACACACACACACACACAGAAATCCACCCACTTGGGGTTGCAGAGAAGTTTCAGTCTTTAAGTGCTTGCTGCTTCACACACATGAAGAACCCAGTCTGATTTCCCACACCTACATAAAAACCAGCCAGGCATGGCGGCACAAGCTTATCACCTCAGTGCCTAGAAGACAGAGGAGGATCCCTGGAGCCTTGCGAGGCTCACTGGTAAGCCCACCCCCCCCCCCACGCCTGTCTCAAACAACAAGGTACATAGCTTCAAAGAATCAATATCTGAGGTTGACCTCTGGCCTCCACACAAAGGTGCACATACATACATATATATATATATATATATATATATATATATACCCCTATACACAGACACACACACACACACACACACAAAACATGCTGGAAAATTCAACTGCATTAAAATTAAGCACCTGCACTTGTCAAAAGTCATTAAAAAAAAATAAAGAGATAAGACATCCACTAAATAAAAGATTCTTTTCTACAAACATTCCAAATTCCAAATAAATCAAAGACTTTTTTTTAACAATAGAACCACCCCCCAAAAGCATAAATAGGTTTTTTAAACAGAAATACAGTAAGTAAACAAAAAATTCCCCATCATTAACACTTAAGTGCTAATTACTGAAAATGGTCAAAACAACTTGTGCTCACTAACTGACTTAATGACAGGCGCAGAGGAACAGGCCTATAATCCCTGCATTTCGAAGAGACAGGAGAACTGCTAAGCAAAGGTAACCCAGGGTGCTGGCTAATTTTATGTCACCCTGACTCAAGGCAGAGTCAGCGGAAAGAAGGGAACCTCAACTGAAAAGAGGCCTCCAAAAGATCCAGCCGTAAGGAAGGCATTTTCTTAACTAGTGATAGGTGGGGAGGGGCCAGTCCCCTGTGGTGGTGCCGTCCGGGCTTCTATAAGCAAGCCAAACAAGCCAGTAAGCAGCTCTCCTTCACAGCGTCTGCATCAGCTCCGGTTCCAGATTCCTGCCCTGTTTGAGTTTCTACCCTTACCATTTTTAATAATGAATTGCTATATGGAACTTTGAGCAAAATAAACTCTTTGCTCCCCAGGCTGCTCTGGGTCACGGTGCTTTAGCACAGCAATAGACAGGGATAGCCAAGACAGTGATAGTGAGACCCTGTCTCAAAGAAGAAAAAAAAAGACTTGGTATTGCAGAAAGAATGAGGAAGAAAGAAAAAAAGAGAGAGAGAGAGAGAGAGAGAGAGAGAGAGAGAGAGAGAGAGAGAAGGGGAGAGGGAGGGAGAGAAAGAAAGAAAGAAAGAAAGGAAGGAAGGAAGGAAGGAAGGAAGGAAGGAGGAAAGAAAGAAAGAAGAAAGAGAGAGAGAAACAAGGAAACAAAGAAAGAAAGAAAGAAAGAAAGAAAGAAAGAAAGAAAGAAAGAAAGAAAGAGAAAAAGTTACTTCTAAGAAAGTACAAATATAAAGTCCATGATTACTGGAAACTTACCAGTAAATCTGAGTCTTAATTTCATAGCTGGGTTCTTCTGCCTACCAGGAGTTATGCTAAAAACCATTTTACATCCCATTAAGTGTACTCTCTGTGGAGTTACCTGATTCTCTCTCCATCCACTGTCCACACACAGACCACACTGTTTTCTCTACTATAATCATCAGTGCCATGGAAATTGACCTCATTTGCATGTAAATACTTGTAAATACTGGGTATTTTAGTACAAATATTTTTCAATTCATGCAACTTGCTTTTTAACACTTCTGTGACTAAAACAATTACTAGTACACCAAATCTCTGTCTCACTTCCTTCTCATGAGCTTAGCTGCTAGAGGAGTTGAAGCCCTCAGGTGGCCACCTCACTCGGCCCCACAGCTTCGCTTTCAGGAGCTTACCCAGGGCACGCAGGGCCCTCCTCACGACAGGCTGGGCTCTGGGTCAGACGGTTCCCTGACTGTCTCTAAGGCACTGAGTAGCCGGGCCCAACTGAGCACAGTGAGCACGGGCAGGCTGAGCGGAGGCTGCCAGCCCACATGGCCAAAGCAGCACCTGGACTAGTCAAGCTGAGGGCTCTTCAGAGGTCTTTCAGTTTTAATTACCCTTCTCCTAAATTTGTGTTCTGATGCAAACAGAAAGTAACACCCCACCCCCAAGAGCATCCTATTGTAGCTGAAGCCATGCCCCAAGTCCAGTGGCAAAGCAAAGCAGTGCTGACTTACCTTGAGAAGTTCAATGAGCCTACATAACGCCTTCACGGAGGTTTTGGTCATAGGCTTCTGCATTGACATGTAGAGATTCATTGTGGTCTTAATAATGGTGCTAATACTATATGCATATAAGAAACCCTACAAAAGAAAACCAACAGTGGAATTGCAGATTTCCTTCAGACTTTGCTCTCCATGTATGTTATCCACAGCATGCCAATAGCCAGCATTTCTAAAGTTTCTTATTATTTTTATGTGTATGGGAGTTGTATCTGCATGTATGTCTGTGTAACAGATGAATGCAGTGCCAGAAGTAGGTGTTATAGGCAATCACATGCTGTGAATTAAACACGGGTCCTCTGGAAGAATACCTAGTGCTCTTCACTCTCCAAACACTCAATGACCCTTTTCAAGTAAATTCCTAGAGTCAGAAATACTGACAACACTGTGAGTTTTGAAGCAGCCCTTAATTTCCTGAACTATCAAATACCAGACATTTAGACATTTACTGGCTTTTAAAAAGTTGTTCACTTGCCGGGCGTGGTGGCGCACGCCTGTAATCCCAGTACTCGGGAGGCAGAGGCAGGCGGATTTCTGAGTTCAAGGCCAGCCTGGTCTACAGAGTGAGTTCCAGGACAGCCAGGGCTACACAGAGAAACCCTGTCTCAAAAAAAAAGAAAAAAAGGAAGGGAGGGAGGGAGGGAGGGAGGGAGGGAGGGAGGGAGGGAGGAAGGAAGGAAGGAAGGAAGGAAGGAAGGAAGGAAGGAAGAAAAACAAAAAAACAAAAGCTGTTCACTTAAAGAAAATGAAAACCCCTCAGTAAAATGGTGTGTACGTGCCAGGGAAATACCTCACAATTCATCCTCATCCTAACTGCTGAGAAGACCAGATCCCATCTGCGGATACACAGAGCAGGGAACCTCAGACTAAGAAAAACTGGCAACTGGGAAGAGCTGCTTCCCTGCACAATGCAGACTCGCAGAGGGCTCCTAGCACCGAGCCAATGGTACCCTTCCTCTGCCTAGACTACCGGCTCTCAGCCCGTAGGTCAGATGTTTGAAGTGTACTTCATAACTAGCAAGATCAGGTTAGAGACTAGCAACAGAATGATTCTACAGTTGGAGGTCACCGCAACCAGAGGAGAGTACAGCTCGGCAGGCGGGGACCCAGTGCCTAGGCCAGGTCCCACAGTCTACCTAGTATCTGTCTGTCGGCTTTCTCTATCTACCCCAAGAACTAGAGCACTCTCTCCTCTCCTGCTCATGGAGGAGCACGTTAAATCTTTTGGTGCTTAAAAGTATTTTTTAACTCTTCTAAACTCCAGGAATACTAAAAAGTAAATAACATGATGGATGAGATTATACATTTAAATGTGTGTGTGTCCATGGAGGCCACTGGATCTGCTGGAGCCAGTGATGGCAGTGATGGTTTTGAGTAGCGGAGATTTGAACTCAGGCTCTCTGAGAAAGTAGCAAGCCCCTGTAACTGCTGGGCCATTTTTCCAGCCCCTCACATGTTTTCATTTAAACCTCCAAAGGGTGTGAAACTACATACACACTCCCCTGTGTTCCCTCCCCTAGTTCTCCACAGCCTCTCTAACTTCCTACCCACTCAACTTTGTGTTCATTTTCTTTCAAATTAATACAAAACAACAAACAAAAAACCAACAAAAAACAAGTCTAATAAAACAAAAACAGGCGGTGGGGGTGGGAATGTACATACACATAAAAACATGGAATTTGTTTTATGTTAGCCAACAGCTCCTGGACATGGGCTCTGAGTGGGATTTTTTCCATTGGAAAAAAGCTGATTTTCCTTTTGCCAGCAGGCATCCATAGCAAACATCTTCTTGGTTAGGGCTAGGATCCAGTATCTGCCTTCCCATCTCCTCTGGCTGGAAACTGTCCTGGTCTTATGAGTGATGCCACAGTCTCCGAGTTGACTTTCCTATTCTAGTCTCTATTGATCCACAACACTACATTCTATTTTCCCTTCCCTGAGAGACCCTCCTCTTCCTTCTGGTACCTGACCTCTTGGTTATTCACATTGCAGACACATCCCAGAATTTTTAAAGCTAGCATCCAAATAAATATAAGAGAAAATATACAGTCCTCATTTCTGAGGTCGGGGTCACCTCACTCAGAATGTTCTCATCTAGCTCCATCCATTTATCTACAAATCTCACAATTTCATTTTTCTTATAACTGAGCAATACTCCAGTGTATCAATGTACCACATTATCACTATCCACCCTTCTGCTGAGGGACGTCTACGTGGCATCTAATTTCTGGTTATTATGAATAGAGCAGCCATGAACAGGGGTGAGCAGGCATCTCTGCAGGAAGATGTAGAGCCCTTATTCCGAGGAGCTGGCTCTCGAGGGTGACTGAGACCCACTCTGATGGGCCGCACCCCCACCAGGAGAATGAATGTTCTCCTTTCCCTGCATCCTCAACAGCATGAGCTGTCTGCTGGTTTACTATCTTGGCCATTCTGAATGGGATTAGATGAAATCTCAAAGGAGCTGTAATTTCTCTCTCTCTCTGATGGCACGGATACAGTACTACTCTGTACGTCACCATCTGTGCCTCCTCTTTCCCTGCTCAGCTCTGCACTCCATTTAACTGGGTGGTTTGTTTTCCTGATGCTCAGCGTTTTTAGTCTTTATGTATTTAGATATTAACTTCTATCAGATTTGCAATTGGTAAAGATGTTTTCCAATTCTTTAGCCGTTACTCTGCCCACATGATAGTGTCCTTTGCAGTCCTGGAGCGTTCCAGCTTCATGGGCTCCCATTTACTAATCACAGTCTTTGGGACTATGCTACCAGTGTCCTGTCCAGAAAAATCCTACTTGTGCCAATGAGTCCAAGCCTCTTCTTCCTTCCACTTCTGAGACTCAGGTTAGCTACCCTCAGGCTGAAGTCCTTGATCCCTCTGGAGCTGAGTTTTGTGCAGGATGACAGAAATGGATCTAGTGCATTCTTCTACATGTGCGCATCACTTGACAGCACCAACATTTGCTAAAGATACTCTTTTCTCCAGTGTCTTTTTGACTTTCGTTCAAATGAGGTATCCACGAGTAGGGGTGTGTGTGATGTCTGGGTCTTCGATTTGATTCCACTGATAATGTGTCTGTCTGTAGGCCAATACCATGCCATTTATATTATCATAGCTCTGTATCTGGGATCATCACACATCTGGCAGTTCTTTTATTATTCAGGACTGTTTTAACCATCCTAAGTTTTTTGTGTTTCTATATGCAGCTGAAGATTGTTTTGCTCAATTTCTACTTAGAACTGTGTTGGTATTTTGATGGGAACTGTATCGAATCTAAGGATTGCTTTTGGTAGAATAGCCATTTTCAGACTATTAACCCAGAAGAATGGGTGGTCTTTCCATCTTCTGGTGTCTTCAATTTCTTTTCTTCACTCTCAAAGTTTTTATTGTATAAGTCTTTCATTTATTTGGTAAGAGTTTTATCCCAAGATATACATATTTTTGAAGCTATTATAAAAGACACTGTCGCCGGGCAGTGATGGCACATGCCTTTAATCCCAGCACTCAGTATTTATTTCCTCATGTATCTGGAAATAAAAAAGTATCTTTCAAGAATGCCTGGAGGAGCACTGGCAAGCAGGCCAGGGCCCTTGCGGCCAAGCCTGAGGCCCGAATGTGCTCTTCAGGACCTCTCCTTCCCAAACATACAGAAACCTGCCCGGGAGCCAGAGGCACCGAATCCCCTGAAGTCCAGGGAATCAAACTTGGAATCTTTGCTAGAGCAAGTGCTCTCACCCCCTGTCTCTGCAGCCCCTCCTTTTCAAGTTGTGATCAAGTGTTATTTCTGTAAATTAAAGTCACAAATTACACCCAAAATACTCTAAGTAAGAACACACAAGTACCTGTATGAAAACATTACATCTGTTGGTGAGGTCTTCAGCAAATGTATCCATCCTCTGCTCTTTAGACAGCATAGACTCCATCTTCATCATCCACGAGCTCACAAAGACGTAGTAAGACTGCACATCTCTAGCAGAGGAACACAAACAAAAACACACATCCATGACTCTTACTGACTAGAGCAGTAACTGTCCACTTCTGGTCTTCAAAAGGAATCCTATAGGCATATATAAGTTACTGGACTTAAAGCTATGCAGAGCACCTGTTCAAGCCAGGCATTAATTCTAGATGAGAACACAACCAGTGAAAAACCCTGGCACCTTGAAGCTCAGATTCTAGGAAGGAGAGCTGTCAAATAAAGCAATAACCAAAGCCAAAGAAATCTTTAAATGCCAGTGATACAGCCTGTGGGGGAGGGGCAGGCAGGGGTAGGTCTCTAATTTTAAGTAAGATGATCAGAGTAGGCTCATAGTGTGGATGATTCTGAGCCATGATCTGACCAGACTAATAAGATGTGCAAACATGTAAAAAGAGAGTTTAGCCAGGCGTGGTGGCGCACGCCTGTAATCCCAGCACTTGGGAGGCAGAGGCAGGGGCCTGGTCTACAGAGTGAGTTCCAGGACAGCCAGGACCACACAGAGAAACCCTGTCTCAAAAAACCAAAAGAGAGAGAGAGAGAGAGAGAGAGAGAGAGAGAGAGAGAGAGAGAGAGAGAGAGAGAGAGAGAGAAAGAAAGAAAGAAAGAAAGAAAGAAAGAAAGAGAGACTGAGACTTTAAGGGGTGTGAGCACCAAGTGCAAAACCCTAAGGCTTTGGGGACTGCGCCCAGCTTGTTCAGTAACAGAAACCCAGGATGGCCAGAGTACGAGGAGGAGGAGGAGAAGGGACAGAAAAGCAGATCAGAGGGAAGGGAGGGAGACAGAGTAGGAAGGGACGGGGAAGGCCTGTGGGAAGCATGCACTTCAACTCAAGTGCCTGAGAAAAAGTTGTTTTAAGAGGATCACTCTCACTTTGCCTGATGTGTTAAAAATAAGCCATCACAAGCACCCACACGGCTGCTCACAACTGAAGTTACAACTCCAGCTCTAGGGGATTGGCCTCTGTGGGCACCTACATATATATGGCATATGTAGCCAGGCACATATAGGTTTTGTTTTTAATGAAAAAAAAAATAGTAAAAGTAGCCAGAATCTGAATTTAAAAGCTAATTTGAATGTTTATGCTATACCAATAACTATTCTAAACTTGACACAAATTAGCTCATTCAAACCTGTATTAACCTTATGCAGTAGTTAGAAAACTCAGGCCCTCAGGAGGACTTTAAGCAAGGTATAACTATACCCAGCCCATGCCTGTCACTGGGGGACTGAAAGCACCCTTACTACTATTATCTGCATGTATTACACTGAGCCCCTACCCAGATAAAGCATGATCCATCACATACCCAAGTTACACCTGCCTCACTCCGCTGCCTCAGTCACACAGTACAGGTCACGCATTAACTCAACCTGCTTCCTCATAATTCAATACCTCCTCTTCCTTAGAAACCTTTAATGGTAGACATCCTGCTTCTGTCAGGACTGAAGCGTCTCACACTGCAGGCCCCTGCAGTGCTGGCTGTGGGTTAACTCTCTTACTTGAAGAACCTTTCCTTTCAGTGAGCCTCTCTCTCGGCTCCCCTCTATCCCACTGTGTCTCTTTCCTCCTTTTCCTCCCCAAAACCTAACTGCAGGGACTATGTTCTTCATTTTACAGAAGATGAAACTGCCACACAAAGTAATATGCCCTGCCAGCACCAGGAGCCAGGATGAAAGCCCCAATCCGGGAAGCTTCCCTCCCATCAACCAACCAACCAACCAATGACACATGAGGAGGCTGTCTACTGGTCAGGATAAGCCCCAGCAGCAAACAAAAGACACCAAGAGAAGACAGGAAGGAGGGAGGGAAGGAGGAGGTAAAGAAATAGGAGAGGAGAGGAGAGGACTCACTCTACAGTGTGTGGAAACTGAGGCAGGAAAACCCAGTTCTGACCATAGTAATACATAATAAAAAGTGCTAAATCAGCCTATGGTCAGACACTGTGGATGAAGCAGAGTTCTGTCTGTCTGTCCTGCAGCAACTCTTACAGCCAGATGGCCGATCACCGCTGCCTTTCAAGGATAAAAAACTAAAACTGCTCCAGGCTCCAGCTTATTTTGCTGTTGGATGGAAGGGACGGGAGGAATTCAATCATCAATTTGTTAGCTCCATTTTAAAGGATAAAGTCGGGAAATCCTAAGGGAAACATAATCCGCTGCCCTGGTAAAAAGCAGTGTCGGTATCTACATAGGAGATGGATGATCTCTGGAAAATCTCGACCTCCTACCCCTTCTCTCCCCGTATCAGAAGAGATCCAGGAACTTAGGCAAAATGTAGCTGTGCAGTCTGCCCAACTCTTGTGCAGTCTGCCCAAGGGGTCAGGGGCACTGAGAGCAGGAAGCAGAGGACAGCCCCCGGCTCCCTTTCCACTTCCAGCACCAGAACTGCCTGCAGGGCTGTCACTCGCAGCTCCCTCTCAAGTGGCAGGATCACCCACCCCAAGATTTACAATAGCAGGGTGAATATAAGGTTTTGGTACAACTGTAAGGAAACTGGAAGAAAAAAACCCACCACCATCCTTTCAGATCATGGAGCTCTACACTAACTTTACAGGAATGTAATTAAAACCAAAAAGCCTCCAGGTGGCTGGGGTAATGGCACCTTCCTTCAATCCCAGCACTAGGGAGACAGACAGGGTGGATCTCTGAGTTCAACTCCCTAATTTCAAGGCCAGGGCTATACTAAATCTCTTAAAAATAAACAAACAAACAAGTAATTCATTAAATCAAAACAGCTTTGGGGGTAAAGTTCAGTCAGATAAAGGGTCTTAGAAAAGAAACATTCAGTCTCCACCTACTCAAACTTCCTTCCACAGCCTCCTGGCCACACAGCCACGCGGCAGACTCTGGAGTGTGAGCTCACAAGGTCACTTCTCTAAGCCTCCCTCTCCTCATCTGAAGTCATGGCAGACAGCTGAGAGAAGCACGTGACACCTTACACTTGAGAGTGGATGCCCGGCTGGCTGCTGTTGAGACTTCGGGTTTAGTCTGAGGAAATGGCACCCCAGGAGCAGGAGCCTGCCTCACAGGGGGTTCTTTCTTATTCTGCCTTACAGCAGGGACCAGGGACGGGCCTGGAGTCTCCTAGGACGTAACGCTGAACTTAGTTGTGCTTGTTTCTTTCTTCCCCATGAAGATGGCCAGGTGCCATGACGCAATGTTACAGTCTTTTGTCCAAAGCCTGCTGCATATGCAAAGTCTACACTGCTGGTAGCTATGTTGTCCTTACCTGTCGCCCCTTCAAAGTCTAGTGTGGCCTTCCACGTAGAACCAGAGAGGTAAAATCTGCTCCCTCCTGAGTCTGAATACCTCATATACATTCAGAGACACCACTCTATTTTCCCTCGGATTTCCCCCTTCAGCAGAGAAGGCATGCTTCCCAGTCTGATGTCATCATCCAGCTCGTCTCAGGACACTACAGTTTGTGGCCCTCTTAAAAGGTGACACCTTCTGGGATCTCTAACAACACATACAACACCACAGACAGACACACACAATCACATGACACACACACTACACACACACATACAAAATAGTTTCCTTGAGTTTTAAGAAAAAAGCAAAGTTCTTTAAAAAATCAATCTGGGGACTGGAGAGATGCTTAAGAAACAGAATTTGCCATGCAAGCCTAAGGACCAGGATCTGGACCCGAGAACCACCCGGTAGAAGGAGAGAACCAGATTCTGCAAGCTGTCTTCCTTTACACATACGCACCCAGACACACTAAATAAGTTATAAATCAATGTAAAAGACGATCAATACAGAAACTGTAAATATTGTCTGTTAGTACATATTATCTTATGACTCAAGTACTTTCAGTATCAAATATCTAAACACTTTCTTTACAATTGTTTTGTAAAACTTACTTGGTAAGTGACTGGGCTTTCTGCTGTAGGAAGGTATCCCTGTGTATTTTAATGGCTTGAAGACTTTTTCTGTCTAGAAGTTTGGCAGCTGCTGGCATTTTATGAATCAGAAAATTATCAGGAAACCAAATAATATTAGCAGTTAAAGTGATGGCTGGCACCTGAGGGAAGAGGGAACGTCATAGAACGCAGGCCCAATGATGCTATGCTCAACAGTGCTACAACACACAAGGAAGGCAGCGGCAAACACAACCACCAAGACCTCAATGTGTTACAACGTGTGTTTCCCCTCACATTTATTGTAGAGAGAACAAAAGCATTCCCAGTGGGTGGTGAGCACAGCAATTTTATTCTGCCTAAATATTAACAGACAGACAGATATAGACACAACAGATTTCACAATAACTAATAATATATAAAAAGAAATCTAACCCTTCATAACTTTACTGCCAGTACATATTAATAAAATACTAGTAAAAAAACAAAACCTTAAAGATACCTAAGGCTTCAGGGTCTGCTATTATTTGATAGTACTAGACACAAAATAAGTTTCAATTCTGAAACTGGGTGTCCTATCATGGAAATAGCAAAGATGAAAATAACAATTTAATGAAGGCAAAGGGGACAAGCCAAAGGAAGGCCCTGGTAACAGTACTGACGGGATGTTAAGGTGAGAGAGCATGGATGTACTCCTGCAATGCCAGCACTCAGGAAGCTGAGGCAGAAGGATGCCTGCGACTGAGGACAGCCTGCACTACACAGCAAGAGCCTGTCTCAGAAACAAAGTTAATGTGCACGCACACACACTAAGAACAACCTTGATATGAAATAGTTATTTTCATTTACCATATTTGCTCATTTCAAGAACGTCTGCACTTTAAAACAGCACTACCATTGCTTTTATTTTTGCATGAGTATGTATATTGTGTGCATGTGTGCCTTTGTATGTGTGTGGCTACCACTAGGTGTCTTTCTCCACTGTATTTATTCATCCAGAGTTTTCTGACCCATGCTAGGTAGATTCATAAGTCAGAAGATCCTTACTTAGCACTGAGGGCATTAAGGCGGGCTGCCATGCTCGCACACTACCTGAGTTCTGGGAAGCTTGTTTCCAGCCCTCAGCACGGATGGTAAGCAGTAAACCGCGGCCCACCTCCCCAGACCTAATTTTCTTTTTCACACAGTTACATTTCATAAAAAAGTTAACTTATTCATTAGTAAACTTTTTGTTAGCACTTTTAAATATCTAGCTTTATTAAAATTTACATTGCAAACTGAAAATAGGAAGTTTCAAGTTCTTACCTTCTTACAAATGTCCAATAAAGACTTATAAAACTTTTTATCAACAGTTCGAAAAATCTGAAAGTGCAGTACAAAGAGCCCACAAATTCCAACATACTTTTCTCTCTGGTCAATTTCGGAAGGTTCACCTAACAAAGGAACAACATAAAAATTAGATAACAGTTGAGTCCTTAAGGAAATGTAAACATGATAAATAAGTCAAACAAGAAATTTATATTACCAAGCTTGGCTTCCACGTTTGCAAAAATTGAGCGAATGCTATGTGCAAATTCTTCTGCAAAAGTGCTATTTTTCGACACAGATATTCCTCCATTGAGAGAATCAAACTGCTGTTCAATACAAGCCTACACAGGAAACATTTGAAGAGAACTTCAGACTCTCAGTAACAAGCTATCTAACCCCTTGGTAAGGTGAAATACTTCAGTACTCATTTTAACTACCAAATTTGGTTCCAGGTCTTTGACGGACACATGGACTTGTACACGTGCCAGTTATAAGGCACTCACACCCCAAATGAAGAGATACAGAGTGGAGCTCGGAGAGGAACGGAAGAAATCACTGCTTACACACTGGAAAGCAGAGTTTTGGCTTTTGTTTTTGAAAAAGGGTCCATGTAGCCCATTCTGTAGACCAGGATGACCTCCAACTCAGAGATCTGCTTGCCTCTGCCTCCCAAATGCTGAGACTAGCATTGTGTCTCACCACTCACAGCTGAAATCATTTTTAAAATTGTATGTTTGAGTGTTTCGCCTACATGTGTATCTCTGCACCACAGGCATGCACTACCTACAGAGGCCAGAGAGGGCACCAGATACCTTGAAACTGTGCTGATGGTCATGAAGCACCATATAGGCACTAGGAATCAAACCCAGATGCTCTTTAGGCCAGCACTCCTAACTACATCTCTCCACATGCAACATCTTGTTTAAAGAGTGCCATCCTTTAGGAGGGAGGGAGGGAAGGAGGGAGGGAGTGTGTGTGTGTGTGTGTGTGTGTGTGTGCGCGCGCGCGCGCACACACAGGGTCTCACTCTGTAGCTCAAGCTGTTCTCAAATTTACAATAATCCTGTTAGGCCTTTCCAATGCCAGGAGACAATGGGCATGGTCACAATGCCCAGCTCTCACATACTGCATGTGTAGAAATGTCCCAGGGGAAAAAAAAAAAAGCTAAAATAACTACATTTTGTATCTAAGAGATTACTAATTTTACATGTAAGAGATAAAATGGTTTTAAAAACAAAGAGCTGGGGCCAATCTGTGGAAACTGTGGTAATATAAAACCAAAAGTAACGTGAAACAGATGGAGTAGGCTGGAATGGGATTTCTGGCAGCGCTGAGGTCTATCTGGAGGAGGAGGAGGAGGTATGTTTCTAACTGGTTTCCGTTCACTTTCATTTAGAAGGCGCCCTATCTGTGTACATCCAAATCCCATGCACTGGTGCAGGAACGACTAACTAAGCTTCTCTCTGTCTGCCTGGGTTCTGACTGTTCCTTACAGGTTTAGGACCCTGAGCACACCAAGGAACTGAGTGATCTCCCCCTGAACTACATCCCCAGCCCTTCACTCTTTAAAGGCAATCATAGGAACCGCAATCTAGAAGCTAGTAACAGACAATATTTAATGCCTTAGACTTGGAAATCCTTAGAGCTTTGTCTTTATTCTCCTTTGAGACGGGGCCTCGTATGTATCTCACGGTGACCCAGAAGTCACTGTGTACCAGAGGCTGGCCTCAGGCTTACACAGCCTCCTGTGTGACAGGATTGTAAGGGTAGACATCACCATGCCTGATTCAATTTTATATTTTTGAACAGTTTAATTTTTAAAGCCCTGATTTTAAGTAACTTTTCATTTTATTTATTATTAGATATTGAGTTATGCATTAATATATTAATAGTGACAATTTTTTAAAAGCCAAAGCACTTTCTAAAGAAAAGAAATTCAAAAGTATTCTACAAAAGTGTCCTCCTGCCATTCTGCGCTGCAGCGACCTCTACGAACATGAGCCGCCCGTCCCTGAACCAGCTCCACTTACCTGGAATATCATTCCATCAAGTAACTGCCCTTCCAGTTTCAGCAAGAACTTCTCAAAGGGCTTTAATTTTTCTTCCTGAATCCCAAATTTCGAAGGGTTGTGATGGACAGATTTCAGCAACCTTGTAGAAGATTTAAAGAAAGATCTTACATCTACCTAACAAATTCTAAAAACTTAAAAATATTCCAAGAAAAAGAATTGTTTGTATTATTCTCACTCAGCTCTTCACAAGGGAAATGGAAATGGCGCAATCCTAATATTTATCCTTCCTTTTACCCACCTAAGTTCAATTGCCTGCTGTTCTGTATAACAAAAACTTAGTGACTATTTGTAAACTGAATAAAAATGTAAAGACTGTTCCAGGGTGTTTAATAAAATGTGAGGCATTTTATTAACTTTCACTTGAACAGAACATAATGGAAAGAACAAATCGTAACCATTCTGCAACACTCTGAGAACTAAAACCTGTCTACAAATGGGGCTGACTGTGTTCATGAAGACACTGGGCATGACAGGGCCAGAGAAATACTTCAGTGCTTAGAGGAAACCTGAGTTGGTTCCCAGCACCCACATCAGTGGCTTACAACAGCCTATGACTCTGGTTCGGGGAATCCAACCCCCTCTTCCGGACTCTCTAAGTACCCATACACATGTGCAAACACACACATGGGGACAGACGCAAGCGCATATACATACACACAAATAAAAATAAACATTGGCCATGAATTCCTTTTCAGTATAGATCTCTAGGTCTTTTAAAGAATCAGAATAATTAGTATTTTAATTTTACTATGAAAACTGGCTGTACAAAGTAAAACAACATTTTGGTTGGCATACCTTTTGTACATAGTCCAGTGGTCTTTCAGCGTGACATGATTATCAATAATCTCATCCAGGGTAAGTAAAACTGTTAGCAGTTCTCCCAAATGCTCATACATAGTCTGTCAAAAAACCTTTAATGATTATCATTTAGTCACTAGTTAGAAGTCTCATGTGAACTTTAAAGTAAAACACATTGGGTTAAATATTAAATTAGTGAAAGGAGGCACCAACTGGTTTACTACGTACAATACAGGTCTGACCCTCAAATGGTACCACCAGCCTAAATCAAGTATATTTTGCCTAACATTTCCTCCTTAATTGTGATGCTAACGATCTGTTTATTGACAACAGACAATCTGCAGTGGAGCACTACTGGGAAAAGCACGAGTGACGGCTCACCGACACAGAGGACGGGGAACAGACAGGGGGGCACGTGAGCATTAGTACATGTCCTAATCAGTCAAACCTGTAAGAAAGATAGAAAAATTAACTTTTACCTGAAAATGAACTCCAGTTGTCTCAATAATTTTGGGTCCTATCCTATAATAAAATAACATCTAAGTTTAAAAAAATCATTTTTGGTCACAGTTCATTCTAAACTCAAGAAATAAATACAGACAAATAAGCTCTTAGAACTGTAACATGTATCTGTTTTAAACATGCATGCACAAGCCAAACAGAGCCTGGGCTACCCTTGCTGTGCTCCATCATGGGTTAAAGACCTGACAATGGGCCAACCAGTAACCTTACTTTTTTTAAACCTAAAGAATGTGCTTTTGCGTAAGAGCAGAAGGGAAAACAATTAATGAACTACTGGAGTTTCTCAATTATCAACTACAACCTCTTACTCTATCAAAACTGGCGCCTGGGGAAGACCTTAAGCACATGCCAGACTGGTTCTTCAGTTCTCACGCTCACTGCGAAGCAAGGCACCACACTTGTAGGACTGTACCACAATGATAAGCCACACAAAGCTCAACTTTACATCCTGTTCAAAATAAGTCACGGAACTTTATGAAACAGAGAAGCACTAATGCACACAGGGGAAACATCAAACACTGTGCCAGTTAATTAACCCTGCATCGCTCTTTCTGTGGTGAAATGTCTTTCAAACTTTTTTGCTAACATTCTTGTTCCAACAAAATCAGGTTCATAACCTTGGTGAGAATGGAATCTCGCTGATCTATAAATACACACACTAAAACAGGACCACACCTCCAGCAGCGTCTGAACATCCTAAGCATATGTCCTGAGTAAACAGATAAGCTGTTTGTAATTAACAGTTTCCCCGAAGTCCTTGCTGCTGTTTCTATGAGCAGACCACTTGTGCAGCGCCTTACTTGTTGCTGATGTACAGGGCGGCCAGCTGGTGGATGACGTTCATCACCACTTCGTAGCATCTCGTCACAAAGCAGGACAGCTCCTGAAACGACAAGGTGAGCCGCACTATGAGGCTGCTGTTCCCATGTCAGGCTATTGGACTGGATGCTGTAGCACAAGCAAAGCTCTAGTTCCCTAGCGGCCAGAGCTCGGAAACCCTCAAGCAATCAACACCTCTCTCCTCTCCTCCGCTCTGCTACCGTGAATCTCACCATCTCATTCTCAGTCTACTGTTTCAGTCACTCATGAAGCTCCTAAACGGTAGGGCCCGTCATCCCTTCCCTGTACGTGACTGAAGATCTAAAGAGTGAAAAGGCTACCAGCTTACAAGTGTAACAAGGACAGAAAGCAATCTCAAGTCACTCTAAATCACTTCTCTTGTCATCTTTTGTAGTGTAGTCCTGGCTGTCCTGGAACTCGCTCTGTAGACCAGGCTAGCCTTGAACTCAGAGATCCACCTGCCTCTGCCTCCCTCATACTTAGCCACCACCACCTGGCACATTTGTTATCTTTAATTTATATACATACACACACACACACACACACACACACACACACGCACGCACGCACGCACGCACGCACACACACGGGGGGGGGGGGGGGCTGGAGAGTGGTTGAGAGCACTGACTGCTCTTCCAGAGGTCCTGAGTTCAATTCCCAGCACCCACACAGTGGCTAACAACCATCTGTAATGGGACCCAATGCCCTCTTCTGGTGTATCAGAGGACAGCTACACTGTACTACTCATATACAAAAAATAAATAATTCTTTAAAAAAAAAAACACATATATATAGCTTGGCACACACCAAGTGCACATCATTTACCCCAAGAATATTTATCAATAATTATTAATTCTGATCTATCATTCCTAGACTTTCTGACAATGTTTTTTAAAGCTCTCAACTTTTAACCTTATAGAACAAATTTCCATCTAAAATATTTAAAACCTTATTAAACCTGCATCTATTCTAAACTGCAAGCCCTGAACAATAATTTTCATTGCTTTTTATGTGTTGGTCTCACCCACCAACCAGTGCAGTTTTTAACACACACACACACACATACACATGCATACACACACACACACACACACACACACACACACACGCCTCATGGAATACATTAGATGATGTCTGGACAGTGAGCTTTTTACACAGCTATTAGTGAGACCTAAACACAATTTAAAGTCTTTGAACTTTAAGAGTTTTTTATATACAGGTTTTTGCTACATAGGCCAGACTAGTCTTGAACTCATGATCCTAACTCAGCCTTTAGTGCAGGGAGTGCTGTGTATACAGGCATCTTGAATGGGCTACATAACTGACTATAATTTCAAACAGCTTGGTTTTACATTTGTTATTAAATTTCTCAAGGTTAAATGACAACAGGAAAATAAAAAACAGAAAGCATGACAAAAAAAGCAGGAGTCAGTACAAACACAGAAAGACTCCGTGAGACAGAAACAGAAAAAAAAAAAATCAATTAAAAGACTGTCAGATGGCTAAAAAAAAATCTAGATATACCCATTTACCCCTTTCCTTCAGTACCCAAAGGGCATCATTAGCTCATGATGCTGTTTTAAGAACACCCATGTTCTTGGACAATCAACACAGCTAGAGTGCAACTACACAAGGCACTCTTGTGCGCGCACACACTGTTGCACCAACACTGTAGTACAGAACACGGCTAGGTGAGGTCTTAAAGGAGTGCAAGGGAAACAACAACACTGAAAGCATGAAAGAATGGGCAAAGATACATTCAGAGAGTGAACCAACACAGATACAGTGGCCATGTTACTGCCACACAGAGAAGACGGCATGGCACTGCTCCTGTCTAAACACGGGTCCAAATGCTCCAGACCACACGTATTGCAGTTTTCTCCATTCAAGAATATCTGCACATAGGTGATAAGATATCTTAGCCAGCAAATAGAAAGAAATCTCAACACAAAACTCATTTATACATACAGTCCATAGGTAATTATTACCTTGGGGTGTAGAATTTTCCATTGGTGATCTTTTATTATGTTCAAATGATTTTAGGTCTTATAGCATTTCACACTAGTGATTCTCAATCTATGTACATAATAGCCATTTGTATATAATTATGTATTATATATCATAGTTTCGTATCATCAAAGCTTTTGCCAATACAAGTAAAAGAAGCATCTATGCGAGCCGATGGGCATGTTAACTTGTTTGCCTGCAGTAACCTTCTTACCATCTAACTGTATTCCATTATGAGTTCTGGATGTAAATATATATCAATATACCACTTACTTTTCTTTAAAAGTGGGTATTTCACATAGGTAAATTGGAACAAAGAAGTTGTAAGGCTAAATGAAGAAAACGCAGAGGCAAGCCAGAGGAAGTGGACTCCACCCTACACCAAGGAACAGATAGGACTAGGTCATGTTTGCTAGACTCCGGGAGCTTGACTCAGTAGCCCCTAGAGGATTACAGCACAGCGGCCAAGAGCTCAATTTATTATACATACCAAATACAGTATCACCAACAGAAATACAAATTTAATAAAACTAAAAGGAAAACCTCCCATTCACTGCCTCTGTAAAAGACATTTCTGCACAGCCTTCCTCCCTCTGTCTGCGGCCTGCCTGCCTTCCTCCCTCCCTCCCTCCCTCCGTCTACAGCAGCCTTCCTTCCTTCCCCCCTCCCTCCGTCTACAGCAGCCTTCCCATCTTCCGACAACACGACAGGAACGCAGCGAAGGCTGTCCGTCCCAGGCTCGCTGTGCCCATCGGATAACCTCCCAGCCCACCCCCACAGCGGCAGCATCTGGACCGCTCGCCTCTCCCAGCGCTCTCACCCTAACCTCAGACTGCTTCTCGGAGGCGGCTGAGTCCCAGCAGGGCTGCTCTGAGCACTAACTGCATGCAGACTCGCCCCGAGCTGCCGGGTTCTATCTCACGACATGACCACTCCTCTTTGTCCCTAGATGAGGACATTTGGCCTGCTTTTTCTGGAGTCTTCACTATTTTGTTCTTCCAGCTTTCCAATTCCTATGTGATCAATTGTGTGTGTGTGTGTGTGTGTGTGTGTGTTTGCACACATGTGCTTAGTTTATAATAACAAAAATAATTTTTAAAAGTCGCTTCTTTTTCAAGCATGTGTATATGCGTGTGCCTATGTATATGTATGCACATGTGTATGCAGGCGCCCATGGAGAACACAGGCATTGGAGCCCTAGAGATGAAGTTTCATGGCGTTATGAGCCCCCAATATGGGATCAAGTAACTGAACTAAGGTCCTCTGCAGAAACAGTACAAGCTCTTAATCAACGAGCCACCTCTACCACACAAAAACAAAATTTTTAAAGATTTTTATTTTACTTTTATGTGTATGGGTCTTGTTTGCATGGTTGCCTATACACTAAAAGAGTGCCTAGTACCCAAACCAGAAGGGAGTACTGATGGATGTCTTGGAAACAGAGTTATAGACAACTGTGAGGCACCACTGGGTGGGTGCTGGGTACTAAAGCCCAGTCCTCTGGAAGGGCAGCAAGTGTTCTTAATGACTGAGTCACTTCTCCAGTCCCCCCAAAAAACATCTTTAGGTTAAAAAAAAAGGCTTATAAATGTCCATAAATGAAATTATATAAAATACATATAAAAAGATAATATATTAAGACAATTTTTGAATTGTTCAGGACGCTTGATACCTTATTCCCCTAGAATCCCTTATAAATAGTTTAAGAGTCATGACCGCCTACACTAAACCTCATGCTAAGCAAACGGCTCTCATGTCCTCAGCAACTGACGGCTCCAGAGCCTTTAAGTGATGTGTGATTTTGGTGAAGAGTGGTGCACACCTCTAACCCCAGGAGGAAGAGGCTGAGGCGGGTCAATCTCTTACAAGTTTGAGGTCAGCCTAGTCTAAAAAGACAGCCAAGGCTACCTAATAAGACTCTGTCTCAAATAAGTAAATAAATAGCTCAAGAGATAGTAAAAATCAGTTATCTTAAAGAGATAAACAGAAAAAGGAGTTACCTGTAAGAATGAAACGAATCTCCCCATTTGAATTTGGCAGTCACCTTCCACCATGCTGGAATCTGTAGCTTTAAAAAGCAGCATCAATTTTACTTCAGGCTTTTTATTTAAATTCAGCAACAAAGACAAAGGGTAATATTCTTTCACTCAAGCACAGGACTGAAAACACTGGACTTTTACACTGAAGAGAAAAATGACATGTCGTGAACTAAATACACCTTCAAGCAGCCACTCCTCCCGGCCAAGCGGGCCCAAAGCTCTGGGCCACACAGCGTCCTCACTGACCCACCACCCATCACCCTAGAGAATGTGCTGCTGCCTCACTTACTTAACCAAACCCTGAACACCAAAGAAAACTATGCTAGCGGCTAGAGATGGCTCAGCAGCTAAGAGCACTTGGCCGCTCTTCCAGGACCAGAATAAGGTTCACAGAACCCTCAGGGTACCTCTGTGCACGTGCACGCACACACACACACACAAGCACGCATAAACAGACTATTTAAATATGTTGGCTGTTTCTCTATACACTCTACAGTCATGTGAGTTCTAGAATAGTCTGTCAGCTCTCTGTTCACTGAAGTTTCTTAAAAGGGAGCGACAAGTGCTCTAAAATTCTGACTTACCTCCTTCACCATAGAACAGAAGACCATTGTAAAACTTAGTTTCAGCCTGTTTAAAATGAAATTAAAATAATTTAAAAGGTTGCTTTCAAATTCTTATGCTCTTAACTCTCTAAAAACATGACACTACATGATTTACAGATAAATTTCTTCAAAATTCAGAAATAACTGCTTTCCAATAAATTCAGCTTTCTCTGTAAAGTAAGAAAGACAAGCCTCCGCTTCGGCTGTCACTTGGTCACCTGATCACCTCATTACCCACATCTTCCCTCTAGTTAGTCAGCCGTTACAGAGTATGAAAAGGCCAGGAGAAACAAAGTCCACCAGTGGCCACCAAAGTTCAGTGGCTCCAACCCCAGACAGAAAGCCCCACGCAGCAGGGGTCACTGCCCACCCTGAGGCGTGCCAACTATCAGTGACTATCACCTGCTGAGGCCCATCTCCTCACCTCCTCCTCCTCCTCACCTGCCTTGGCATAGGACTGCTAGCATTTCTAGCATTTGAAGTAGATCATTCAGTGGTCAGTACTCATTGAACTCTACACGAATTTAAGCCTACACTCACTTTTAAATGACCTTAAAGAATGTAAACAATTACCTCATATTTTAATTTCTTGATCTCGCAACAAAGGGCGGCATAAACAGTGATGACTTTATTTAGGACCTGGTTCCGAAAGTGAAAACAGAAGAGTACATTGTAACCAGTGAGAGCATTTTCTAACTGCACTTTAGGTTCAGGGTCACATACCTTGTTTTCTGTCTTTATGAGTTCCAAAAGGGAAGCCTGCTCATATGGCAGAAGCTACAGAAACAAAGAAAAAGAGCAGTTCTTAACTTGGGGCAAAAAAACTGAAATTCTAAATACATAGGATTAAATGAATGACATTTAACTTGTGTTAGACTCTATATTCAGCACCACCATCACCTAAACTATTATGTTTAAGATAATCTCAAAACAAGTAAGGCGAGCACAGCACACTACTGTACGGGTCTAGCCATGCTCTAGGACACAAGGCGCCTGACAGTGGAAACACTAACAGAACACACTAATAGCGAGCTCCATCATTCTGGAAGTTGGTATGTAAGCATAGATTTAATAGACTACTGTAACTAAAAGAGCCAAACTGGAATTAGTACAAAGCAGAACACTGAAGAAAAGAATAAACCCAATGCTCAGAAACAAAACACAGTGTGGGCCTTTTTATCATCTAAATCAGATTCGTTCTATCTTGTTCATAAAGCTTTCCTGGTTATCACCTAAAATTAATATTCTATTATGTGAAAAACAGAATTTTCTTTTAGTTACCTATTAAAAATAAGGTATGTACATAAATTAATAACTTCTCTCATTCACTTTGTAATTTCTATAGAGCTCTTCTCTGAGTCTGTGACTCTTGCAGAACACTAACACAAAATAAATGCCCAATAAAGGGTCTAAAGACAGTAAGTGGGGAGGGAAAGGCATACATGAGGATGAGAGCGAGCTTTGGAAGATTCTATCGGTAGAGGAGAAGAGCTGAGGAAACGTCAACCTGTAACATTCACGAGGGTGGCTCTGCTCGTAAATGCTGGTGGTAATGTAGAGAAACTCAAACTCCTACATGTTACCGTTAGGGATGTGAGATGGAGCAGCCGCATCAGGAAATAGTCGGGAAGATGAGAAAGGAGCCAGCACAATGCTTCAAGGGGAAAAGGCACTTGCCACTGAGCCAGATGATCTGAATTCAATGCCCAGAACCCACATGGAAAAGGAGAACCAACTCCAACAAGTTGTACTCTCTCTACACACACCGTGCCAAAGTATGTGTAAAATAAAATCCTTAGAAAGTTACACATAGCTACCAGAGGACTCAATAATTCTACTTCTGAGTGTGTGTGTGTGTGTGTGTGTGTGTACACGTCTACATAAAAACTTAAGACACATAAGCAGCATAATTTCCAACAGCCAAAAGTAGAAAACCTAAATGTCTACTCACCAGTGAACGGATGACTATTTGGCAAGAGGGTTCCACATGATGGAGCACCACTCATCAGTTTAAAGACTATGCATGTATTAACACTGGCTACACACAGATGACTCTGAAAACATGGTTAAGTCAAACCCAGGTACGAATCTCACTTCCCACAGGATCTCACTTATACAGAACACAGAGCGAAGACAAGTCCACAGAGACACATAGTAACTGATGGGTGGCCTTGTGGTGGGGCGAGGAGGGCAGTGGCTTGACTTAGGTACAGGATTTCCGTTTTAGGTGAAAATGTTCAAAAACGGATGGTGGAAATAGACAATGAATTCTGTAAATATACTTTTTTAAAACCACCAAGTTGTCCAATGCACACAAGTGAACTAAAGCCAAGCACTGTGACTCACACCTGTACCTCTAGCACTCAGAAGCTGAAGGACTGTGTGAACTTGAGGCCGCTGGGCTATAGTGAGCCCCTGGCCAGCCTGGGCTATCAAGGGGAACCATGTCCCAAAACACACACATGTGTGTGTGTGGCGGGGGAGACAGAAAAGGTAATGTGCCTCATTCAAATAAAGATATAGAACATTTCTTTCATTCACCAAAAGTACCCTTGAATGCCTTGAGTAAACTTGGGGCTCTTAATGTGGGAATGCTTTTCTTCTCAAGACAGGGTTTCTTTGTGTAGCCCTGGCTGTCCTGAAACTCATTCTGTAGACCAGGCTGGCTTCGAACTCAAAGATCTGCCTGTGCCTGCCTCCCAAGTGCTGGGATTAAAAAAGGTGTGCTCCACCACTGCCTGGAGTGGGAAGGCTTTTTAATGTGTGTAAGACCCTTTGAGGCACTGGTCTGTCACCAGAGGTGACAGATAACATATACTGAGCACTCCTGTGCTACCTGTAATACAGCAAAATTCAATGAGACATCCTTAAAAACTTAAAATATCCTTAAAAATACCCACAATGAAGAGAAACAAAGCCGATGTGTTAGAACTAGCCGTTTGCATTTTCTTGAAGATAAAAAACAATGGATTGGCCGGGCTGTGGTGGCGCACGCCTGTAATCCCAACACTCTGGGAGGCAGAGGCAGGTGCATTTCTGAATTCGAGGCCAGCCTGGTCTACAGAGTGAGTTCCAGGACAGCCAGTGCTATACCGAGAAACCCTGTCTCGAAGAAACCAAAAACCAAAACCAAAACAAAACAAAACAAAAAAACAATGGAGTTTGTGTAACTACGTTTTGAGTTTTTGTCATTCTTTCAGAAAAAAAATTTTTAAAACCATGTAGCTTAACAGGGTGCGGGAGTTACCAATTTCATTCACTCTTAGATTTTAAATAAAAACATATTGTGTACTTTTAACACAAAAGGTAATGTGCCCTAAAATATACAGACATAAACATATATACTTTTTTTAATGAAATAAATTCAGACCTTTAATGCTATAGGATCAAGATTGAAATCCCAAACATCGCCAATCAAATCATCTAGGGCGTTCTCAATTCTTCTCAGCTGAGATGTATACTCCTCAAGGAATCTCCCGTAGTTCTTCAGCTGGACCTCAGCATGAATCTCTAGATTTGAAAACAGAAGGTTACAGTTACAAGCAATGAGTGGCAGCTGTCTCAAGGAGTCTCAAGGCTGCAGCAGAGCGCTGTTAATTATTACTATGGACTGCCCCACTTCTGGGAAGGGAAGTCCCAAAGTTAAACAGTCATACAGCTTTGCATTTTCTCCAAATGTGTGCAAGTTCCTGAAAGGCTGCGGCCCCCTTTCCTAAAGCCTGCAGCTTCTAACCATGCCCCAGACAACTCTGGGTCCAGACACTACACTATCATTTTAAGTCACACACAGCTCTGTTGCAAAGACGACCAACTATGGGAGCAGGTACAGCACAAACTGTGTTATTACAGAGCAAGCTTTAAAAGGTTGGTTAATTCTACACACGGTAAGATGTTGCGAATACATCCAAATCTTTTTACATGGAGGTTTTCAACCTACTACATCATATTATCATTTCAGTAATGCCCCGCTTACCAAATGCCTTACTTGTTCAATTATTTAGCTATTATAATCAAGATAAAAAAAAAAAAAACAGATAAAACATACTGGCTGGCTGAGCAGGGCTGGGAGTAGGGCTTATCCGCTAAGAGCACTGGCTGCCCTTCCAGAGGACAGGGGTTCGGTTCCCAGCACCATATGGCAGTTAATTCTACATCCAGGGGATCCAAAACCACCTTCAGGCCTCTGTAGACACTGTGCACACATGTAAAATAAATAATATTTTTTAAAAAGACAGCTGGGATTTACAGAATTTATATATTAATAGGTAACTTTAAGTTTAGAGTCACTGGGGAAAAAATGGATTTCTCTTGCCTGTTCACTGACATTAAAAAAATATTTCATCTTATACCTAAGAATTATTACTTATTCCAAAAATTCAATTCCAATTCATTTCTTTTACCGATGTGTATATCTTTACTCAGTCTTTGTCTCCAAAAAAAAAAAAAAAAAAAAAAGCTTTTTCCTTCAAATCTGAAGTGTGGAATTGTTATGAAATAAAGTATGCTCTGACACACATATGAAATGTAGACTAGCCATCTGTGCTTTATTTTGAACTGAGGCTGTGAATCAGGGCATCAATAGATTCAGTTCCGTAAGATGCCTGTCCCATTACAGCACTCACCTAGATAATTCTGGAAAACAATTAGTCTAGATACAATTCACAGCCCCAAAATTAATGAAAACCAGGCACTGGGAGATCTCTTACCTACTGCTACCAACCCCATGTTAATGTCTTACTCTATTACATGGAAAATGACCAAAGCATCCTTTGACCAGCAAATGTGTTCTTAAAGACTGTTCTAGAAAAACACGCTAAGAGATCACCGGGTTAGACCTAGGTAAACAACAGGAGAAAAACAACAGAAACACTAACTACATTCCTGCCAGTAAGATAACAAGTAGCCGTGAACTCATAAAAGTTAAAGTACAAGAAACAGACTAAGAGTCAATGTCCCTCCCTGCATATGACAGTCCCCTCCCAACAATCTGCATTTCTTGGAGTAGTTTTCTTACTACTTTGTAAAGTTAGTATACAACGTTATGAGTTTCACCATGACATTTTCATGCATACATGATTTTTAGACTGTGCCCTCACCCACGTCCTGTTTCCACTCCTTTCCCCAGTCCCGTCTAAAAACGCCCACTCATTATTATTAGACATTATTCTTATGTCTGACCATTCACTCCACTTAAAAGCTGGAACCCAGTATGACCCATTCCAACTTTGGTCAGATACTTAACTAGGGACCTCAAGGCACAAAGGGTGTGTGTGTGTGTGTGTGTGTGTGTGTGTGTGTGTTGAACACCTGACTAGATGCAGTTCACTTTAAAACCAAAAACACAAAGGGGGGGGGTATTATCCGTCCATCTAGATTTTTTTCTTTATGCTGAGTAAGACCCATACCTTAAGAAATGTTTCCTAAGAACTGCCCAGCTCCTTGCACATAGCTCAACTAGATATAAAGGCAGATAAAACCCGATTACGTAGAAATCTGTTCATGTTACAGTACCTCTAAAATAATTCATAATGCAGCTGTAATTTGTTTTTAAAGGCATTCCTACTTTTGAGAAAGGTATGCATTTAAAAAAAAAAAAATCTCAAACAACTCGCCCCAATTTCTCTTCTACCACACGGGGAGAAAAAGAAAAAAGAAAAAGAAACAAAATCAACCTCCAGAGTCTCTAATTAGTTTGGCTTGAACATTTTGCTGAAACAAACTGAGGCTTTTGGGGGTTGGGAGTGATTTTAAACATAAAATCGGACTTGACTTCATGAAGCAACTGCGAAGCAGATCTGATTAAAAATGAAAAGATAAAATAGACTTAAAGACCTTTTCACCTATATAAAAATCAATAAGGAGCAGAGAAGATATTCCTGTGTTGATTGATTTTTTTTTTTTTTAAGGTCAGGAAGAGCTGTTTTTTCCGCTCTCTTCCGTGGTTCTAAGAACGTGAACCCAAACTTCAAAAGTTGGCTTGAGAAGCAAAGAAAAACAGGAAGCCGAAACGGGAACCCGGCCTCTTCTAGAGCCGAAGGCTGAGCATCTGGCGCAAACCCTGGGACGGGATGGGCAGCCCGGGAGGCTGGCCTCTCGCGGCGCGCCCCAACGGAGCGGCGCCGCTGGCCCGTCCCCGCCACCGGGAGGGACGCCGGGTGCGAGTGCGGGGCCAGACGCGACCCCACGGTCACGCAGCGCCGCGCGCGCCGGTCCCACCCCACGGGAGGGTCCCGGGAGGGCGGCTGCGCAGCGCAGTGCAGCACCGCGCCGTCCTCCGTCAGCAGCGCCGCCCCGGCCCGCCTCGCCTGACGCCGGGGCTTACTCTGAGAGCCGTCGTCCACGCGGTCGAAGTCCCAGTCGGGCGACAGAGTGTCCACGGCCATCGCCGCGGCACCTCTCACAGACACAGCCCCGAGCAGCCACCGCCGCGACGCGGGCCTCACCCCAGTCGCGGTCGCGGCACGTGACTTCCGGCTTCGGCCCCGCCCCCGCGCGCCAGAGCCAGTGGACGCTCGGCCCTGCGGACCGCGGGAGACGCTGGGAAAGCGAGTCGTCCGCCTGCGCCCGGCGCGGCCGCCATAGTGACGGCTGCTGTCCGCATCCTGCATCTTTTCCTCGGCATCGCTGCCATTCGCGACTGTTCTCAGGGCACATTCCGTTGCTCCAGGCCCCTTTTTGTTTATACCGTAGGAGGTTACTCCCTCACTCTAACCTGGAAAGAACGGAAATAACCGGGTGGGACCCAACGCAAAGACTGGGTCCATCACCTGGACACTGATTGGACCCTTGGACCAAGATGCCTGTCTCACCAGCTCCCTTTCTGTCTTTACCCTCACGATTCCTTGATTTCCCCCTGCACTTCCTGTGCGGATTATTTGCTGAGAAAAGACCTGTGTGTGTAAAAGACTAATGATTTTAAGGACGCCACCAAGCAATCTCACCACTGGGCTTGCTTTTACATAGATCACTGTTCTTCCTTCTAAGAAGGTAGGGTGGGAACTGTGTTACCCTGAGTTCTACATTTATCCTAACGTTTACACAAAAAGCTTTATATCAGGGCGGTTTTTAGTAAGGACTGCTACAAAGCAGTCTAAATATCATCAAAAAGTAATAATATAAAATTTAAGATATCCATACTCTGAACTCCTAAAAAGTTACAAAATAAAATAGGTCTCAGATGGCATTTAAAAACAAAAACAAAAAAACAAAAAACGGAGAAGAGGCGATCTTAGAACAGTGCATATTTGCTGTTACATCTACAATCGATGTAAACTTATGTATATGCTCAAGTGTTTGCAAATGCATAGGAAAAATTCAAATCTCATTAAATAAGACTGGATTACTTGGAAAAGAGTAGGTGCTCATAAATACAAAGTGGCTTTTAAATTTGTCTTGTGTCTGTTAACTGAGACTTTTTCAAGGCGAGTTTTTAAGTTATTTGCATTATAAAGTACCAAAAATCAATACAGAATGTTCTCTTCAAGAGCGTGTTCTGAGATACTGAGGTTTGGACTTAGTTTTATTTTGAGACAAGATCTCATTATCATAGCTGAGCGTCCCTGCGCTCCTGGGCCTAAGACAAGACCGCAGGTCTGAGCCACAAATGAACATCTTTACTTTGTAAAGTGCTTTACTAAGTGCGGGGGTTACAGGCATGTGCCACCATGCCTGGCATTGTAGAGAAATTAGAAAATGCATTTTTTTTTTCTAACAAAAGCGTTAGTTACAGTGACGGCAGACAAACACAAGTGGACTTCATGTGCCTCTGGCTTCAGGGCGGCCTGTAGGAATTCTCGGTTTCTGTAGCGAGCACTGAGTTGGCAGCCTTCTTTTGCTTCCATATGGTAGCTGTTGGCGGCGTCAGGCTCACATCATCCCAAGACTAAATCCAGCCCACGAGAGAAAAAGAGCACACTGAACTGATAACTCCGAACAAAAGTCCCAGCGTCAAGTCTTGCCAGCAGTGATTAGCCTTTCTTGACTTGAGCACTTTCCAGCCAATCTCAGAAACCCAGATATAGGAAGGAGTGAACCCATTGGCTTAGCGTAGGTCACGTGCTCCACGGACACCAGGAGCAAAGGAAGAAGCAGCTCTGTAAGAATCACTTGGCCCAGGCGTGGAGGAACTCTACGGAACCAAATGGCTGTTATCACAAGAAGAGGATTTATGAGGCAGAGGAAACAGCTATGTCGGTGACTGCACCACTGACCCACTCGGTCGTTAGCAGCCAAGCATCTCACAGTGACTTCGTCCCAGATTTTCGAGTTAGCAATTAATTATTACAGCAGGATGGGTTTTTTTTTTAAGATTATTTCAAAATTCCTTTTGTAATAATTTTATGACTTAGATGCTTACATTTAGAATTCTAAATAAGAGAAAGTAATAACTTATTAATAGCATGTATTTTGTACTTACTGCACAATCTATATATAACAAGAGGGGTTTTTTTTTTTTTGGTTTGGTTTGGTTTTTTGTGGTGGCCCAGACCAGTCTTAAACTAACTAGCTTAGGCTGACCTTGAACTCATTATCTTCTTGCCTCCACTTACTACGTGCTGGGGTTACAGGCAGGTGCCGCCATGCCTGGCATTGTAAAGAAATTAGAAAATGCTTTTTTTTTTTCCCCTAACAAAATCCAAACAGAAACAAACATCTGGGGAAAAGTTGAAAAGTAGACAATCCAGAGCATGATATTTTTTAAAAAGAAAAGGCTCACTGGGCAGTGGTGGCGCACACCTGTAATCCCAGCGCTCTGAGAGGCAGAGGCAGGTGGATTTCTGAGTTCAAGGCCAGCCTGGTCTACAGAGTGAGTTCCAGGACAGCCAGGACTATACAGAGAAACCCTGTCTCAAAAAACAACAACAACAACAACAACAACAACAACAAAAACCAACAAGAAAAGGCTCAGCAGAAATATGTTTGAGGGAAAACCAAGAGTCTAAGAAAACATTTCTTTATTACCAATGTTTGATATGGTCTTTAAATGTACCTCTATAATTCTATGCTATGTCAACTGGACATTTCCACAGAACGTTACATGGGCCTCTAATAAACATCATTGAGTCCACAACTGAATTCTGGGTACTCCACTCCCAAACCTGTTTCCCAGCCTATATGAGATCCTCGACTTAGTAAAGAGGGATATGGCCCACTTACTCCAGCCAGGCTGGGTACCATGGCAACGTCTTCTGTTTTTCATCTTCTTGTTCTAAATCAGTCAAAGGTTAAATTAATCTTATTTTTTTAAATGACTTTCAAGTTGTAAAGTTGTCAGGATCAAAATGGAGTCTCACGAGGGTAGGACGGCCTGCCTAGCAGGTGAAGATGCTTGCCACTGCCAAGCCTGGTGACCTGAGTTCAGTCCCTGGAACTGAATCCGAAAGGTTGGCCTCTGATCAGCCTCCACATGCACACACTCAGTTGTACGGAGATAAGGGAAAACGTTAAAAGTAAAGTGGGGTCTTATGTTAACCCTACCAAAAAAAAAAAAAACCCACAAAATTAATAAAGCCAAAGGAAGGGCTTTATAGCCATGAATCCATGATTGCCTAATAATCATCATCTCAAAATGTTCTGCCAGATTCCAAGGTTTGAACAGAGGGCTATGCAAACTTCTGGGGGGAAAAAATGTCTACAGAACCTGATGGGTGACTGTCCAGTCATGAGCTGATGGAACCCTTGGCACAGTCACGGTGACCAAGGAAAATGGTTTCATTAAACTGGTGTCGCCTTCCTTCTTACCTATCACCTAAAGACTGCCTCCCATCTCAACCTCTTTGAACATACCCGGGGTTTGCTATGACTGTCCCCTGCTGCTTGCCTAGTCCCCAGAACGACAGTCTTTGCAAAATCTCTCATCTCGGTGTTAAAGTGGATTGGCAATATTGAGCTGTTACACTTGGATTGTAGGATTTCTGATGGCTTGATTTTCTGCATTTATCCATTTCGTTACTTTATAAATGTAACAGTAAATGAAAGAAAAATATTCAGGACTTGCCATCACCTACTTAGTGTGACCTGTGGCCTGTTGGCTGCTGTCTCTCCCTGTCTCCCCTGTCTGTCTACCTCCCCCCCCCAACCCCCAGCTTCAGTGAAACCCTTGTAGTAGAGATTGGCTTAAAACATGCTCAGAGACATCTCTTCCTGGAACTGCCCTGGAGGCTGCTGGGAATGATAAAAAAAAAATCCTTTATTTAAAGAGTACACACTGTCTTTCTTTTAGCTTTCTTTTAGCTTTAAAATAATAAGGTATCAGGTTTCTTTGTAATATATCTTCTAAGAAATATATTTAGCTCTCTGGGCATGTCCTAGGATGGCCTGTCTCAGTGTTCATGGGAAGCACAGACTTCTGTGCGCGCAGAAGAGCTCACAAAGCAGCTGAAGCCCCTGTCACGCTCCATACTGCAGGCAATCTGCCAGTAGATCCTCGCAAGGGCACCATCTCCATCACTGTGGGCCACGGGAGAGCCATTGCAGCAAAGAAAACAAGATCCAACAGAAATGTCTGATCTATACACTCTGCTAATAAAAATTAAGAGGAAGCCGGGCAGTGGTGGCGCATGCCTTTAATCCCAGCACTTGGGAGGCAGAGGCAGGCAGGTTTCTGAGTTCGAGGCCAGTTGTCTCCAAAAATCACAATCGCAGGAATCCCATCTCACCACAGGATCTCAGCATCCCCCACCTGACCCTGCTTTTAAAGTACCTACCACCTCAGCTCCTCGAGCCCAAGTCTCTTTAGGAGCTTCGTGAGAGCATATCACAGCAAAGCACAGGGGGACGGGGTCCAGGGGCTTGAGAGATGAGCCTGAGGTGAAGGATGCTTGCTGCTCTACCAAAGGACCCGAGCTGGATTCCCAGCAGCTCACAAAAGCCCTAACTCTGGTTCAGGGGATGAAATGCTCTCTTCTGGCAAGCAAGCATCTGCACACACAGACATGAATTTTAAAAATATAATCTTTTGAAAAGCAAGTACACAGCCTTATTATTTACAGAGAGGAAACACCATG
>OZ030026.1:46131420-46526420 GCA_964023405.1 Apodemus agrarius | reverse complement strand
CAGCTTAGAAAATATTTAGTCTGTTTTATTCCTCAGATACGGAAGGCGGATTCATATAGTTATAGATATATAGACAGATAGATAAATGGACTTATTTACATGTTTTATGTGTATGGGTTCTTTTTCTGCATGGACGTCGGCACACTAGAAGATGGCGCCAGACACTTGTGAGCTGCCCTGCGGGTGCTGGGAATCGAACTCGGGAACTTCAAAGATCAGCGAGTGCTGTTAACCACTGCACCCTCTCTCCGGCTCCCTGAAGGTACAATCTTAAGTAAAAAGCTCTAAGCTGGACGTGCGTTTGGCCATTTGGTTCCAAGAAGGTTTAGCTCAAGCCTCACAGGAAAGCTGAAACGAAAACCTAGCCTTGAGATATTGGTAGGACTGCAGGCAATGTCTCGGACCGGGGACAGCAGTTAAGAGCTCACTGGTAGAAAGCTCCTTGCAAAGGATCAGAGTTCAGCTCCCACCATCCACCTCAGGTGACCTGCGTCTTCCTGTAGCTCCCTCTGAGGCCACAAGCGCTCCCATACAGACAACACCTTGCACCAATTAGAAATGAAGTAGATTTTTTTTTTTTTTACCAAAGATTTATTTATTTATTTTATGTATGTGAGTACACTGTGGTCGTCTTCAGACACATACCGGAAGAGGGCGTCAGATCCCATTACAGATGGTCGCGAGCCATCCTGTGGTTGCTGGGAATTGAACTCGGGGCCTCTGGAAGAGTAGTCAATGTTCTTGACTGCTGAGCCATCTCTCCAGAAGAAGCAAATCTTTAAATAAATAAATAAATAAATAATAATAAATAAATGGAAAGATGCCCCCTGACCAATGTGCATGAACTCTGAGAGTTCAAAGGTGAAATGGATTTAAGCAAGAATTCAGTAGCATTTGCTTCTCATCATTACAAAGAAAACACCATAGTCACCCCAATGCCTTCAGAGACTTCAGTGAGAATAGACGCATTTCACCAAATGCTTGATACATCTTTGGGTTAAAGTATGGCTCACGAAGTCAGGTGGGAGTAAGAAAAACAAACAAACAAATAAAAAAACATGAAGATCTTTCAGATCTGGCTTTAACAGCTTCTTTAAGTACCCAGTGCCATCTGTTGCCCCGCATGAGTATCTTCTTTTGGGGGGAGGGGGGTTGGTGTTTTTTTTGATTTTTGGTTTTTTTGAGACAGGGTTTCTCTGTGTGGCCCTGGCTGTCCTGGAACTCACTCTATAGACCAGGCTGGCCTCGAACTCAGAAATCTGCCTGCCTCTGCCTCCCAGAGTGCTGGGATTACAGGGGTGCGCCACCACCACCGCCCAGCATGAGTATCTAAATAAATCGAGTAAATTGTTTAAAGGATTTAAGGATAGTGGGGTGCAAGAAAAAGTAACTATCTGTATGGATGTGACAGGGAAAGACGCTAATCTGTTCAATTAATGAGCTCATAATAAACAGCTGGGAAACAATCATCACACGGGCAGAAGAATATCAAGAAATAAAAGTGATCCCCACAGCCCCAAACTCCAGGCTAAGAAATCCTTTGGGGACAAGGGTTCCACTACAGCATGTGTGCACATTTCTTCATAGAGGCAAAGGACAAAGGCAGGAATGAGTTATCTCCTGGGGACTAGAACCGTGCGACAAACCCAGTGGACAGTATCCTTCCGGACCTCCCATCCTCCGATGACTGCAGGATCAGGCAATGCCTAAAGCAAGGGTGCCCAGCGACTTACCTTCCCAGCTCAAGCCCGAACTGTACAAGTGTGCCTGTCACTGTCTGGAGACTGTTACTGGCAACTTGGGAAATGTTCTAATTCATTTCTGTTGCAAAACACCCCGACCAAATAAATAAATAAATAAATAAATAAAAATAATAATAAAGCAACTAAGAGGAGAAAGGGTTTATTCAATTTAGGAGTCCAGGTTACTATCCATCATTGTCCAGAAGTCAAAGCGGGAACCCGAGGCAGCTAGGAGAGAGAGAGAGAGAGAGAGAGAGAGAGAGAGAGAGAGAGAGGGAGAGAGAGAATAAATCCACACGTGTTTACTGTTCAGCGTGGGTTTTTTGTTTGTTGGCTTTCGTTTTTGTTTTCACTCTTACGCAGTTCAGAGTCTAACCCATGGAATCGTGCCACCCACAATCAGGACGCTTCTTCTCACCTCAGTTAACCCAAGAAATACTTCATTCATCCAGGCATGCCTGGTCTAGGTCATCCCACCTTGGGCCAAACGGATAATAAAAAGTAATCCTTAAAGAGTGATCGATTACCTTATAAGGCACATCTCTCTGCCTGACTCCGCGGGTCTGAGTAGCTCGTGGAAGATCCCACCTCTAGCGAATATTTAGGTTGTCTACAGGACAGAGGGGGGAGTTCAGGCAGCTTCCAAGAGCCAGCCCTGGGCTTAGGCAAGGGTTCCTTCTCCAGACCTGCAGCAGGTCACGTGTGCTTAGGGGCAGGAGCCCTGCCAGGGGTGAGGGGCGGGACCTGCCACCCGAGGGGGCGGGGCCGTGAGCCGCGCTTGGACAGAGCTACAGTGGAGCACTCAACAACCCTCTGCAGCCCTGGTACCCACTCCCGCTGCCCGCCTGGCCATCGCTCGCTCCTCCGCATCATGCTGTGGCGAGGCAGCCAGGCGCTACGGCACTTCTCCACCGGCCGGGTGAGTCCTGTCAAGGCGAGCATCCACATCCTGGTCTTGCTTTCCAGACCTCGGGGGTGGGAGGGGGGTGAGGGGGGGAGTTGCAGGGCCAGAACGGGAGGCTGGGGTGGGCAGTGATGTCCAGATCTTGCTAGAAGGGACAACAGCTTCTTTTCAGACTTGGGAGACTCCAGAGAAGCCCGCGGCAGTATCCGGGATGGGAATTGCCAAGTGAGCCTTTGTCTGCTAGGGGGGGATCAGCTGCAGACGCGGTTGTTGGTTGTCAGGTCTGACTGGGATGACAAGCTGGGGACTGACAATGAGTAGAGAGACAGGAGCCAGTCTGTTTTCTTCCGTTTCGCATTGCATGCCCCCCCCCCCCCCGGCGTGAGCGGCTTAGGAATGGGAACGTGGATAAGTGTGAGTGAGACTTGCAAGGTCTACCAGATGCAGATGTGACTGGGACCCAGACTAGCCCAGCACTGAAAGCTGGGACAGCCTGGTGCTTCCCACCGAGTAGCAGCGAGTCGTGGCGGCCAGATAGATTCCCAGGATCTCCCAGCGCTGCAGGAGTAGCCACGCTGGAACGTTGTAAAACTGTAGAGTAAGAACCCGGCCCCGGGCCCAGCCCACAGACGTGGGATTGCATCAGATCGCTTCTAGAAATGGAACGGGAGCCGACACGTTGCAAGTGGCTCTGCCTTCAGCACTTCGGTGGGTCTGGAGATAGACAATATCGGCTGTTCCGGCTAAGGAAAGCGTCTATCCTGTGCACATAATCTTTTTTGTAATCAGCGCGTCTTGACTGTGTTGCGAAAGATTTCCCTCCATTGATTTTTTTTTCCCCCTGACGATGCCATATGTAAAAAAAAGTTGAAGGCAGAGCCCAAATAAATGGTCAGAATTTATTTTTGCTCCGTACAACCAATGCTAGTGACTTCGGGGGACAGTCGTAGTGTATCAGAGACCTGCCTGCCCTGGGCTTTGGGCCGTTCTGCTGGGTAACCCCAGACCCTTCCTTAGATTCTTTAACCACTCTGGCCATGCAGTCTGCTCCTGGGACAGACAGCAAGGAGCTGTGTCTCCTACCCTGGTCTGCCACCACCTAGTCAGGGAACTGCTGGGAAGCTGAAAGGAAGGGGTTTTGGAGGATGAGGAGATGTCTACGCTGGGGTTACAGAAGTTTTCAGGTTTTTAAAAAAAAAAAAACCTGAGCCACGGGATGGATACCAGGAATAGACACATGCCTGGGCAAAGCAGCAGGCTGCCCCAGAGGCACCTCTGTCCCCAGGAATAAATACATGTAGGAAGGTGGCTACAGACAGAACTGGGAAGTGGTCATAGTTCTTCATGGTCAAAAGTAAAGCAGTGAGGAATGAGGGAAGAACCAGAGAGACTTTACAGGGAATGTAAGCACAGTCTTTGCACTGTGCTCTGTAAAAATTATCTCTGTAAAAAATGAGCACATACGTGGCTAATAAGACTATAAAATGGTACAACCGCTTTGAAAAACTGTCAGTTTCTTTTGCCAATAATAATAATAATAATAATAATAATAATAATAAATCACATTTTATTTGGAGCGGAGGATGGGAGGGGAGGGGATCCTAGTTAGTTCTTGCCTTCTTTCCTGTTGGTCCTGGGACTCGAACTCGGGTCCCCGGCTTGCAGCAAGTCCCCTTGCCAGGTGAGCCTGGTTGCTGAGCCACTTGGTATAGTGTTAACAGTGTCTCAACCATAAGACACTGCACCCACCCTCTTAGCTTTCGTTTGTTCCTTTTCATGGTGTCAGGGATGGAGCCTGGAGCCTCCCACGTGCAGAGCGTGTGCTGTAGCCCCGAGCCACATCCCAAGCCCCACAAAAGCTCCCTGCTCACATGAAACCTACGTACAGGGTTATAGGCGCTTTTCTATAATCACCCCAGACTAGAAAGATATTAATTGTCCTCAGCTGGGACCAGGGTGAACACATTGTAATATAACCATATTACAGTGGATTTTACCTTCCATGGGGAGAAAAGAACCACTAACTTCTGTATTGGGAACGAGACTTAAGCATGCATGTAAAGTGTATGACGCACACGGCTGCTGCAATCATAGCTGTCGCAGTCCTACCCACGCTCACACGGCCAGGGAGCCAGGGTGTCCCCATCACATCGCGGTGACACACTGGAGAGTGTAGATGGTGTCTGCCCCTCCTTTAAAGGCTTTGAGATGTTCAGTGGTCACCAGCTGCATGCCAGCCGCTCTACCTAGTCACCTGGCTACGCATCTCTCTTCAGGCCTCGCCTCCTGGCAGGCCTCCTCTTTTAAAACGGTTTTTATCCTTTTTTTTTTTCTTAAAAAAATTATATGCATACATATACATCATATATACACAGCATAAACATATAGCATATACATTACATTACATATACACACATCATATACATATGCATATGCATACATCATATACATTACATGTACATATACACATATACACATATGCACATATACACATATACACATATATACATATGCACATATGCACATATACACATATACACGTATACACATATACACATGCATATGCACATATACACATATACACACTTATACACACATATACACACTTATACACATATACACTATACACATATACACATACAAATAATGAATCTTTAAAATCCTTGGTCTTGGTTTTTGCTTTCAGGGGAGGGGTTGTTTGTTTCGGTTTTGTTTTGTTTTGTTTTGTTTTGTTTTGTTTTGTTTTGTTTTGTTTTGTTTGTATTTAGAGACAGGGTTTCCGGTGTGTAGCCCTGGCTGCCCTGGAACTTGCTTTGTAGATCAGGCTGGCTTTGAACTCACAGAGATCCGCCTGCCTCTGTGTCCGGAGTGTCGGGGTTAAAGTTTAGTGCCACCACATGGAGCTTGAAAAGCATTTTAAAAAGCGATGAGGGCTAGGCTGTGGCAGACCCCTAGCCTGGCACACACACAGTGACTCAGCTTTGGCCCCCAAGTACTGAGGGAAAACTCAATATGACAACTGACTCGGATCCCTTCTTCGTGGAATGATGCAGTCAGGACCCAGGACCCGAGTGCACAAGCGTGTCAGTGATGGTGCATCTGCAAATCCTGCACAGCTTCACCTCTCTGTGAGCGTGGCATGCGGCTCCTATTCAGGCAAGAGCTTGAAATGCCAGACACGGGCCTTTGCACACTCCAAATACATCCTGAAGAGGAGCCCTGTGTTTAACTTTGCTGGCTTCTCCGGTGCTTATCCGTGTATGCAAGGATATCTGGGCTCCCTACAAGCCCATGATGGGCAGCTTATCACCACCTGTAACTCCAACACCACTTTCTGGCCTCAGAGGCCTACTAACCCAGAAATGAGTCCACGTCACCCTCTCCTGTCACTCCTGATTCACTCAGAGATCCCTGCTGCCTTCAGAATTTGATACAAATTACTGGCAACAGGCAGAGCCCTGCAGCTCCTAACTCCACTGTTATCTGTCAGCACCCCAGGACTCCCCCGTTCTGGATACTGTGCTATTTATGCATTTTCTTGTGCCCGGAACTTCCCAGGGTTCTCCCATAATCCTCCCCCACTTTCTTGGCCAGCTCCCAAGATGAGATGCCTGAGATTGCCCTTAGGAATTCCCTTGGGGAGAAGGAGATGGTTCCTCAGAGGGCTGCAGTGCTTGCTAAAGAAGCATCAGGTCCTGAGGCTGTGGCAGACCCCTAGCCTGGCACACACACAGTGACTCAGCTTTGGCCCCCAAGTACTGAGGGAAAACTCAATATGACAACTGACTCGGATCCCTTCTTCGTGGAATGATGCAGTCAGGACCCAGGACCTGAGTTGCACAAGCGTGTCAGTGATGGGGCATCTGCAAATCCTGCACAGCTTCACCTCTCTGTGAGTATGGCATGCAGCTCCTATTCAGGCAAGAGCTTGAAATGCCAGACTCGGGCCTTTCCACACTCCAAATACATCCTAGGAATATACGGAAGTCAGCTAGGATGTCGTCAGCAGTTATTTTCACTCTCAGCTCCATTTTTAAGCACAAGAGGCATGCCTCCTTGGGGCCATGTCACTCCTGATTCACTCAGAGATCCCTGCTGTCTTCAGAATTTGATACAAATTACTGGCACCAGACAGAGCCCTGCAGCTCCTGACTCCACTGATGTCTGTCAGCACAGGGTTCTCCCATAATCCTCCCCCACTTTCTTGGCCAGCTCCCAAGATGAGATGCCTGAGATTGCCCTTAGGAATTCCCTTGGGGAGAAGGAGATGGCTCCTCAGAGGGCTACAGTGCTTGCTAAAGAAGCATCAGGTCCTGAGTTCAGATCCCCCCACTTGTGTAAAAAGTTGGGTGTGGCGCTGTGCCCCTGAAGCCTATGAGCTGGGAAAGCAGAGAAAGGAGGATCCCTGGAGTCAACTGGCTACCAGCATTGCTGAATCAGTCAGCTCTAGGTATGGTGAGAGACCAGGCCTCAAAGAATACCATGGAGGGTGAGAGAGGAAGACACCAGGCAGGGACACCTGGCCTCCACGAACACACACACACACACACACACACACACACACATATACACCTGCACTCATATGTGCACACATGCACCAACACATATGGACACATATGTCTGAATATCCTATCTCCTACCCACTATGAAGAACTCCCGATAATATCTTCCAGAACCTCACTGCGCCCACCTATCTTAGCACTAAGTCATTGATGCATCTACTTGAATGCCTTCCCTCCTGACTGATGAATTCCCAGACAGGGACCATTTTTTTTCCTACGCACCTTGTAGTGTAGAGGGTCCTAAAGAGAAATGTGCACAGAGAGCAATGGAGAGAGACAGACTGAAGACGTGTAGGTATGTCTGTGAAAGAGCTTCCTGACTGACGGTGGATGGCGGCACTGCCCTTACACGCTTAGGTTGTCTAAGAAAGCTAAATGAGCCAGAGGGGAGGAGCGACTAAGGGACCTCCCTCCATGGTCTCTGCCTCAGCTTCTGCTCCAACTTCCCTCAGTGGTGGACTGTGACCCGGAACGACATCTCCACTTGCTTCTTTGGTCATGGGGCTTACCCACAGCCATAGGAGAGCAAACCAGGAAATCCCACCCTGTTTCCTGGCGACTCCTGGATTTCAGGCTACGTCTCCACTCATCGTAGCTTCAATATCTCCATCTGTAAAAATGAGTGATGAACACCCGTGTCTGAGAGTCTGTGGTAGTCAGATCATAGGTGTGAAATATGTGACAGGGACCAACAACATTCTAGTCAAGCGTTTCTAGTTATTTCTACTTTTTTCTTTCTGCCCCAAGCCTCCCCGGGGCAGTCTAGTCCCTGCAGTCTGACACATCTAGTAAATGGAGCAGAGAGAAGCGGAATGTTTGTGCTCACGGATCACTAGGAAGCGCTTCTTAAGATGACGCTTCCTGGGACTCCGATTCTGACTCACCAGGTCTGCCGTGAGAACCCAGAACCCACACTTGAAATGGCAGATTCTGAGTACTGCCACGTCAGTCCTCAGACTGTGCTTGGAGAAATGGAAGCACGAAATATTGGTTAAGTCCAGTTTTCTGCAATCTTATAAATTCACAAATACACATCGAGTCCTGAAATCTTGGGTATTTCCCGATGGGAAAGACTCATCTTGGACTGGGGGTGTGGCTCTGTAGAGCACAAGTTTGTTTCAGGTTGAACTCACAGCACCCCAGGCAGTGGTGGGGGAGTGTGAGGGGTCACCAGTGAAGCTCAGAGAGTGTTTAATGGATATAATATTTTCAGTGACAACATGGTTGCTTTAAATACCCTTTCTCAGCCAAGCTAGAATTGAACTCTGACTAGTCAGATGGAAATCACGTAGAACGTAGGACGCACACTGCATTGAAGGATGAGGTCTCCTGGCTTTTGTGTGCTTTGAGGCTTTCCACCAACACCCCCATTTTGGTAACCCTGTTGTCATACAAAGGTCTTGCACATGGGGAACAAATGGAATTCCCCCAAAGAGCTACATACAGCCTAGCCCCTCTGTGTATTTTTAAAGCAGTGTTTCCTATGTCTTAAAATAGCTGGCATTAGTAATTGTATGAAGTGAAGTTGAAATTTTTGTAAGGTGGCTAGCAGGAAGATTCTATTTCAGCCCTAATTATAGGATACAGAGATAATATTTATAGAACATTTTTATATTTTTCCTGCTCTCTCTGTCTCTGTCTCTGTCTCTGTCTCTCTCTCTTTCTCTCTCTCTCTCTCTCTCTCTCTCTCTCTCTCTCTCTCTCTCTCTCTCTGTGTGTGTGTGTGTATGTGTGTGTGTGTGTGTGTGTGTGTGTGTGTATGTGTGTGTTGTGTGTATGCACTGGCTAGAGGTCAACTCCAGGCTTGTGCCTTGGACACAATATACTTTGATTTTTATTTTTTAATGTGTGTGTGTGTGTGTGTGTGTGTGTGTGTGTGTGTACACCCACATAGATTGGAAGAGGATTGAGTCCCTTGGATCTAGAGTTACAGGTTGTTCTAAGCTACCTAACATGGGAACAGGGAACTAAATATGACTCTTCTGGAAGAGTAGCAAGAGCTTTTAACTACCAAGCCATCTCTCCGGTACCCATCAGTCTTAGTTAGGATTTCCAATGATGTGAAGAGAGACCGTGACCAAAGCAACTCTTATAGGGACAACATTTAATTGGGGCTGGCTTACAGGTTCTGAGGTTCAGTCCATATCAGCATGGCAAGAAGACACAGTGCTGGAGGAGCCAAGAGTTCTACACCTTCATCTGAAGGCCGTTAGAAGGTTGACTTCCAGGCAGCTAGGAGGAGGGTCTGAAAGCCCACCCCCACAGTGACACACCCACTCCAACAAGGCCAAACCTACTCCAACAAGGCTCACCTCCTAATAGTGCTGCTCCCTGGCCAAGCATATTCAAACCACCAAATCATCTACCTTGTTTTTGAGACCGAGTCTTTCATTGGCCAGGACCCATTCAGCTGAATGGGCTGGCTAGCAAGCTCTAAGAATCCACTGTCTCTATTCCTCAGCACTGAAATTACATGTGCATGGCCCCATATCCAGCTTTGCTGCTTTTTTAAAAAAAAATGTTTAAATCATTTGAGCATTTCATACATGAATACTGTGTTTATAACACGTCTATTTCTCCTCCCCTCTCAAATTTGTGATCTTTTCAATTATTGGTGTGTGTATGCGCGAGCGTGTGTGTGTGTGTGTGTGTGTGTGTGTGTATAAAACCTGCTGAGTCCACTTATTATTGCCTGTATGTATGTGTTTGGGGCTGGTCACTTGGAATTTGATAACTGCCATTAACCTTAAGTGTGGGAATTGTATGTAGATATATCAGTCACATGCAGGAGTTGTATGTAGATGTATCAGTTGGGGCTGGACATATATGGACATCATTTGTTCTCTGCATTTTAAACAACCATATGGCTTTCTGTAATTATCTCCACCTACTACCAAAAGCCCTCTTCTTTGCTAAGGGGTAAGAGCTACACTTATCTGTGAACTAAGGGTGAGAATTTAGAATGCAGCTGGGAATCACACTAGTTTAATAAAGTGGCAGTAGTGTACTCTCCTTTAGGATTTATGACTGCACTAGCTATGGGGAGTTGGGTAGGTTTGTACTACCAGGTATCAACTCTCTCCTATTTAGAGGGTTTTAAGTCCTTAAGTCCAATTATAAAGCTGTTGGTTACCACCAAGATGTAAGTGCCACTATTGCCTCTTTAGGAATATCACCACCGCTGCCGGGCGGTGGTGGCGCATGCCTGTAATCCCAGCACTCTGGGAGGCAGAGGCAGGCAGATTTCTGAGTTCGAGGCCAGCCTGGTCTACAGAGTGAGTTCCAGGACAGCCAGGGCTATATAGAGAAACCCTGCCTCGAAAAAACCAAAAAAAATAAAAAAGGGGGGGAGATATCATGGGGGGGATATCATGTCCTAGTGGTCATTGTGGTTCATAAATGTTACAGCTAAGTAGGAATATTGATTGCTTGTCCCCCTTGCTTGCTTAGTAATTTCATAGTACTATGAAAGTTAGTCCTCAGGGAAGAGGCCTTCTGGTCAGATCCAGTTTGATTTTTCTAGTTGAGTCTTTCTCATGCCTGAAACTGTGGCTGTTGGTAGATAGTCTAGTTTGGGGAGAACATTACCACCCCAAGTAGCACAGCTGGACTGCAAGCCACATTATGTAGCCCAGGCTGGTCTTGAACTATCAACCCTCCTGCCATCACACCAGACTAATTGTAGTTTCGAGGGTCTTGTAGTCCTTGAATCATCTTATGTGACTCATTCCTCAGCATCTCACGCGATTGTTTTCTGTCCACGGCAATCATTGTCACCCATACTTGTTCACAGGTTTATTTCAAAAACAAGCTGAAGTTGGCACTTATTGGCCAGAGCCTGTTCGGACAGGAAGTCTATCGCCACCTCCTGAAAGAGGGTCATCGAGTAGTGGGAGTGTTCACGGTGCCAGACAAAGATGGAAAGGCCGATCCACTGGGTGAGTGCATCCGGGGACACGGGGTCCAATGCTCTCAAGGCTGGTTGGTGAACAGAACTGGGGTCGTGGCTTCTCACGATCTCTGTTGGTGTCATGCCATATCAAGACAAGGCTTCCATGGTCTAAGGTGGCTGCCTCAGCCCCAACCAAGTTCCAGCAAGCAAACAGGGAAAGGAGGGAGCTGGGACAGCTGGGACTGTCACCCGAGCTTGAAGACCTACTTCAGATCTCCAGCACTCACACAAAAGCCGGTGCCCTGGCTTTGTCTCTTATGTCAACATTGTGGGGCAGAGATGGAGACAAAGAGAATCCTTGGGACTCATTGACCAGATAACCTAGATAACTAGCAAGCACCTGGTTCAGTAAAAGACCGTGTCTCAAAAAAAGAAGAGATAGAAGAACACAGGGACTCCTGGCATTAACTTGTGACCTCTATACACACAGGCGAACGCACGGACATGTGCATATGCTCACACGGACATGCACATACATACACCAACACGAGAAACAGGGAGCCCGGGGTGAGCACTCCGTTACAGACATAGTCCAGAAGCAGCACACGTCACTTCCGTTCATATCCAAACAGTCAGATGTTGGGCGTAGGCCGATTCTTTCGACAGGGAGCCTGAGAAACTGAGATTGTCTTTGAGGTATCTATGCATTTAATTATACAAAGTATCTTAGTTTGTTTCCTGTTGCTGTGATACTAATTTTTAAAAGCATCCTGACAAAAGCTTAAGGGATGAAGGGTTTCTTGGGCCTGCAGTTTGAGGTTCCAGTCCGTCACTGTGAGATCGCTGAGGTGGCTGGCCAGATCACATCCGTCCAATTAAATGCAGAGAGTAGCCGGGCGGTGGTGGCACATGCCTTTAATCCCAGCACTTGGGAGGCAGAGGCAGGCGGATTTCTGAGTTCGAGGCCAGCCTGGTCTACAGAGTGAGTTCCAGGACAGTCAGGGCTACACAGAGAAACCCTGTCTCGGAAAACCACACAAAAAAAGGAGCAGAGAGTAACAAGTTCATACACACATGCTAGTTCTCAGCTAGCTTTTTCCACTTTCAAACGGTTCGAGATCCCCTGCTTAGGAAAGGGTACTGTCCATCTTGGATGGGTCTTTCCTTCCCATCAACTAAGGGGATCAGGATAATCCCCCACAGACCTGATGGAAACAGTTTCTCAGTGAGACTTTCTTCCCAGACAATTCTAGGATGTGCCAGGTTGACAGGCCCACCCCCACTGGGAGATCCCCCGCCTGGAGGACGGGCGCAGACAACTAACAATCCCTGCTGTGTACCTGGATTTTTGGAATGACAAATACAGTTATCAGACTCGTTTCAAAAGAGATCTGGAAAAGGGGAGTTCCCTTGGTGCCTGGACCCAGGGTCAGGACCTCTTTCCATTGGTCATGACGGCTTGAACTCGTGATGTAACGTAGCAAAGGAAGACAGACCCAACATGACGTGTACACAATACGGCCTTGAGACGGTGCAGCAGGCTTAGCAGCATGTGTTCTAAGATCAGGAAACAGACGTGGAGTCTGCCCCTTTCCACCCGTGACCCTGTGCAAGTCACGTAGCTTACTAACCGCCAACTCAGTAGCCCTTGCCTCCTAGGGGGAGGAGAGAGTTCCCAGAGGAAAATGTATGAAAGATGCTATGCCTCACATCAGGCTTGTAAGCACATAATAATGACAGCAGCCAAAAGCTCTCATCAGGAGAGTCCACTGAGCAAGCCAAAAATAGCTCTGGGCAGTCAAAACCCATAACAACGAGACTAATAAGCTACCATCCCAAGTCTTCCTCTGCAGAGCTCATTTTTTTTTTTGTTTTGTTTTGTTTTGTTTTTCGAGACAGGGTTTCTCTGTGTAGTCCTGGCTGTCCTGGAGCTCACTCTGAAGACCAGGCTGGCCTCGAACTCAGAAATCCGCCTGCCTCTGCCTCCCAAGTGCTGGGATTAAAGGCGTGCGCCACCAACGCCCGGCTTGAGCTCATTTTTTTTTAATAGTGAAAACATCTTTTCTACCCCATTTTCTCTCCCAAGCAACCTCAGATTCCTTCTATTATCACACAAGTGATGTGTGTGCACGTGTGTGTGTGTGTGTGTGTGTGTGTGTGTGTACCTGTACTGTAGAGGTCAGAGAAGGATGCCAGGTGTCCTGCCCTGTCACTCTCCATCTTCTCCCCAGGAGACAGGGTCTCTCACTAGGCTGGAGGCCAAGCCCATGTGGTCCTCCTGTCTGTCCCCACAGTGTTGGAGTTGCAGGGGCATGCAACCATGTCCAGTTTTTAAAAAAGATTTATTTATAATGGCATGCTTCAGGACTCGGGAGGCAAAGGCAGACAGATCTTCATGAGTTCAAGACCAGTATGGTCTACAGATCTAGGATAGAAGGAGCTGTGCTGTGAGATCCTATCTCAAAAAGTATTTTTTTTAATTATCTCTGTATCTGTGAAACTGGTCATCAGGCACTCAACACAAGTTCTGGGAACCACAGTACTGAGCCACCTGTCCAGGCCTGCGTCCAGCTTTTTAAACTGTGACTGCTGGAGATTTGAACTCGGGTCCTTGTGTTTATACAGCAAGTACTTTTACCCTCAGAGCCATCTCCCCGTCCCTCATTAGCACGCTTTTACCTCCACTCACCTGCCACCTGACGTGAGCTACATTTCTGGAACATTTTATGAACGTGCATGTCTTATGCACGTTTATGAACGTGAATGTGCATTATTGTGCTGGTGGCTCAGAATCTTTCAAATGGCCTGACCGAGGACTCGCCTCCATTCAGATGCCTTTGGGACTTAACAAGGCTTCAGGGCTCAGGTTTTGTCTCAGTGACCTCACCTCATCCTTTAGGACTGTGTTAACTAGAGAGAGAAAGGAAACGAAAGAACAGAAGCAAACCCTCGAGGCCTAGCTCCTGGAAATGGCCTATGGTACACACACACACACACACACACACACACACACATACACACACATACACACACACACACACACACACACAAACACATACGTGCATGCACATACACATGCATATGTACACACATGCACATGAACACACATATGCAGACACATGCACACATTGTAACACATATGCACACACATGCACACATACCTATGAATAGACACATGCACACATATGTGTACACACATGTGTATGCACACACATACACACACACACACACTAAATAAATGTAATGAAAATTCTTTTAAGAAAAGACCCTTTCATCAAAAATCTGAAAATATTATCCACTTACCAGTTTTCAAACTCAAATGCGAAGCCAGGTGGTGGTGGTGGCGGCGCACACCTATAATCCGAGCACTCTGGAAGGCAGAGGCAGGCGGATTTCTGAGTTCCAGGCCAGCCTGGTCTACAGAGTGAGTTCCAGGACAGCCAGGACTATACAGAGAAACCCTGTCTCGAAAAAGCCAAATCCAAAAAACAAAAACAAACAAACAAACAAACAAAAAAGTGATGCATCCAATATGAGTGTCCCTCCAGAGAGATGGACGGAACTGATACGATAGTACCATCAAATTCCAGTCACAACCCCAGTCGTTCCCCACTGTGTTTAGCCGGTAAGAGTTGTGTGAAATTGCAACGTCACAGTGTGTTAATATAAGACCACGGTCTTTTAAAAAGGGACAATCTCTCTATCTGTGTGTGCTCAGCTTTGGCGGCCGAGAAAGATGGGACTCCCGTGTTCAAGTTCCCTCGGTGGAGAGTCAAGGGTAAAACCATCCAGGAGGTGGCGGAGGCCTACCGGTCGGTGGGGGCTGAGCTCAATGTCCTTCCCTTCTGCACACAGTACATCCCCATGGATGTCATCGACAGCCCGAAGCACGGCTCCATCATCTACCACCCCTCGCTCCTACCCAGGCACAGAGGAGCTTCGGCCATCAACTGGTGAGACCTGTAACAGCCAGGATGATAGCGCGATCCCCGCAGTCTGTGGCTTTTCTGTTTCTCTCCTATGTAATGCAGAAACGAGGCGTGCTGGGGGCTAGGGGGGGGTGAGCTGGCTCAGTCAGCGATGTGCTCGCCGTGCGTGCATGCGGACCTGCGTTCAGATCCCTGCCGCCCACAGGAAAGCCAGGCCTGGAGGCTTGCATCTGTAATCCGAGCTAGAGGGAGGGAGAGATAGGCTTGTCCACTGGCGCTCACTGGACCAGCCAGCCTGGCTGAATCAACGACCTCAAGGTGTCATTAGAGACCCTGACTCAAAAACTAGAATGAAGAACCGAGGAAGACACTTGATGTCAATCTCTGGACTTTGTGTATGTGTGTACTCCACATGCACATATCCACATAAACACATGCATTTAGCATGCATGCAGGTGCACATACATACATGTGTGCATGTACACACACAAGCATACACACACCTTGTGTGTGTGTGTAAGATCCTGATGGATGGCTTTAGTTGTCTGAAGACCTCTGAGAGTTGTAGACACTATAGGAAGTAGGACAGAAGTCCCCAATGATGGCCTCTGGTTTTTAATCCCAGTGGCTGTAACCAGGTCCCCAAAGCTTCAGTGGTCAGACAAATCAGATCAGTTTGGCTCATGCTGGCTCATCTCAGGACTTCTTTGCACTTTTGACCTGTATCTTCACAGTCTTCAGAATGCATGATGCTCTCGGGACTATTTTTTTTCTCGTATAAAAATGCAGAGTTACAGGAGACTGCCTTCTTTATCAGTCAGCTCCCTTCCTTTGACTTAACGCTGATATTTGGTCCAACACTCTCACATCTGTTTCATGACAGTTCCTGACAGGCCATAAGTATCTCACACCATGGCGCACTCACTGCGCTGGGTCCTGACACACCATACGTACCCAACACCAGGGTCACTGTGCTGAGACTGAACTGGACCTTTCCCCTTGTTCTCTTTATCCATCCCCTTCCTGGTATCCCCTGGCATCAGATTACTGGATATACAAAAAACAAACTCTATATGTGGTTTAAGTGTGCTGAAAAATACTCTGTGGTATTTAAAGATTGATGCCAGGAACTCATTTACTTTTGGTCTTGTAAGTGGCAGTAGTAGATACCTTTGCACCTGGATCTGTTTCATTTTGATTCTTTCTATGTGCAATGGTCAAAGCAGATGAATATTTTCAAGGGAGAGTGTGATGATAATTCCTCAATATTTCTAAAAGGAGAGAGAGAGAGAGAGAGAGAGAGAGAGAGAGAGAGAGAGAGAGAGAGAGACCCATCGGATGATTGATTTAGGTGTGTTGCTTGCTTGATAGCGTGGAGAAAGACAAATGAGTTAGGGAGGGGCTTGAGGCTCCAGAGATGGCTCAGAGTTTAAGAACACACGCTGCTTTCATAGATGACCAGAATTTGGTTCCGGCACCCAAATTAGTATCTCACAACAGCCTTTAATTCCAAGTCCAGGAGATCTAGCGCCCTCTGCCGGCCTCTGTGGCCATCAGCACACACATGTCAATCACTCACAGGCGCATACATATAAATACAAATAAATCTAAAAAATGACTCGGGACATTGCCGAAGTGTCATTTTATACCTTCTCTGCGTGTGCCTACTCTCTATGATGAGTTTATAGATATTTGTCCACATATCCAGCTTTTCATTTGTATTACAAGTCCCTACAGAGCCAAGCTAAGACGTTCTCTTAGTCTGGGCTGCATACATCACACAGTAATGAATCATTGATTTAATCAAAGGACATTTACTACTGTTTACATAGCCAGTCTAGAGCTACTTCTAAGTTTAAGTGATATTTATGCCATACAGTCTAAATTAACCGCCAGTTTTTTTTTTTTTCACAAGCACCCTGTTACATTCTTCATTCTTATTTTGTCTGGTATATGATTGAGTGTAACGTAGGAAGTATGGGCGGGCGTGAAAATGACTCAGTCCTGCAGTCAGTGGGTGGCAGTAAGGATGATTGTGACACCTTTGAAGATGCACGGAAGCCATTATTGCAAGACCTCACACACACACACACACACACACACACACTCACACACACACACTCGAGGATGCAGTGCTAGACATATGGGGGTGTTTCTTTCTACGGATGCTGATGGCTCCTAGTTCTTGATGGCTCCGAGTTCTGCCGTGACCACCTATAGGCTGCCGTGTTCATCGTCTGCATTTGCATTGTAACCTCCTTACCTTTAACCTGACCAGTTCTCTACTTGATACAATCAGCCAGCATTTTAAATGGAAACTCTTCTTTTCACAGGACTCTAATCATGGGAGATAAGAAAGCTGGGTTTTCTGTTTTCTGGGCAGATGATGGTTTAGATACAGGACCCATCCTTCTTCAGAGATCGTGTGATGTCAAACCCAATGACACAGTGGACGAGATTTATAACCGGTTCCTTTTTCCCGAGGGGATCAAGGCCATGGTCAGTATACTTACACCACCAGCACGAATTCAGGAAACCATTAACATCTGACGACTGTCTTTCTCTTTTCTTTTTTTAAAGTATTTTTTAAAAGATTTATTTATTTTATTTATATGAGTACAACTATATGAATGTCTGGTCTTCAGGCACACCATAAGAGGGCATCAGATCCCATTAGAGATGGCTGTGAGCCGCCATGTGGTTGCTGGGAATTGAACTCAGGACCTTTGGAAGAGTCAGTGTTCTTAACTGCTGAACCATCTCTCCAGCCCTGTGACTGTTTTTCTTTAATCAAGAATTTGCCAAGCCAGGCATGGTGGCGCATGCCTGTAATGTAAATTGGAGCTTGAAAGTCTCATAGTCTGTGACGATGACTTGTTCCTCTTTAAGGAGATGGAACGGCCAAGACAAACAGTTAAATGGCTGCACCCTCTTGCCAGATACTTGAATCCCCAGCCCTGTTGATAATGACTAGTTAGAAGGAAGAATATAAAAAAAAAATTTAAATTTTTCTATGTAACTTAGATTTCCTTTAAAGTCTACGTAACAGGGTGAGAATGTGATTATTAACTTATTTATTCGGATGTGCTCAAGGTAAAAGATGCCAAACCTGCATCTATGATGTGAAGTAAAGCATTTTATCCATAAAAATATTCCGAGATCCAGCAAGCATTTCTATACCATTTGGTTGTCTCTCCCCATCCCCAGACTCTCCACACCAACAAGAATTTGTTAGAAAATGTATCACGGGGCAGTTAAGTAGTCATCATTGAAGGGAGGGAAGAGCGAGACTCAGAGATTCAGCCAGAGGATCCTGAGTGTCAGAGAGACCTGTCTCCTAGCTCATGTTCTACCATCTGCAGGATGACTGTAGGGCTGACAACAGCAAGCCTTTGCTCTTTGGTCTGGGTTCCTTCCTGTATACAATGAGGAAACCTGTACAATGTACTATGTTCAATGTACTATGTACCACGTACTATGTACAATGAGGAAAAATTTCCTACGTACGATGAGGAAATTATACAAGTATTCTGAAAATGAAACGACACCATTTGTGTAAAGAACCTAGCACACAGCAGGTGCTCAAAACCGATCATTACAACCAAAATAGCACATGGCATACGTGGGTTTCCCAACAAATGTGTCAGGAAAGAGAACACAGACACATCCCAAAGCAGTGATGCCATGAATAGCTTGCATTGCCACGATGGGCAGAATGGCCTATCTCCTCCTCCTGTCCTCCCCCATCTCCTACTGCCCTCCCCCATCTCCTACTGCCCTCCCCCATCTCCTACTGCCCTCCCCCATCTCCTCCTGCCCTCCCCCATCTCTTCCTGTCATCCTCAGATCCCCTGCCCTCCCCCATCTCCTCCTGCCCTCCCCCATCTCCTCCTACCCTCCCCCATCTCTTCCTGTCCTCCTCAGATCCCCTGCCCTCCCCCATCTCCTCCTGCCCTTCCCATCTCCTCCTGCCCTCCCCCATCTCTTCCTGTCATCCTCAGATCCCCTGCCCTCCCCCATCTCTTCCTGCCCTCCCCCATCTCCTCCTGCCCTCCCCCATCTCCTCCTGCCCTCCCCATCTTCTCCTCCTGCCCTCACCCATCTCCTCCTGCCCTCCCCATCTTCTCCTCCTGCCCTCACCCATCTCCTCCTGCCCTCCCCTTATTCCTGCCATCCCCCATCTCCTCCTACCCTCCCCCATCTCCTTCTGCCCTCCCCCATCTCCTCCTACCCTCCCCCATCTCCTCCTGCCCTCCCCCATCTCCTCCTACCCTCCCCATCTCCTCCTGACCTCCCCCATCTCCTCCTGACCTCCCCCATCTCCTCCTGACCTTCCCCATCTCCTCCTGACCTTCCCCATCTCCTCCTGACCTCCCCCATCTCCTCCTGCCCCTCCTCATCTCCTCCTGCCCTCCCCTTATCTCCTGCTGCCCTCCCCCATCTCCTCCTACCCTCCCCCATCTCCTCCTGCCCTCCCCATCTCCTCCTGACCTCCCCATCTCCTGACCTCCCCCATCTCCTCCTGACCTCCCCCATCTCCTCCTGACCTTCCCCATCTCCTCCTGACCTTCCCCATCTCCTCCTGACCTCCCCCATCTCCTCCTGACCTCCCACCTCTCTGCCGTGACCTGGGGCCTTGCACACGCAAAGCATGATCTTTGCTCCGCAGCTTCACCTCGAGCCCCAACAAGGAGTCACGCCTGAGTGCAGGCTTGAGGTTGGAGCGGGCACATCTAGGTATAAATCCTGCCAGGCATGTCCAACCCTTTGTCATTGCAAAATGACACTGTATTCTACAAAGGTCACACTCAAAACATGTGCAATTGAGTTATCCAAAACAAACAAACAAACAAACAAACCTTTTGGTGTTTTAAGTTAGTGTATGTGTAACATCGGGTTTGGCTGGGTTTGGTTGTATTCATAGCTGTCCCTGGCCGAATGCGACTGAGTCTAGAGTTAGTGGTCCAGCTTTTCCGGAAATTTCATCTTCTTCATTTGCAAAACAGAAATGTGTAATACACCTCTCAGGACACCTGTGATGTCTGTAACTTCCACAGAGTCGCAGTCTGGTGGACACAAGCTTCCACTGGACAGGACAGGCCTTTATAGCTTTCTGTCCCTCACACCAGTGCTGGTTTTGGCCTTAGGTAGAAGCCGTCCAACTCATAGCGGATGGGAAAGCACCTCGCACTCCCCAGCCAGAAGAGGGGGCGACATACGAAGGCATCCAGAAGAAGGAGAACGCTGAGGTATTTACATCAATGACGCACAGCCACGCCACAGCCCTCCACTTCTGAGTGGGTCCCGGAAGACCATTTTCTGACTCAGGGTCAGCTTGGAAGCCAGCTGGCCCTATGTGTCCCTAAAAGCTAAGTGTCACCTCTGGGCCTCATAACCCATATTTCTGCTCACCTAGATTTCTTGGGACCAGCCTGCTGAAGTTTTGCATAATTGGATTCGAGGTCATGATAAGATCCCTGGAGCCTGGGCAGAGATCAATGGACAGGTATTCTTTCAAGGGACACATCTCCCCTATACAATTTCTCTCTCTATCCCACCCCCTCTCATTCTGTGAGTGTGAGTGTGTGTGTGTGTGTGTGTGTGTGTGTTTACTACTGGTATTTGAACCCAACCTTACACAAGCCCGGAAAGCACTGTACCATGGTGCTACGCTTTGGGCGCCATCTTACTAAATTGCTCAGGTTGGATTCTAATTTGTAATTCTCCTTTAACTGCATCTCTGGGGAGGCAGAGGCAGGTAGACTTCTGCTGTGAGTTTAAGGCCAGCCCGGTGTACATAGCAAGTTTCAGACCAGCCATATCTACACAGTGAGACCCTGTCTAGAAAGAGAGAGAAAGAGAGAGAGAGGAAGAAAGGATCAAATGTATGGCCATTCCTGTAAACGCATAGTCCCTGGTATACAGGATGTATTCAATACATAGTAGCTCTTACAGCCCAATCAATGACAGCCAGTATTTATAGAATGATATATATGTATATACGTATATACATACACACACACACACACATACACACACACATATTTGGTTTTTCGAGACAGGGTTTCTCTGTGTAGCCCTGGCTGTCCTGGAACTCACTCTGTAGACCAGGCTGGCCTCGAACTCAGAAATCCGCCTGCCTCTGCCTCCCAAGTGCTGGGATTAAAGGCATGTGCCACCAATGCCCGGCTTGGAATGATAATTTTTTTTGAAAAATCAATATCTTTTGCTCTTGGTCACCATCCTTTTCAGTCTTGTTTTCTTTCTTTTTTCGAGATAGGATTTCTTTGTGTGGCCCTGCCTGTCCTGGAACTCACTCTGTAGACCAGGCTGGCCTCGAACTCAAAAATCTGCCTGCCTCTGCCTCCCAAGTGCTGGGATTAAAGGCGTGTGCCACCACTGCCCAGCCCAGTCTTGTTTTCTTGAACTGATCCCTAGAACAACCTTTGTGGCTCTCTGTCCTGTGTGGGAAGTGTGTGCATGTTCTTCGGGCCTCCATCGTGGAATGACTGCCCAACAGATATGAGGCTCCGAGTTCACTCCTGTCTTAGTTATCACGGTTCCTATCACCATGAGGGAACACTGATCCACAGGAACCTGGAAAGGAAAGGTGTTTTTCATCTTACACTTCCTGGTAACTGCCCATCACAGAGGGAAGTCGGGGCAGGAACCAGGAGACAGGAACTGAAGCAGAAGCCATGGAGGAACACTGAGTGCTGGCTTGATTCTTTTTTTAAATTTTTTTTTTCAAGACAGGGTTTCTCTGTGTAGCCCTGGCTGTCCTGGAACTCACTCTGTAGACCAGGCTGGCCTCGAACTCAGAGATCCGCCTGCCTCTGCCTCCCAAGTGCTGGGATTAAAGACGTGTGCCATCACTGCCCAGCTTGATTCTTATGGCCTATTCCATCTGCTTTTTCATATAACCCCGTCAGCTTATCCAGGGGGTAGCATGGTCCCCAGTGAGCTGGGCCCTCCCACATCCATTGTTAATTAAGAAAATGGTCCACAGACTTGCCTACAGGACAATCTGATAAAAGAGTTTTTCTCAAGTGAAGGTCTCTCTTCTCAGATTACTCTAGCTTGTTTGTGTCAAGTTAACAAAAAACAACCTGAACAATTCCCCAGTACCATATCCTACCCACTGCAACACACAGACACACTCACACGCATTCATACACACATAAACACACAGACACATTCACACATGCATTCACACACAGACACACACACATTCAAACATAGACACACACTCACATGCATTCATACACGCATACACACACAGACACATTCACACATGTTCACACATACAGACAGACACACATTTTCACATTCATACACACTTGCACACAGACACATACTCACAGACACACTCAAACAGACACACACACTCACACACACACAGAGAGACACTCACATACACAGACACAAACTCACACAGGCACACACAAACTCACACAGGCACACACACTCACACACAGACACATACTCACACATACACTTAGATACACAAACCCTACCTTTACGTGAAAAGACCACTTTTTTCCTTTTAATCTCGGCCATCTTTCTGACTATTTGAACACATGATAAACACACACTCCTATCGCCTGAGTGTGAAACTTTTTAAAGCGTTGCCTTGTGTGTGTGTAGATGTACTCACATGTGTGTGTTCACATATGAGGGAGTATATGTAGTATGTGAGGCTATGTATGTGTGAGTGCATGTGCATGCATGTGCACAGGTGTGTATGGAGGGCAGGATAAATAAACTATTCTGTGTGTGTGTGTGTGTGTGTGTGTGTGTGTGTGTGTTGGCCTTGAGGGCGCTGGGCACTGACCCTGGGACCTCTGCAAAGCAGCCGGCACTCTTAACCACCGAGCCTGTGTCCCGCCCACCCCTGAGACTTCGTCCACACATTTACAGATACACATTCGTATCCGCTACATTTCTACTGATATGCTTGATTCCGTCTCCCCCAATGAATGCCAAATGACAAAGTCCTGTCTCAACTTTCCTGCAGAAATGTGAACTTCAGTGTTCGTTCAAGGTGATGCTTCCCCACACTCCTGGCAGTGGCTTTAACGTCCCGACCTCACCGGGTTTGATCTCTTTATTAGATGGTGACTTTCTATGGCTCATCACTATTGACCGGTTCTGTGCCTGCTGGAGAGCCACTGGACATTAGAGGTGCTGGGAAGCCCGGTCTTGTCACCAAGAACGGCCTTGTTCTTTTTGGGAATGACGGAAAAGCAGTAAGTATCCGAAGCCAGTTTTTGGTCTTCCTTCTTTTACCTCAGTCAGTAGGGAAGGGCTTCCGTTGGCACTCACTGGGAGCTGGGAGGCTCATGGTGCCTGTCTCACATCTCTGGAGATGAGAATAAAATATGGACTCTGCTTGTCCGCCTGCTGGCTTGGGAAGGACGGTCCTCTCCACTGTGCCTCAGTTTCCCTGTCTATAAAGCATGAAGAGATTCATATCCGTCTCCCGCTGTCAGTGATTAAGGAGATCCAGAGAGGCCCATGTGGCCTCCGCCCCACTGTCCACTGCTGTCACCTCCGTAGGCCAGTACCACCATGGCTGGGCCTCCTGGACAGCCTCCCAGTGAAGAGCGTAAAGGGGGCATTTGTAGTTTACAGATGTACCCCTCCCTTAGTTTGGGTTCCCATTGCTGTAGCAAAACACCATGGCCAAAAAGCAAGTTGGAGAGGAAAGGGTTTATACAGCCTACGCTTCCAGATCACAGTCCATCACAGGAGGAAGTCAGGACAGGAACTGAAGCCAGGTGGGAGCCTGGAGGCAGGAGCTGATGCAGATGCCGTGGAGGGGGTGCTGCTGACCAGCTTGCTTCTCTGCCTTGCCCTGCTTTCTTACAGAACCCAGGTCCACCAGCCCAGGGATGACCCCGCCCACCCTGGGCTGGGCCCTCCCCCATTGATCACCGACTGAGAGCATGCCTTAGAGCCAGATCTCAGGGAGGCATTTCCTCAGCAGACTCCTTCATCTCTTATGATTCTAGTCTGTGTGGCACGTCGACACACAAAACCATTGACAGCACCGTCCCCATGGTTAAGGGTAAATGTTACAGTGTTTTGGTGCCCAGCGGCTGCTAGGTCTTAAGGCAGCTCTTACTTATTACCTCAGTGACACTAAACAAATCACTGACCATCACTGGGTCCCCAATTCTGCAACAGCGAGGCAGGCACAACCGCACCCAGCTCTGTCAGGATTGATACTGGCACATGCATCCAAAATGCACCAGCGGCTGCAGCCTGGCAGCAGTGGTGTGTCCTCTCGGGAGTGGGGGGAGGAGGAGACCCACGGCATCCTTCAGGAGTGCACCGGCCATCCACCTGAGGGGCATCTGGCCCCTTTAGCTGACTGACCTTTTTTCCTGCCACTCTGAAGATGTCCTTCCAGTCCTTTTAGGCCCCGGGGAAGTAAGTCGACCATATGTCTGCACTCTCCAGACAAGCCGGCCTCTGTACCCCTCCGACCCATTAGGCTCGTCCTCTGGGCAGCCTTGGCAGTGGGTGGTCTGAATCCTCGGCTTCTTTTCCTGCTGCAGTTGATGGTGAGAAACCTCCAGTTTGAGGACGGGAAGATGATTCCCGCCTCCCAATACTTTTCCTCGGGCGAGACATCCGTGGTAGAACTTACGGCCGAGGAGCTGAAGGTAGCAGAGACCATTAAGGTGAGTGCGTGATGAACCGACGCTTCCTCGGAAACCCCGTGCCTGTTTGCGGCTGATCTAATTGTCCTTAGAGCCGTGGGAGCGTGGCTCTATCTCCTTCTGTATAAGTTGTGGTTAAGAAACGCAGCATATAGAGATTTATTTTTCTGTTCTAAGTCGGCTTGGAGGGTTTGGGTGAGGTCGGTTTTTCTTTGCCGGTGAAATGAGCCAATTCAAGGCAGAGTGTATGAAGGCGGGTTTATTGGGAAGCAGCTCCGACCGCACAGGATGGATTCAGTGAAGTCAACACAGGAAGGGAGACGGGGTGGGGACACAGAGAGACGTTGGGTGGGGGAGACCCAAATGTCTGTCTGGATTACACAGGGAAGAGCTTCTGGGGGAGGGGAAGCCCTATTTGGAAAGTTCAGGGGCAGATCGATGGGGGGCAGGGGATATGACAGCCCTGCCCTGCCCTGTAACTGGTAGGGACTGAGGGATGCTGGGAGAACCTGGACGCCAGGTTGCTTTGGTCTGCTAATTGTTTGTCCTGGGTCTGAATCCCTGTTTGGACAGGAGGGATAAAGGGAAACCTTTAAAAACCCAGATTTAGCCCTGCGGTTGGCGCACGCCTGTAATCCCAACCCTCTGGGAGGCAGAGGCAGGCAGATTTCTGAGTTCGAGGCCAGCCTGGTCTACAGAGTGAGTTCCAGGACAGCCAAGACTACACAGAAAAACCCTGTCTTGAAAAAAAAAAAAAAACAAATACAAAAAAATAAAATAAAATAAAAAAACCCCACCAGATATAAGGTCATTCTTAGTCTAGCCAGAAGGACAAGAACTCACACATAATTGTTTGTCCTGTTCTCCACGGGGCCAAACTGGTGGGGGCGGGGGCGGAGCGCTCGGGTCACGCCCTCTCATAGGCACTGAAGGAGATGCTGAACAATCCCTCCGCGTTGTGCTTCCGGGGAAGGGCAAAGAAGTCTTTGCCCTGGGGTTCCACGGGGTCCTTCTTCAGGAAAGTGGTCCTTTTTGCACAGGTCATCTGGGCTCGAATTTTAAGCAACGTCCCTGGGATCGAGGACTCCACGGACTTCTTCAAATCTGGGGCGAGCTCCATGGATGTTGCGAGGTAAAGCCGCCAGCTCCGCCCTCCCCCTCCTCCTCCGCCCTCCCCCTCCTCCTCCGCCCTCCCCCTCCTGCTCCGCCCTCCCCCTCCTGCTCCGCCCTCCCCCTCCTGCTCCGCCCTCCCCCTCCTGCTCCGCCCTCCCCCTCCCGCCCCGCCCAGCTTGTCTGTCCACCACAGCTCCTTTTCTCCGGGATTCTCCTTGTTGCTTCACGGCCACACTCACAGCTCTTTTTATTCATTTGTCGCCAACCAGGTTGTTTGCCATCTCCTTTAATGTTTCTAATTGTTAATTTTCGAAAGATTTATTATTATCTTATTTGCGTGCGTCTGTGTCGGTGAATGCAGTGTGTGTGTGCAGTTACCCTGCATGCAGGTCCAGAAGGCGCTAGATGCGCTGACGCTGGAATTACAGGCCGTAATGACCAAATCCGGGTCCTCTGCAATAGTATGTGTTCTTAACCAGCGAGCCACTCTCCAGCCCCAGACACTAATTCTTAGTCCTCCCCTGCCAATGTCCCAAGATGGCCATTTCCCCATCCTCTTTAACACCTCCCTATTATTCTGGGGTCCCCAAATATATGAACCTCAAGAGCATATGACATCATCAAAAGTCAATATTTTTTTTAAAAAAAAAATGTATTTGCGTGGGGGCGTGTCCACACAAACCGCACGCCATGACACATGTGGAATCCCGAGAAAAACCTGTGGGAGTCTGTTCTCGTGGGTCGTTAGGCTCAGACACTCAGGCTTGTCAGCAAGTTCCTTTATCGACCGATAAAGGAACCATCTTGCTTGCCCTGTTGTCATTATCTTAGTTATTTGCAAGGTACACCCACTTCTTCAGGGAATCGTGATTGGCAGTCCGGAAGTGGCGGACCTTTCCGGTATGCCTTTCCCATTTAAGGTTGGCTGACAGCGATGGTTAGGTGGATACTGAAAGGCAGAAAGGGGCTTGTGAGTGATACTGCCCTTCTCTGGTGCTACAGAGAACATCAATAAAGCAGTAATACAAGCCGACGCTCGCCTTGTTCTCTGGTAGGTAGACTACAGAAAGTAGGCTCTACCACCTTCAGGGCTTAGAATGTTTCCAGTTAGGAAATTGCCTTTTTTTCCCCTGCTTTTCTGAGTTCATTTGAAAGGTATAGACTTATGTGCCCCAAAACTTTTGCTGTAGTTAAAACATCTTCCTCTTGATTTATCTCATTTATAGTTGTGGCTAAAAAAAAATTGTCTGCAAAACAGGCTTTTAATTTTCTCACACCACATCATATTCTAAATTTATTTTTATTTTTTGTCGGTGTGTGTGTGTGTGTGTGTGTGTGTGTGCGTGCGTGCGTGCGTGCGTGTGTGTGTGTGTGTGCTTGTTTTATGTGCATCACATGCCTGCAATACCCATATTGGCCAGAAGGGGGTGTGTGTGTGTGAGATCACCCTGGAACTGGAGTTACAAACAGTTGAAAGCTGCCATGTGTGGATGACGGGAACTGAACGCAGGTGTCCTGTGAAAATGCAAAGTGCCATCTGTCCAATGTGTCCCAAATCTTAATGTCTTCTGTAATTGTCAACAAAGAGGATCTTGTACGATATGAACAGAGATCGCCCCCAAACCTCTTCACCAACGCCAGTGAACAGGCCATGATGAAACTGTAAAAAAACGGATGTAATGTGAATTGATCCTCACTTTAAGGCTGGTGGAGGAGATCAGACAGAAGTGCGGTGGGCTTCAGCTGCAGAATGAGGATGTCTACATGGCCACCAAGTTTGGAGATTTCATCCAAAAGGTTGTGCGGAGACTGAGAGGGGAGGACCAAGAGGAGGAGCTGGTGGTGGATTATGTAAGTGTCCTGTTGATGTGCTGCTCCAAACTCTTACAACCCACCGGTACAGAGGACACACACATTTGCCACTTACATGTGTGGCCTTTAAGAATAGCTATAGTGCTGGGGGGGCACATGCCTTTAATCCCAGCACTTGGAGGCAGAGGCAGGTAGATTTCTGAGTTCGAGGCCAGCCTGGTCCACAGAGTGAGTTCCAGGACAGCCAGGGCTACACAGAGAAACTTTGTCTCAGGAAAAAAAAAAAGGCTAGTTTTATTGAGATATAATTCAGGTGCCATAAAACTCACCCTAGTTATAGCAAATCCAGATAGAATTAATATGAAAAGCTATAGCCCGAGTTTAGAGGTATAGAGCTGAGCCGCAGAGCAGAGAGGTTTTCTTTACTAGTATAAAGTAGCATTGAGTATAAACTAGTAGCCGGGCAGTGGTAGCACACGCCTTTAATCCCAGCACTTGGGAGGCAGAGACAGGTAGATTTCTGAGTTCGAGACCAGCCTGGTCCACAGAGTGAGTTCCAGGACAGACAGGGCTATACAGAGAAACCCTGTCTCGAAAACAAACAAACAAAACAAAACCAAACAAAACCAAAAACAAGTATAAACCAGTATTAAGTTAAATTTGCCATTCAGTGGTTTGTAGAACATTCACAAATTGTGCAATCACTATCACGACTATCTAATCTCAGAACATCTTTATCATCCCAAAAGGGAAGACTATGACTATATCTGCTGACGATCACACATCACTGCTTTCCTCCTCCCCTGCTCCATGCCCTGGCTCTCAGAAACCACCAGTCTCTTTTCTGTGTCGGTGGACTTGCCATAATGTCAGGATTTCATATAAACGGGACCGTGCACCGTGTGGCCCCGTGTGTTTGATCTCTCTCCATGATGTTATATGTTAAAGGCTCACAGCCCCGAACTGCCTTACAGCTGTTTTCACCACTTCCACTCTTTCTGGCCAAGTAATATTCCACCGTGTCTGGCACACTTCCCCGTTTTAATCTGGTCACTGGGTGATGCGTGCTTTCGGACCCTTCCGCTCGGGAGGCTGTTGTTATTATACTGATACAAAACTCCAGGCATCCGTTTTGACATGAACGTGCGGTGCTGAGCGTGGCGTAGATGGCTCATACCCGTAGCTCTCACGTTTAACTGCTAGGGGGATTGCCAGAGGCAGCCACGGCACTTTGGAATCCGGTCCCCAATCTAACGGAGAGCTCTAACCTTCCCCAGGCCCTCTCCCAGGCTCCCTTACTTGCCTCTCTCTCTAGCTGTCTTAGCAGATGTATGCAGGCGTGCTGCAGCATGGATTCGATTTTGCAGACGCTGATGGGCAGTGATGTTAGGCGTCTTTTTGAGTGTTTATTCAAATCCCTTTGTCCATTTCCAAAACTGATTGTCTTCTTATGGTAGAGTCAAAGTACTCTATCCATTCTGGACACGCAATCTTTATCAGATACAGATGTGTGTGTGTGTATGTGTCTGTGTGTGTGTGTATGTGTGTGTGTGTGTATGTGTCTGTGTGTGTGTGTGTGTGTGTGTGTGTGTGTGTGTGTGTGTATGTGTCTGTGTGTGTGTGTGTGTGTGTGTGTGTGTATGTGTCTCTGTGTGTGTGTGTGTGTGTGTGTGTGTGTGTGAAGAAGGTATCGGTGCCCTTCTCTATCATCCACCGCATATTCCTCCGAGGCAGGGTCTCTCCCTGAACTGGGGCCTCCATTGGGGTTCACCTTTTCTCGGCTCTGCTGGAAGCACAAACCCCAGCCATCCTCTCTCCACACCGGTCAGAGCTGGGTTACAGGTGTGCGTGGCTAGCCCATGTGGGTGCTAGGAACTCTGCTCCTCACCGTTGTTCAGCAAGACCCCCAGGCTGCCTTTCCAGCCTCCATTCATGCTGCTGTTTGATGTCCTTGACTTCCAGCCCAAAGGCTCCCTGGGTGTCACTGACCTGTGTGTGCTCACTTTCGGAAGGAGACGTTGGCAGTTGGAGGCAGATTCCATTCTCCCCGTTTTGTTGACGAAAACCCTGAGTTTGACGGACGCAGGCATAGTAGACACAATCTCTCTTGCTATCCATCAGGAGAGAGAGAAATAAGGCATCTCGTGGGGAACAGAAAGAACAGCAGGGAGAAATCTTGAGATGGTCCCAGCATGAAAGGAAATACCAGGGTAAAGAATTTCCCAAGGATCCAAGTGGCACAATGGTGGTGCTGTCAAGTCTGCCCATAGGTGGCGCTGTCCACAGGCGTCTGAGGCACCCTTGGGTATCATGAAGAACATCGGAGCCACACCTGAGCCAGAGTTTTAAGCCCAGAACAGAGCCTCAGACCTCAGGTGGCCCCTGAGCATCGTGAGAATGCATCTGTCCTTGTGACCGTAGATGTCATTAGAATCCCACAGAGCTGACCTCTTTCCCCATTAGTGAATGTCTGTCTTTCTTCCTTTCTTCCTTCCTTCCTTTCTTTTTCCTTCTTTCTTTTCCTCTTTCTTTCTTCCTTCCTTTCTTCCTTCTTTCATTCTCTTTCTTTCTCTCTCTTCCTTCTTTTCTCTCTCTCTCTCTTAGAGTTTTCAATTTTTCTTTTTAAATGTGTTTGAGTGTTTGTGTATGAGTGTCTGCCTTGGTGCATGCCACCCTCAGTAGAGGGCACCAGATGCCCTGAAACTTGCGCCCCTTTGTGGGTGCCGGAACGAAGCCCGGGTCCTCTGCAGGAACGAGTGCTTGCTCTTAACCACTGTGCCACCTCTCCAGCCCCGGGAATGTTTCTTTCTCACCCCCTGCTATCGCTGCCTTTTCTCAGGTCTCCAAGGAGGTGAACGAGATGACAGTGAAAATCCCCTACCAGTGTTTCATAAACGGACAGTTTGTGGATGCCGAGGACGGAGAGACCTACGCCACCGTCAACCCTGCGGACGGAACTGTGAGTGACCACAGCCGCGGTGAGCGCGACTCTGGCTCTCGGTCCCCAAGTTCCCTGTTCAAACCCATGCCACGCATGACTCCTCCTACCCACTCAGCTCTGACTCTGGCTGCTGTGCACTGTAGTGGCTTTTTTTGTTTGTTTGTTTGTTTTGTTTTTGTTTTTGTTTGTTTGTTTGTTTTAGTAGACTAAGCGTTTGTGATGAATTTAGATTCCTGTTCCCATGCACAGCAGATCCCTCTGCGCAGAGCTCCCTGGGGAGGGGGAGGGGTACTTCAGACTCACGGCAAGCTTCCCTGAGGAAGGGTTGGACAGTTGTCCTAAACGCGTTTCCAGAATGAGATGACACGTGCGATGGACCAAGATTGGGTTCTGTTTCCATGTTCAAAGTATCTCCTTTTTATCCCCTCCTTTTTCTCTCTCTCTCAAGATGGATTCATTTTCTGTCATAGAATTTGATAAGTCATACTCTACTTTTACTGTTAATAGAGCATTGCAGGAAATATTAAAAACAAAACAAAAAAATCCCGCCAACTCCCCGCTGCGGTGCTCCACGCTCCTGCACTCCTGCCACTGCTACGGACTCTCTGGACCAGTCTAGGCCATTCCCGGAGCTAGCCCCTCCTACCCCCCCGCCCCTCCCCCCTCCACACACACACATTTGGCTCGCTTGTCCCAAGAGCCACTAGTTCCCTCTCTGTCACAATCCCCTGTAACGGGAGGTCCCACACTCTAGTAACCAACTAGATCCGCCATCCTCGCGGTTAGATAGCACAATATACAGTAACCCAGTAAAGCGCACGCACCTCTTAATCTTAGATAGTTAGCCGATTAGATTTATGTATATGATAGACACAGTTAAAGATGCCAATACAGTAATTCCAGAGCCAATTAAGAGTGATAAAACCTCATTTAACCTTATGAAATCACACAGGAAAAACTTCTGAAGCCATCCTAGCTCTTCTCCCGCCCCCGCGCAGCCGGGTGCAAGCCTTTTCCCTACAACTCCTAGCTCCACCCCCTATCTCCCTGTCCAATCACAGCCCCTCTCTGTACAGATGCAACTGGTCAGGGAAACTCCTGCAACACTAGAATATTAATTCCAAGAGCCACATTGGTAGATCCCGTGGTGATCTAGTTCTGCTTGTCTTGAAACAGACAATATGCAGCGTGTCCTACGCTTCTTTAGCGGACGTTGACAGGGCGGTAGCCGCAGCCAAGGATGCCTTTGAGAACGGCGAATGGGGCCGGATGAATGCCAGAGACAGAGGAAGACTCATGTACAGGTGTGCTTGTCGGAGAAACAGCCATGTTGCCTTTGGAAATTGGTTCATATTGTCAAGGCTTTAAAATTCCCATAAAACATTCTATCCCGAATGCACCCGTAGGAGAGAGACGTGTCTTTCACTATTCGAGTCACATAAAATCCCACACACAAGTTCCTGATGTCTGGACACTGCATGTATCAGTCAGAGGTCGCCAAGGACTATTTAAGATCCGGGGAAGGGCATGGGGCTCCCACCTTGACTAAGGACCCAGGCAGGGCTGTGGCAGGGGAAGCGGGTGCTCCTCCCAGGTCTGGAGGGGTGGAGGCAAGACCCACAGCTGTGGGTGAGCATGCTAGAGTCCTCTGTAGATGCAGAAGAGCTCTCGACGGACCACGCCCTCCACCCTCTTCATAAGTCTCCTGACACGCCCCCCCAGTCACCAGGTAATATGGGCTATAAAGGCCTTCCTCCAAAGTCACGGACCAGAGTTAGAGATTTGACAGAGAGGTTTACACAGGGGAGACAGCCCATCCCTGTTTTCAAAGACGAGAAAGAAAGGAAGAGCGGGTGGAATGCTAAGGTCCTGGAAGAATATTACAAAAGAGTTGAGTGTTCCAGAAGTCATTAATTTCGACAGTTCGTCTTGGTGTCTGCTTACCTACAGTTCAACATTTCACCTGAATTGACGAATTCCTTAGAGTGAGATCTATGGGAATCATGGGGTGGGGGCAGGTGTCAGATCATGTCCAGCCCAACTCTTGAATATCCCAAAGGAACCATTCTAGGGATGATGGGTCGGGGACGGAGGAAGGGGGAAGCAGGGGGAGAGGGAGGGGGCAGGGGAGAGGGAACATAAGAGATATTTTTATCTTCATGCCATCCCACAGACCCCATCCCCCTTCCTAAGGAACCTGGGTACCTGGGTGACTGCTGTGGACTTTGTGATTAATTCCACACACCGTCAGTTCTGAAAACATTTCTGTACCACTCGGGAAGCCACGCGTGTTCACCGGCAGTGTGACTCAGCCTCTGACACCTCCCTGTGTATTAATGAACTAATACGGATTAATGTATTAATCCACTGTGCAGGTTCCTTTGACCCATGACCTCCTGCCCTGTGACCACCACAGCTTGGCTACGGCCCTGCTTCTTGTGCATGCAGGAGGCAGATGGCACATGCTGGGGACATGGTTGGCTTTTCCCTGTAACTGTACGGCTGGCTGGCTGTAGCTCAGTGGTAGAGCACTCACCTAGCATGTGTGAGGTCCTGGGTTCGAGCCAAAGCACTGCAGCAACTGTAATGACAACTTCCCGAAACAAACCATTTATACAATGATTTATTTAATACCTATCCTCCTAGACCGTGATCTGCACAGGGATCCTGTTGGCCCTCTGGACTAGACCCTGGATTCTTTAGTCCTGGGTTGGTACCCCGATCCGGCTGGTCTGGGTACCATCAACATGTGCTAAGTGGGTTTCTTTCACTGACCACACAGACTCGCCGACCTAATGGAGGAAAACCAAGAGGAGCTGGCGACCATAGAAGCGCTGGATTCCGGGGCTGTCTACACCCTGGCCCTGAAGACACACATTGGAATGTCTGTGCAGACGTTCAGATACTTTGCGGGCTGGTGCGACAAAATCCAGGTAAGCAAGGAAGCTCCTTCTTCCTATGGGGAAATGGCCGCAAGCTCGCGAGTGTACAGAGGTTTGGCCTCGGTTCTGAGGTGGCAGCTTACCTCCCTGTCCCAAGGAGAGGAGCTGTGCCATATCCCCTCCCCACAGAAAAGCAGGCCACCTGCTGTGAGCCTCCTCTCCACAGTTTCCCAGAGTGTGTGCAACTCTGGAAATAGTTTTTCACTTTATTTTCGAGGCAGGGTCTCTTTTGTTTGCTTACCACAGTGTATGCCAGACTATACGGCCCAAAAGCTTCAAGGTGATTCTGTGGTCTCCACCTACCGTTTCTGGCGTGCTGGGGTTACAGATGTAAACTACCACATCTGGATTGTGTGTGACTTCCAGGGATTCAATTCGGGCAGCCAGTCAGGACTGCAGTGTAGGTCGCGTGTCTATCTCGCCAGCAAGAAGGACACGAGACTGGCAGGATCCTTCCACAGACGTTTTATTGTGGGGTTGATTGCAGAGGCGAAAGACCAAGAAGGGAAGAGTGGTGCATCTTAAATAAGCCTAGGCAGGATGTGTTTCTACCTGATTGGTGCACGCCACGATGCCTCATTAGTATGCTCCGGGTCTGAGCTGCGACCCGCCAAACCTCTACCTGCGCATGCACAGTAGGGCGTGGAGTGGAGTAAACAACAGCACATTGCTGATTCATCACAGGAAATGGGCGCCATCTTGTAATGGCGAATGTGGCTTCCTACAACTCCCCCTTTTTTGTTTTATAAGAAACCAGGCCTAGGGCTGCCGATCAACCATCAGGTTCTTGTTGGACCATCAGGGTTCGAGGCAATCCATAAATGAACTCATGACCAACACCCTCTCACGTGCAATGAGATAGTCTCTGTGAGGTGCAAGGGCTGTGGCAAACAGCCACCCATCCCGGTGCAATGTCCTTTAAAGGACTCGGGGTACAAGGGCTGACTTCTGCCTGAGTAAAACTAATTCTTAAGCATGGACAGCCATGCTTCAGGGGAAGCACCATTTTTCAATGCAGCGAGTGCCTGTGTAAACACCACCTTGTCGCATTTTTGTTGGGCACGTAGCTTGCACAGCAACCATAGCAGAAACACTCCTCCACAGCATATTAGGGCACCAAAAAGACAAACTCCCGCCCACTCTTTAAAGTATGAAAATGCAGAGGTAAGCCAAGAAGTGAAATCTCCAAAGGGAATGGGATCAGCTCGCATTCCGCTGAGGACAGTTTGATTTTGAAGTTGCAGCTGCAATTCTTCCAACTCGGCTGTCCAGTGTCTCCTCTTCGGTGTGTACTGCGCGAGTTAGTCTTGCAGGTACCCAGATAGGATTGTCTTCACTCTGTGGAAAAACACAGATAGCTCCCCTGGATCTTATTAGAATAGGATCCGGGCCTCTCCATTTGTTAAGCAGCACATCCTTCCATTTTACCATCTCTTTTGGTGGAGCCAGCCATTGGCCATAACGTTCAGCAGCAGAACGGCCTTGAGTGTCCAGATTTAAAAATTCAATGTTAGAAGTGCTATGGATATAATGGTTCTAGGGGAGGAGGGTGATAAGCCCTCAATTCCCCCTTTTTGTTTTGTAATATATTGTTTAAGCGTACGATGAGCCCTCTCAACCATGCCCTGACCTTGGGGATTATAGGGCAAACCAGTGATATGGGTAATTCCCATATGCCAGCAAAATTGTGAGAACTTTGTAGAAGTGTAGGCAGGACCATTATCTGTTTTTAAAACATGTGGGATACCCCACATGCTCTAGGCATTAAGACAATGTTGAATGACATGAGCAACCTTCTCTCCTGACAAAGGGGTGGCACATATCACGCTGGAACTTGTGTCCACAGAGACATGTGTATATTGAAGCTTTCCAAAAGAGGAAATATGAATAACATCCATTTGCCACATTTGAAGGGGACGTAGGCCCCGTGGGTTAATCTCAACATGAGGCATAGATAAGTCAACACAATTAGAGCATTGGAGAACAATATTACGAGCCTCTGATCGACTAATGGAGAAACGGAGGCGCAGGGTCTCCGCTGGGACATGGAATGTGTGGGTAATAAAAAATGGGTGTTGTCAGTGAATCAATTGTTGCTGGATACCTTTAAATATATGAGCAACCTGCCAAAGGGTATCGACTTGTTCCTGCACCAAATCAATTCTTTGATTAAGGATCATTATGCCACCTTTTAGGTGGGCATTAACATTGGCCTGAAACTTCCTAGGTGGGAATTGCAAGACAAAAGCAGTGCCTCACAAGTCTCCATTGAGGCAGCTCTAAGCCTTTTATTTACTCAACTGTAAATTATTCTCTAATCTGAGCCTATTGGCCAAGGCCAGGCTCAACACTCACCTGTCCTGCAGGGCAGTAGCCTGCAACTGGACCCCATTGTATAAGGGTTGAATAATAGAAGGAACCTGAGACTTGAAGGTTCCCAGAAAAATTCTACTAGCTGTTTTTAGTAGTCATATCTACAGATTTTTCAAACAGTTTAAAAGTAGCCTGTTTGATACCAAATAAATTCCCATTGAGATCTCTTTTTCAATCTTGGGGAGTTAAATTTTGTTTCTACCACTATAATAAAGCTTGTGAAAAAGTGGCAACAGGCCTATACTGGCCACAGGTGTTTTTAACTTACTCTTGAAATCATCTTAATTGCAAAATATGAGTGAGTTAAGAATCGTAAGCCTTAGATCAGACTCCAAACTTTAGTCTATGGTACATTGGCAGTTGTTAACCATAATTTTTTCTCTTGCAATATTAGAGTATAACTATAGTTTTGGAAAGTAAAACCCAATTTTAAACAATTTATTCTCTTTAAAAATCAATGGCAAATGCATTACTTTCACATTACAAAGTTCAATTTAGAAGTATCTTTAAAAGCCTGTTTTTCCTGGGTTGGGTCATGCCACGTGTTATCGTTTAAGATAACTCCAACCCTGAGGTACAAGTTTTAAATTCTTTTTGTTACCAATGTAATAATTTTTAATCATGCCCAATAACTTTTAAGCCAATACTCTATAGTCAAAACATGTAAAACATATTTATACCTTTAAGACCAATCAGAACCAAAAATGAAACTACATGAATCTTATAAACTTGAACCAAATATTTGTTTTCTAGCTGTAATTCAAGAGAAAAAGCACTTTGTACCCAAAAGGAGAAACAACCATCAGTCTACTTGTCCTAGAACTTAAGCAGCTGCTGGCCCTTTTTTTTTTTTCTCGAGACAGGGTTTCTCTGTGTAGCCCTGGCTGTCCTGGAACTCACTCTGTAGACCAGGCTGGCCTTGAACTCAGAAATCCGCCTGCCTCTGCCTCCCAAGTGCTGGGATTAAAGGTGTGCGCCACCACAGCCTGGCTTGCTGGCCCTTTTTAAAAGCAGCTTTTCTTCAGCTGTGCTTGACTGCTAGCTAATTGCAGAGCAACTTAAATCAGCCTCTGCTGTATAAACTGACACTGGATCAAGAGATGGACTTCCAGCAAATAAAGTTTTTACCTTTTTTTTTTTTTTTTAACATAAAACAGAGCAACAGTCACTCGAACCACAAAACAAAGACAGACACACATACACAAATTGGTGCACCAATAGTCAAACAATACACAGAGAGGGAAGAAAATTTATACCAGTACTAAGAATATCTCCATTGGGGTCCATAGAGGAACCAGGATGTCTCCATGTTTTCCCTTGTCCCCAGGAGTTTTGAAATCCATTTTCCTTTTCTCATTTTTCCACGGTTCCTTTCTTCTTAACAAATCTTTTCAACTGCTTTATACTCCTTTTCAACTCTAATTTCTTCCCCTTTAACAGCTCCCTTAGAGCCACAACAATTGGCTACAAAGTAGAGTTACCCATACTATCGCTTTTCCTTTTTAGCCTCTTTACCGAGGACTTTATCGCTCCTTCCCAGAGACTTGAATTGGTTCCCTTTACCTGGGACTTACTAGCCGGCTTACTACTTGACTTACTACCCTGACTGCAAAGAGTTCTGAACTGCGTTAGACAAATGCAAGTCCTTCTCAGAGCAGTTTTTTCAGGATTCTTTTCTTTGCCGCTTACTCCCGCGGCCTTTTGCCCCACTTACCGTGGTTACTTGCTAGTGCTATCCTGACTGCAAAGAGTTCTGAACTGCGTTATACAAGTGCAAGTCCTTCTCAGAGCAGTTTATTTAGGATTCTTTTTTTTTTTTTTTTTTTTTTTTTGTCACTTACCCCCGTCATGTGGTTCTGGATCCACCTCAGAAGTAACTTCCAAGGGGTCTTCGCAGGCCGTTGATGTAAAGGTTCCTGGGTTTCGGCACCAGTTGTAGGTCGCGTGTCTATCTCGCCAGCAAGAAGGACACGAGACCGGCAGGATCCTTCCACAGACGTTTTATTGTGGGGTTGATTGCAGAGGCGAAAGACCAAGAAGGGAAGAGTGGTGCATCTTAAATAAGCCTAGGCAGGATGTGTTTCTACCTGATTGGTGCACGCCACGATGCCTCATTAGTATGCTCCGGGTCTGAGCTGCGACCCGCCAAACCTCTACCTGCGCATGCGCAGTAGGGCGTGGAGTGGAGTAAACAACAGCACATTGCTGATTCATCACAGGAAATGGGCGCCATCTTGTAATGGCGAATGTGGCTTCCTACACTGCAGGGCAAGTGCTTTCAGCCCTGAATCGTCGGCCTGGGCCCCGCCCACTGAGCTATCTCCTTGGACCCCATGAATCTTTTCATAGCAGCATGAGCCCATTCTCAAGGGTGGAGCCTCGCGGCACATATTTTTCATCAGACCCCGCCTCCGCAGTGGAGGTTAAGTCTCCAATGCATGAATTATAGGTGTATATTAAGGCCGTGATCACACGGGGCTAGAGATATGGCTCAGTGGCTAAGAACACTGGCTGCTTTTCTAGAAAACCTGGGTTCAACTCCCAGCACCCACAAACAGATCACAGCTGTCTGTAACTCCATTTTCTTTCGGATCTGACACCCTCACACAGACACACAGGCAGGCAGAACACCAATGCACATGAAATGACTAAAATAATAATGATAATAATAATAATATAAAAATAAAATAATAATAATAATAATAATAATAATAATAATAATAATAATACTGTGATCATGGTTAGAGCAAGTTACCCTTATTCTGGGTAAGAACACAGGCGTAAGAAGAGACCTTCCCTGTGTCACAGCAAGGGAACCAGAGAACCAGGCTAGAATTCCTGAGTTCTGACTCTGAGGGCCAGCGACAGTCTCTGCACCTTGTACTGTCTTCTGAGGATCTCCAGCATCTTGGGCTGGGATGCAGCTCTCTTGGTAAGAGGGCTTGCCTGGTAAGCATGCAGCCCAGGCACCATATACTACGTGTCGCGGTGTGTCTGAATCCCAGCACTCCAGAGAAGATCTCGGAAGGACCGAAAGTGCAGGGTCACCAGCAGCTACTTTGTGACTTTAAGGCCAGTCCGGGACACATGAGACTCTGTCGCAAACCACAAAAACAACAGAGAATTATAGTCTTCTAAGAACCTGGGATCATGGCAGGGGTGGGGTTGTGACCTGAACGTGAAGGGGACAGAAGTCACTGTAAGTGGCTGAAGGAGACTGTAAGGGGGAAACTTGGTAAGGACATGAACGCGATAAATATCTAATTTCCCCCCAACATGTGTGATGAGAACGAGAGCCACACTGGTCTTCATGTAACAGGAAACTCTTGTGTGTGTGTGTGTGTGTGTGTGTGTGTGAGAGAGAGAGAGAGAGAGAGAGAGAGAGAGAGTGTGTGTATCAGAGTGATCTGTATCTGTACGTGTCTTTGTGTCTGTGTGTCAGTGTGTGTGTGTGTGTGGATCTCTATATCTGTATGTGTCTGTGTGTCAGTGTGTGTTTCTGTGTGTCTGTGTATTTCTGTATCTGTGTCTGTGTGTCAGTGTGTGTGTCTTTGTGTCTATGTATCAGTGTGCCTGTGTTTGTATGTGTGTATCTCTGTATCTGTATGTGTCTGTGTGTCAGTGTGTGTGTCTGTGTATCTCTATATCTGTATGTGTCTGTCAGTGTGTGTGTGTATCTCTGTATCTGTGTTTCAGTGTGTGTGTCTTTGTGTCTATGTATGTATCTCTGTATCTGTATGTATCTTTATGTCTATGTATCAGTGTGTCTGTGTTTGTATGTATCACTGTATCTGTATGTGTCTGTGTGTCAGTGTCTGTGTGTGTGTGTGTTTGATGGGTGGTGGGTGTCTCATCCTCAGCTGCTCTCTACTCTTTGAGACAGCGTCTCTCACTGACCTGCAGCCGGTGGATTTTAGACTGTCCATCCTGAGGGATCCAGGAATCTGCGTGTCCTGTCTTTCCAGTGCTGGCATTGCAGACATCTGCCATCCCACGCAGCTTTAGACGTGGGTGCTGGGGACCTGACTCAGGTCTCCAAGCCTGCATGGCAAGCGCTTTCCTGAGCATGCCTTCTCCCCAGCCCTACAGAAGCAGCTCTCCATCCTAGCGCAGGGATTTATTTCTTATACACTGAACACCGCCTTTTCATATTAGCTGAGACAAAAGGAGAGGGAAAAAAAAAAGCATATGATCTGCGATTAAACTTAGTATTTCGATTAGTAAACTATCAATCAGTCTTTGTTGGTGTTCTGAGTTATGTGGGTCACTCGAAGAAAGGAGGTCACTCCAGAATGCAGTGAGGGTCCGCGGCAGCAGGGAGGTACAGCCTTGATAAGCCGAACCTTAAGCAGTCATGCAGAAGCATGGTTATCGATTATTTATTGGTCAAAGATACAATGAAGGGCAGCTATTTCATATACCCATTATTCAAATACCCATATTTCTAGGGTAGACATTATCTACCCTAGATGCGGGGATTCTACTAGAATTCCATGACAAACTTTTCCTTTCCTTTAGGGCTCTACAATTCCAATCAACCAGGCCCGACCGAATTACAACCTGACCTTCACCAAGAAGGAGCCACTTGGGTAGGACGGGGGTGGGTGGAGATGGGAGTGGGGGTGGGGAGCCTCTGAGTGACCCGGCTGTTGTGCCGCTGTGAGGAAACCAAGCTCGCTCACGAGCCTTCTCCCCACAGCGCCTGCGCCATCATCATCCCCTGGAACTACCCCCTGATGATGTTGGCCTGGAAGAGCGCCGCGTGCCTGGCGGCGGGCAACACCCTGGTGCTCAAGCCTGCGCAGGTGAGCGTGGTCCGCGGGCAGAGGGTCCCCCTTGGCTGCAAACTTAAAGCACACATACATTTATGGACAGCACGCCTTGGCGCTCGGCACAGCTCACACGCAACTCTTCGCACATTACTGCTGAGTTCCGATCTGTGCATTGGGGGCAAAGCACGTGTACGCGCAGAGGTCAGAGGAAGGACCTCCCCCAGGAGTTGTGGGATCTGGGAATCGAACCTGGGTCCTTGGGTTTGGTGCCAGGAGTTTTGTCTGATGAGCCATCTTGCTGGCCCCATTCACATTACACCCTCCCCCCCAAATCTTGTAAAGATATGGAAGACAAGGGAAAAGCCCCTGAAATAACTTAGTAGTTATGACAACCGTGTAAACTCTAGGGGTGTACAACATTTGAGGGCGTGGCTGTAACACTGTCTCCTCAAATGCGTTGGACCCCATGCACAGATACGCAGGGAGTCTGGAGGCTACAGGCTGAACATGCCTGAAAGCACGCATGCAGGCATGTGTGTGTGGGGGGGGCGGTGCTTAAAATACACAGTGGACACTTTTCAGACTCATCTATTGGTGCTAGAGTGCTCTCTGGTTAAGACAGTTTCTCCTGCAGCCCAGGCTGACCTTGAACGACAGAAGGAACTTTGAATCCTCTTGCGGCCACAGTGCAAGGACAATGATTACAGGCAAAGGCCACGCCCAGCTTCGGGATCCGTTTAAAGTGTTACTCTATCCACAGTGGCTTCACTGCGGGGCACACATAAATAACACGCTCTGTGGACCAGCCCCCTCTCCAAATATAGTATGGTGACAGACCTAATGCACGGGTACAAATAGGCTCCTCGCTTCTTCAGTGTCTGGGGCCAGCTTCTCACCCAGGCTCTCCAGACGGCCATTGTCCAGGCCGCGTGGTGTAGCAGGAGCTCTTTGCTGTGTATGCTATAATCCATGGTGTGGGTTCTACGGCAAGTCTTTCAGCTGCTTGTCCGTTTTATGAAGGTTTGCTTGAGTTACTAATACAGTCGGTGACTCCACATAGCCAGCCCTGTCAACCGCACACAGGGGAGCTTCCGGAGCAGGTAAGCCACCGAAGGGACCGAGATATAGACACACACAGCCAGAGAGGGGACCACTGTGATCTCGCCGCTCCCCACGATCACCGAGAACTCCCCTGTGCCCCAGGGCGCTTGCTCCTCCATAGGGCTCAGATGACCTTTGTGACCCTTGACCCCCTGACCTTCATCCCATTCTTCACTGGATCTCCCTGCATATTCCGCTGTTAGCGATCAAACGGAAAAGCACTCCTTTAGATACTCAGCGTCGGTGTGGGGAAAAGATGCGCAGCTGGGGAGGGTGGGGTTGCGAGAGAAACACAGTAAAGACTTTAGTATCTGAGAGACCAGGGTGCACTATGTACATGGAAAACCTTGGGCTGTTCAGGTAACTTCACTGTGAGTCTAACATTATCTTAAAATTAAAAAAACAACAGCCAGGCAGTGGTGGCACATGCCTGTAATCCCAGCACTCTGGGTGGCAGAGGCAGGCAGATTTCTGAGTCCGAGGCCAGCCTGGTCTACAGAGTGAGTTCCAGGACAGCCGGGGCTATACAGAGAAACCCTGTCTCGAAAAAACCAAACAAAAACAAAAACAAAAACAAAAACAAAAAACAACAGCCAGGCAGTGGTGGCACACGCCTGTAATCCCAGCACTCTGGGTGGCAGAGACAGGCGGATTTCTGAGTCCGAGGCCAGCCTGGTCTACAGAGTGAGTTCCAGGACAGCCAGGGCTATACAGAGAAACCCTGTCTCGAAAAAGCCAAATCCAAAAAACCAAAAAAAAAAAAAAAAAGGAAAAAAATTAAAAGAACAAAACAAAACAGGGAAGCAATGTAACAAACAAAACGAGCTCTCACGGGCTGACGGAAATGGTCCATTAGGTCTCAATACCTGTGTCAAGAGCCAGCCATAGATGCATGAGTCTGTAACCCCAAAACTGGTGGTGGGGTGGGTGGATACGACAAGGATTCTAAGAGCTTGCTGGTCTACCAGCTTAGCTGAAACGGCAGCTGCTGATTCAGTGAGAGACCTTGTCTCGAGACAATATGGCGGGCAGCAGCTGAATCCTGCTCTGGTCTCCAAGTCTGAGCACATCCAGGCTCATGTGCAGGCACCTCGAAGATGTACCCCGTACCCACAAATGAGCGCTCTTGTATTCACGAAGAAGCAGGTAAGGACTACAATCACTGTATTCCGTTTCCAGGTCACACCCTTGACGGCTCTGAAGTTTGCAGAGCTGACCGTGAAAGCTGGCTTTCCAAAGGGAGTAATCAATATCATTCCGGGCTCAGGTAAGCCCTCGGGGTGGGGGGGAGAGTGGGGTGGGGGGAGCCTCTGTTCTGGCCGCTCAGTGGCTCATGGAGCTAGGTGCTATTTCCCCCTGCAGTCTTAGTCCGAAATGAACCACATTAAATACAGTTCACCAAGCACAAATATACTTACTGTGTAATAAAAGATAAAGATCGGAAATCTAGTGTGTGGGGAGGTAAAGGGGGGGGGGTTGGATAGCATTGTAAAACCACCCTAAAGGTGGGCCATTTTGTTTTCAATAAGCATAACAAGACGTATATCCATCAATAAGGGGGGGGGCGGTGCTGACAGCCATACTGAGGATATTGTTTTAATCCACTTGTAATCAATGCAGAAAATGTGAAGTGCGGGTGGGTTCGACTGCCAGTTTAGAAACCCAGTTCAGCAAACACAAACTCGCCCTCCGCAAAAGATCATGTTTTGTTGCCCCCTAATTAATTCTCCAGGGGGTGTCGCAGGACAGCGTCTCTCTGAGCACCCCGACATCCGCAAGCTTGGTTTCACTGGATCCACCTCGGTGGGCAAACAGATCATGAAAAGGTACTGGCTTGCCGTAGGGCGTCCTTCGGGACAGGCTTCTCCTCCTTGGGATTCAGCAGAGCGTTCTGGAGCACGGAAAAGCACGGCTGGGGACACGGCTCCGTTGGCAGAGTGCTTGCCTAGCACGCACGCACGAGCCCTGGGTTCGATTCCGGAAGCTGCAGAGAGCAGATGTGGTCGGGTGGACCCACCCTGTGATTTCTGCACTCCAGAGGCGGGAGAGTCAGAGTGAAGGTCATTCCAACAAAACAGGGTGAAAGGCTACCTGGACTACATGAGACCCTGTTCAAACATGTAAAGTGTTCACACACACACACACACACACACACACACACACACCTACACACACACAGAAGCATACACATGAATATATACACACACATACATACAAGCATACATGCATACACATGAATATACCCAGACATACATACAAGCATACATGCATACACATGAATATACACACACATACACACAAGCATACATGCATACACACATACATGTATACACATGCATACCCACACATACATGCGTGTACATACACACACACACACACACACACACACACACACACCAAGTCAAAACAAACAAGAGACACCACCACCATCAAAACTAGAGAAAACCACATCAAAGGGAGGAGCTGGCTGTCACTAATGAGTATGGAGATACATAAACACCAGAAAAGCTTTCCAATGCCCGCAGTGCGCTCAGGGCCACGGGCTGGAGACGGAGCTCCGCGGTCGGGTGCCTACCTGGCAAATCCAAACACACACAACCAGCATGACGGTAAAGAAGTGGCAGGTTAGACCCCAAACACAGCATTTCATCGAAGCAATAAAAACAATGGCCACGGAGACGTGGGGGGATTTGGTGGGCTAGTTTGAGTTCTTTCTACCATTCTATTCATTCTGAGAGTGCTTCTGAGGGCTGGGACCGGCCCTGTCAAGGTTTATCACGATTACCCCTCAAACTGCAAAACAAAAACACAATGAAATAAAGGCGCAAATAACCACTCAACGCTGAAATCTGCTTCCCATCCACAGGGCAAGCAGGCCGGCTCTTGCTCTGTAGACCTTTATCTATCTGAATTCTTTTCTTTTAAATCTATTTATGTACTTTTCCCCCTTACTATATCTGTCTGCACATACACCTCATGCAAAAGAGGACACGAGTCCCTTTATCGGTGGTCGTGAGCCACCATGTGGCTGCTGGGAACCGAACTCAGGGCCTCTGGAAGAGCAGCCAGTGCTCTTAACCGTAGAGCCATCTCATCGGCCCTGGCATAACCTAAAGGTGAATTTCCCCTTGAGAATCTTCACCCTTTGACCACAGAAGGTTTTTGAACATTACAGAAAACCTCTAAAAAATAAACAAAAGGAGCCAAAAAGCACGTGAACATTGTCACACTTACCACCCAGCCTCAGCAGTGGACCGTCACTTTCCTGTCTCTTTCCTCTGCCTGCCCCTGCCCTCTTTGAGACATGGTTTCTCCATTCTCCAGCCTCTACGTTCCGAATGCTGGAATTATATGTCCTGCCACGCCCCTCATAAATGTGGGTCCTAACATTTCTGAGGTTCAGTTGAGTTTTGCGTGCTGAGTAGTAACTTATGGTTAGGGGAGGGAATGGTGGTGAGGGGAAAGGGTGTGGGAGAGGGAAGAGTGGTGAGGGGGAGGGGCTGGGGGAGTGGAGGGGGGAAGGGAAAAGGGAAGGGAGTGGGAAAAGGGAGGGAGAAAGGGGAGGGGGTGGGAGAGAAGATAGCGATGAGCAGGAAGGGGGTAGGGGAGGAGATATGGTGAGGGGGAGGGGTGGGTAAGTGATAGGGGAGGAGGGGATAGTGGTGAGGGGGGAGGGGGTAGAGAAGGGGTAGGGGAGGGGTAGTGGGGGAAGAGAGTGGGGATGGGGAATAGATGGGGAGAGGGGGTAATGGTGAGGGGAAAGGGGGAAAGAGTAGGGGAAGGGGTGGGAGTAGTGGTAAGGGAGGGGGTGAGGGAGTGGGGAAAGGATAAGGGGGAGAGGGAGGGAGGAGACCCCCTAACTCCTCCTTCCTATTTGTTTTCCTCTAGCTGTGCGGTGAGCAACCTGAAGAAAGTCTCCCTTGAGCTTGGTGGCAAATCCCCACTGATAATATTCAGTGACTGTGACCTAGACAAGGCCGTACGGATGGTGAGTGGGCCAAAGCCAGGCCGTAGGTGCCTACCCCTAAAACACATCCCATGTCCTTCCTGGGAGGGCTTCAGATGGGATCCAGTCTAGCTAGCCATTAAGTAAAAGCCATCCTTCAATAGTGTCCTAAGGATGCTTAGCTTTTAAAACAGCATTTTACAACGCTCCCTCCCATCTGCTAGTGTGAGACTCTGCAGATCCTTAACTAACGGGGACCCCATCCCCCACCCCAAGTGAACAACTCGAACCCAGGGATCAATGCAAAAGCAAGAGGGATTTTATCGTTCCAGCGTGCTGGGGTCGCCCTGCACATGAAGGGAGAGAGAGAACGACCACACACAGCCCGGTTGGGGTTTTTATACAGTTTTCAGAGCAGCAGCCATTAGGCACAATGTGATTGGCAGAACAGGTGACTTTTAAACTGATTGGTCTTTAGGGAATGAGGTTGCAGGGACCTCCCTTGTCTGTATGTGGCCAATGGTCAGGTGGCTGATGGTCGGTCCCCCTGCCCCTGCTCCCCGGGTCTGAGGAATGTAATTAGCCCCTCCCTTCCAGAGGGGAGGAGTACCTATATCCTCTGTGACTTTCTCTTCCAGGAGGGGAGGGGTCTGGTGGAATTTTTCAAAGTTCCTGAGCTGACCTCTTCACTAGCTTCTTGACTACTTCATCCTTCTTATCTGTTCTAGAAACTGGGCTTTCATTAGATTGTCTAAACAGACCCAGCAAAGGATTTGCCTCCATGCCTGACAGCCTGAGTTCCAGCCCCCAGTACCACAAGGTGGAAGGAAATGCTACCTCTCGAAAGTTGTCTTCTGACCTACACACACACACACACACACACACACACACACACACACTCATTATAGCATTCATGCACCTGCCTCCGAAAATTAATATGAACATTTTTTTTAAAGATACAGATGAAAAGCAGCTAGCAGGGCTTCCCTATGCATGCCTGGAACTCAGGGTTTGACTCCCAGCACCACACAAACGAGGAACCCAACTATCACTCCCAGCACTTAGAGGCAGGAGGATCAGAAGTTCAAAGGTCTGCATATGCTGTCTGTAAGTCTTGCCTTGAAGTCAAGGCTGCCCTGAGCTAGAGACTCTGTCTCAGAGCAACCAACCAATCAATCAATTGTCAATTAATCAATCAAACAAACAACCAAGAGTAGGTGGCAGCTAAGTTTAGTGGCACATAACTAAAGTACTAATTACTCAAGGAGCTGAGGCAGGAGGATCATCTGAGCCTGGATGTTCAGAGCCAGGACGGACACCACCACAATACTCCATCCCGTTAAAGCCACAGCCCTTGGCAATCATCAGTTTCCTGGTTTCTGCTTAATACACCATCACAGATGGCGCTGGGCAAGCAGGCACAGGGTTCCTTACTAATTTTGCACCCCAAGGGATTTACACTATTGCAAAGTGAGGGAACATTCTATATAGAACAAGAGGCACAGTTGTGGTTTGCATGCCAGATTGAGACAGACAGTGAGCCAGTGTGAGGGTGCCGAGCCCTGTAGTGACTGACTCTGGTGGCAGGTGTGAACACCCCCTAGTGGACCCTAAAAAGGGTGGAGATGTGTGCAGTGAAGGAGGCCCACACACTCCATGGCCAGGGCCCACGGATATGCCACCCGGAGGCTCCAGTGACAGTAACAGGGGTAACACAGGTGACAGCAAGGCCAAGACGGCCCTGGACATGTTCATCCCTGAGAACTTTTCCAGAACATTCCAGAGGATAAAAAACAAGGGTCAGGAACGTGGAAAGGGGATCGGTTCCATTAGCTTACTTTAAAACTATGTATATTTATTTTTATGATTTCACGTGTGTAAGTGTCTTGTCCGCGTGTACACTTATGAACCACAATCACGCCTGGGGCTCGAGGGGGTGGGGAGCCCCCACGGGGATGCTGGGAATCCAGTTTGAGTCCGGTGCAACAGGAGGCTCTTAACCACAGAGCCAACTCCCCAGCCCCCACTGTTGCATCTTTAAGAGGTAAAAAAACATAACAAAACAAAACGGGCATGGGTGTTTTGGCCTGCACGTGTCTGTGTACTGTGTGCCACATGCTGAGACCTGAACCCAGGTCCTCAGCCAAAGAAACAAACGCTCTTTCTTTCTTCCTTCCTTTCTTTTTTCTTCTTTTGTTTCTTGAAACAAAAGCTCTTTTTAACCGCCAAGCTGTCTCTCTAGCAGTGCCCCACTCCCATTACATTTTGAAGTGCGGTATAAGATGACTCAAGAGGGTGAAAGAAAATCATGTTTATGAAGCAATTTGAAGCCGGGCAGTGGTGGCGCACGCCTTTAATCCCAGCACTTGGGAGGCAGAGGCAGGCAGATTTCTGAGTTCAAAGTCAGCACAGAGAGAAACTCTCTCTCAAAAAGAAAACAAACAAAAACAAAAACAAAACAAACAAACAAACAAAAAAAGACGAGCCGTGTGGAGTGGGTACCGAGAACCCGTTATTTTCCACTGTCAGCCACGGTCTACCAGCGCATGCGTGGTGGGTGATGCAGATGTAGTCCACGGTGCCGGGAGGGTTCCAGCCCAGCCTAGGGAGGCTCCCCGGAGGAGAACCAGCGGCTGGACTAGGAGAGGAAAGAGGCGCCCAAGTGGCACACGATCCACTCTCTTCTGTGCCAATTATTTATTAAAGATTTTCCTTTTATGGGGAGGGGTCGTGAGGGAAGCTTTTTTATATCTGTGAAGCACACGCGTGTGTGCACACAAGTGCATGCTTGTGCAGAGGCCAGAGGACACTGGGTGCCCTGCTCTATCAGACTCTACCTTATTAGCTTAAAGTGGGATCTTCCACTGAACCTGGAGCTCAGTTGGAAGCTGGCAAGCCCCGAGTCATCCCCCGGTCTCCACTCTCACCCCAGCACTGGGGCTACAAGCAGGTGCTGCTTCAACGTGAGGACTGAGGATTCAAACCCTGGTGCTCAGGCTTGTGCTGTTCTCACACAACCCACTGAGCCATCCTGCCAGTGCCTGGATTTCTAGCAATCTTAATAGGAAACAGGATGTTGAAACACTACAGTTATATTTGTAGAAGAAAGCTAGGTGTGGGGGTGCAGGCCTGGATTGCCAGCACCGAGGAGGCTGGCTGAGGCAGGATTTTGAGTTTGAGGGCAGCCTGGGCTACCTGTCTCTCTCTTTTGTGATGCAATAAAATTATTGGACCAAATTATTTTAGGAATTCCCTCATTGTCATATAGTTTTGTTGTTGTTGTTGTTTGTTTGTTTTGGTTTTTTGGGGGGGGATTTTTATTTTTTTTATTTTTATTTTTATTTTTATTTATTTATTTATTTATTTATTTGGTTTTTTGGAATTGGTTTTTTCGAGACAGGATTTCTCTGTATAGCCCTGGCTGTCCTGGAACTCACTCCGTAGACCAGGCTGGCCTCGAACTCAGAAATCCACCTGCCTCTGCCTCCCAGAGTGCTGGGATTACAGGCGTGCGCCACCACTGCCCGGCTGTCACCCAGTTTAAAATAAGTGCTCAGAAGCACAAACTGGGAAATGTCAAAACAAGTATCTCCTGGATCTAACAATCAACAGGACTGACTTCTCTGTTATCTGTGACCTTTGGATAATGACGTGTGGGGCCAGGCAGATGGTAGACTAAGGGCCAGCTCAGGGACCATTTGTATTCCCAGCACACATGTAAGAAGCCAGAGAGGGCAGTGTGCACCTGGAGTGCCACCCAGCACTGGCACACAGGAGGCTCCCTGGAGGTCATGAGCCAGCAGGTCTAGCTGAACAGTGTTAAGAGCTAACCTGTTTCAATTAATAAAATGAAGGAAGGGAAGGAGGGAGGGAGGGAGGGAGGGAGGGAGGGAAGGAAGGAAGGAAGGAAGGAAGGAAAGAGAAAGAAAGAAAGAAAGAAAGAAAGAAAGAAAGAAAGAAAGAAAGAAAGAAAGGGAGAAAGAAAGAAAGGGAGAAAGAAAGGGAGAAAGAAAGACCTGGAGAGCCACTGAGGAAAACCTCTGTTGAGCTCTGGTTCCCGCACACACCCACACACAGGTGCACACACTTGAAGGTGTGCTCGCATCAAGCCCCACCCTTTTGTGGAACCGGATGGCAGGATTGCTGTGCAGTGCTGACGCTGTCCTCTCTTCTGCCACTGCAGGGCATGGGAGCAGTGTTTTTCAATAAAGGAGAGAACTGCATTGCCGCGGGGCGGCTGTTCGTGGAAGAGGCCATCCACGATGAATTCGTAACCAGAGTGGTAAGGCAGCTTCCGGTTTGCTGAGAGCGACAGGAGCAGCTCTTCCTGGAAAAGCTTCCTGACGGTTTAGACGTGAGACAGCAATTATCGGTGTTGCGACAGTTGAGCTGGCTGGGGGTGCAGGTGGCTCAGTTAGTGGATGAGTTTGCGTGTAAACACTCTCTAGCACACACACACACACACACACACACACACACAGAGACACAAACTAACACAGAAGCAGAGGCATCTGCTCTTCATGAGGATAACACAGTTACGCAGAGGCAGACAGAGAGGACTCACTGACTCTTTTATTTTTTTTTTTTTTTTTTTTTTTTTTTTTTTGGTTTTTTGAGACAGGGTTTCTCTGTGTAGCCCTGGCTGTCCTGGAACTCACTCTGTAGACCAGGTTGTCCTCGAACTCAGAAATCCGCCTGCCTCTGCCTCCCAAGTGCTGGGATTACGGGCGTGCGCCACCACACCGGGCTCGACTCACTGACTCTTAAGTTTAATAGAATAATTCACTCTGGGTCTCACCAAAATTCACTTCACGGTATAGATGTATAGAGGCTCGTAGGATCTGATGAAATTACCAAAACTGAGACCAGAAATTTCAAGCGCTTGTTATGCCCGTCCAGTACAGGTGTGTTTTACACACAGGCCATTTTTTTCACCCATTCGTCATATTCCTTTTAAAAATAAAACGTATTTTATGAATGGGATCTTGCTATGGAGCCTTGGCTTGCCTGAGGCTTGCTATGTAAACCAGGCTAGCCTCAAACTCAGAGATCTGCCTGCCTCTGCCTCCCAATTACTGGGATTACAGACATGTACCACCTCACAAACTAAAGTGTGTGTGTGTGTGTGTGTGTGTGTGTGTACACCTTGACGGTCAAGTGAGCATCTGATGTAGGTATTAGGAACCAAACTCAGCTTCTCTGTAATATATGCATTCTTATCCTCTGATCCATCCTGTCAGCCCCTCAAACAGCGATTTATTGAGCACCTAGCAATACCAGACACTGTGCTGGGTGTTAGTAATGCAAAAAAGAGGCAGGCAGATATGGTCCCTTTCCCGCAGAGCATCTCTCTGACACTGGGCTCCGTGCAAGACACCAAGAGATGAGAAGCAGACCTATACTGGAATTTACAGGGTCTAGAGGTTCCCATTCTCACCGGACTGGAGTTACAGTCAGAAAACGTAGACGAGTTGAAGACAAAGATAGGCGGCAGGTGTGGATCTGACAGTGAGGAACGGAGTGACCACTTCCCACCAGAACATTCCATCCTGGGGTTACCGGCCAGGTCGGCCCTGGGTACAGAGTGGATTCTCAGCCAGCCTGGGCTACGTGACACCCCTGAGAGCTCTCCCGAGGAATTCTACCACATTTTAAAAAGGGGGAAACACTGTAAACTCTTTTGCTATTAAGAGCCTTAAGGTGCCATGCCATGGAAACTCCAGGATGTCAGTTTGCTTTTAACGAGTTATCATTCAGGATTTTGATAAGCGGTGCTTGGTTTGTTAATTGTTAGCAAATAACGCTTAAGAACTCTTTTGTTGTTGTTGTTGTTGTTGTTGTTTTTTCGAGACAGGGTTTCTCTGTGTAGCCCTGGCTATCCCGGAACTCACTCTGTAGACCAGGCTGGCCTCGAACACAGAAATCCACCTGCCTCTGCCTCCCAAGTGCTGGGATTACAGGCGTGGGCCACCATGCCCGGAATTTTTTTTTTGGGGGGGAGCACTTAAGAACTCTTAAAGCCACAGCAGAGTGACTGTGTATGGCCAGACAGGCCTCTTAACCCCTTCAGGGCCTCAGTTTACCCTTCTGTAACATGGAAATATTGAAGACCTACTTCCAGTGCAGCTGTGAAGAACCGATAACCACACATCTGTCAACTGCTTAGTGTAACGTGTATCACGTGCCGGGGCTCGGCCAGGACATCCACTTTTACGACTAACAGTGGTTAGTCGTAACAGTTTTTTGTGAACGGCATACTCTCTGTACAGGTGGAAGAGATTAAAAAGATGAAGATTGGAGATCCCCTGGATAGATCTACAGACCATGGGCCCCAAAACCACAAAGCCCACTTGGAAAAGCTGCTGCAGTACTGCGAGGCTGGGGTGAAGGAGGGGGCCACACTAGTGTATGGAGGAAGACAGGTGCAGAGGCCAGGTAAGAGTCCCTCAGGGGGAGTGCCTGCCCGATGGCTCGCACCCCGCCCCAAAGCCAGAATGGATGACAAGCACTGTTTCAGACAACCTCTGTTGTCTGAAATGCAGAGCCATTCCTGCATCAGAGCGTGATGTGTACATGTGTGGCTATATGCGTGTGTCTTAGCTAGGGTTTTACTGCTGTGAGCAGACACCATGACCAAGGCAACTCTTATAAGGACAACATTTAATTGGGGCTGGCTTACAGGTTCTGAGGTTCAGTCCATTATCATCAAGTTGGGAGCATGGCGACTACAATACTCACTTCCAGACAGCTAGAATGAGGGTCTTAAAGCCCATGGCCACAGTGACACACCTACCCAGACAAGACCACACCTATTCTAACAGGGCCACACCTTCTAACAGTGCTACTCTCTGGGCCCAGCATATACAAACCACCAGTGTGTCAAAGCAGGTGTCCACAGAATCCAGGTCCATCGCACCCCTCTGGAGCTGCAGTTCCTGGGAGCTGGGAGCCACTGGATTTGAGGGTTCGGATCCCAACTTGAATCCTCCACCAGAGTGGTCCACACTCTTAACCAGTCATGTCTCCAAACCAAATTGTATTTATAACCTGACAAAAAATGATCTTTATATCCTTCTTGGTCACTTTTAAGCTGGGGGAACAGTGGCAGATACCGTTCTTCTAAGCCTTGGTTTCCTGTGTAGAATGGAAGGGGGAGGACCCTGGGGAGGGGCCAAGCCCCTGCCTGTCCACAGAACAGGTGTGATGGTGTTATCAGGTACTGGTGGTCATCTTGAGTCTTGTCACTCTGACATTTAACTCTCAGCCAGCCAAGCCCAGGGAGTCCTGCTGTCAAGTCAGGCCGGATGCTATGATTTCCCAAAGCAGAGAAAACTACTGTTTTTTTTTTAAAGACCTATTTATTGTATGTAAGTACACCATAGCTGTCTTTAGACACTTTAGACACTCCAGAAGAGGGAGTCAGATCTCGTTATTGATGGTTGTGAGCCACCATGTAGTTGCTGGGATTTGAACTCAGGACCTTCAGAAGAGCAGTCAAGTGTTCTTAACCACTGAGACAATTATTGTCTTGACTGTTGATGTGTACTGGCTCCTTGTTCTAAATATTGGTAACTGCAAAGAAAAAAGTATCCTGTATTTCCTGGATGAACTACACTTCCAAAGACTGAGTAGTGATACAAGGGACATTTCCATAGAAGAATTCTTGGAAGAAACTAAAAAAAAAAAAAGGACAGAGTAGAAAACATACCATTTTGCATTTTTCTAACAGATGACATCATTGGTTCAGGAAGAAAATGGTGGTCCGTGAAAGCTGGTGTTAGATCAGGGTATTGGGAACTGAGAGATGAATCAGGGATTTCAGGCCCTGGCTGCTCTTGCAGAAGACCTGGTTTGGTTTCCAACACCCACATGGTGGCTCGCAATGGTAACTCCAGTTCCAGAACTTACCTTCTTCCGGTCTCTGTGGACACTAAGCAAGCACATGCTGTGCATGCATGCATACATACATACATACATACATACATATATATACACACATAGGCACACACATAAAATATTATTTTACAAAAGATTTTACCATGTCTTATTTTTATGTGTGTGGGTGTTTGACCTGTGTGTATCCCTGTGCAGCACACGCATGCTCAGTGCCTGTGAGGCAGAGGAGGATCTGGATCACCTGCAACCGAGGTGGTTGCGAGACACCATGTGGGTGCTGAGAATCGAACCCCGGTCTTCTTCCAGAAGAAAAAGTGCTCTTAACCACTGAACTAACTCTCCAGGCCCCAATTATTATAATTATGTTGATGTCTACACTATATAGAGAAACAAGTGTCACCTCAACAAAGCAACAGCATGTGAGGAATGCTAAGATGATGTACGGTCTTCCCAGGCAGGGTGGAAGAAGACAGCTGTACCTGCAGCACTTGGGGGGCTGGGCAGGACAGAGGTTCAAGACCAGCCTGGGCTACAGAGCAAGCTCCAGATAACCTTGTCTCATCAGAACAATACAGAGGGGTAGGGCAGGAGGAGAAAATATTTTTTTTCTTTTCTTTTCTTTTCTTTTTTTTTTTTCTGAGACAGGGTTTCTCTGTGTAGTCCTGGCTGTCCTGGAACTCACTCTGTAGACCAGGCTGGCCTCGAACTCAGAAATCCGCCTGCCTCTGCCTCCCAAGTGCTGGGATTACAGGCATGTGCCACCACACCTGGCAGGAGGAGAAAATATTAAAGTAAAAGATGTAAGAAATTCAACCATCGATTACACCTGTAGATTTCTTTCACTCTTTAAATCAGAAGGGGTAATGATCAAACAACGGAGGGAGGGCGCGTGTCAGTTTCATGAGAGGTAATCAATCTCGACTGTGGTTATGTTTTTTTTAAATGTCTTTTGTTTCGGCTCACTTGTTCTAAAATGCCTGGAAGGGAGAACTGGAGCCTGGGTCTTGCCTGAAGACAGAGAAAATATCAAGCAGAGGAAATATCAAGTCTGAGATGGTCACATAGGAATATTTATTTTGTTAAGTACAATCACTACGTTTACAAGTTTTAAGTTTTCACAGTAAAGCCATTGAAAAAAACAGGCAACCAGGAAGGCCAATGTTGGATAGAAACACCGCTCTCTTCTCGAGGTTGGGACTGGCACCACCTGAGGAGCTGAGGACGGTCGCCATCTATTTCCGCCTGTAATTGATGCGTCTGCTTTTCCTCACAGGCTTCTTCATGGAACCCACTGTGTTCACAGGCGTGGAAGACCACATGTACCTTGCCAAAGAGGAATCCTTCGGGCCTATCATGGTCATTTCTAAATTCCAAAATGGGTGTGTTCCTTAGGCATATGGTGTAATTTTGGTTTCAGCTAGATTAACTCCCCTGCCTCCGCCTTGTGGTGGACATACAGCATGTAACCAAAAGAACATGCCCCACCCTAAGAATACATCAGCGGCATAAGTGATTCGGAGTATCTGGGGGGCCGGGGTGATGGCTCGGTGGGTACAATGTTTGCTGTATCCTGACGGCAGATCCTTGGCACCTGTAAACGCTAGGTGTTGTGTGATGCACTGTGAACTCAAGGGCTGGGGAGGCAGGAACGGGAGAATCAGCATGGCACGCTGGCTAGCCAATCCAGACTAACTGGTGAGCTCCAGCTTCAAAGAGAGACCCTGACAGACTGACAGGTGGGATCTGGAAAGGGTTTAGGGGAAGTACTGGAGAGCTTTGGTCCTGCAGAGATCGAAGAGAGGGGTGTATACAGAGACATGCTCTGAAAACCAGGGAGAGGAAACTCACAAACTATCGTCAAAAACATGACGACCCTGGTCACATTGAAAAGAGGTACTACAGGACATGCTTGAAGAGTGGGAATTATGAGATTTAAGTATCTCCCGAAGCTTTCAGACAGGCCTGGAGCACTAAACTTAGGAAGTCTAAGGAGGTGCCAGAGAAGATCTCCTGTTTTAACACGCAGAAAAACCTTCCAGCAAAGCAATTTTGTTTTCCTGTACTTTTAATGGTGGCTTCTGCTTCTGGAAACATCTTACAGGGACATCGATGGGGTGTTGCAGCGTGCAAATAACACTGAATACGGCTTGGCCTCAGGGGTCTTCACGAGAGACATCCACAAAGCCATGTACGTGAGTGACAAGCTAGAGGCGGGGACGGTTTTCATCAACACCTACAACAAGACGGACGTGGCGGCCCCGTTTGGTGGCGTGAAGCAGTCTGGCTTTGGAAAGGACTTAGGTATGTGTGGGACTGTGCTCCTGTGCATCCATGTGACATCACACAGAAACACAGTCCCATGAAGGGCATCTCCTACACAGCAGTTTACAAAGGACACCGAAAAACTTAAAACCCAATGAATTCATTTAAAGACAGCTTCAAGTATCTGTGTGCATGGGTAAGTGCGCTGTGGCACACATGTGGTGCTTAGAGGACAACTGTCGGAGTCTGTTCTCTCCTGTCATTAAACTCAGGTCATGGGACTTGCCTTTACCCACTCGGCCATCTCACAGGTAAAATCTTTTAGCTATAATAATGTGTTTGGCTTTTAAGATCTGCCTTTGAGCATGAAGCTGGTTTAGTTTTGTGGGATTCAGTGAAAGCAATGAGACAATTTGGGGAGGTATGTAGCTTCAGAAGTCGGTCCTGTCTGAGCCGAGTCCTATCAGGCCTCTCGGATCAGACCCCTCACTGGGTGATCTCACCCAGATCACATTCCTCACTGTCAGCCATCGCCCTAACACCCCGAGCCCACTTTGGACACTGAAGCTGTGCTGGGCCCTACTCCTGGTACTGAACCCGCTGAGCCCAAGAGTACCCACCAGACAGGTCTCAGCAACAGATCAGGAAATCATAGCTCAGAATGGCTGGGTGAGCTGCCCAGATGGACAGACAGACACTGGCAGAGAAGTCAAAGCCAGGCAGACCGACTGCAGAGCTCACCTCCTCCCTGTAGAGTCCTCCACTAGCAGGTGTTAAAACACACGTTAAGACGTGAGGGCGTGACGTGGTGGCCCGCCCCTGCAATCCAGCGCTTAAGAAGCGAGATTGGCCGAACAGCAAATAGGATGAGGCCAGCCTGGGCTACGTGAGTCTCAAATGACTCTACAATAGAAAACATTTGATTTGTTGAAATTTATCTGCAAATTTGGCCCATTTGGGGTTATCAGACTCTCTTTCCTAATGATTTTCGACAAGTGTAGTTACAGGGATTAAAAAAGTGTTTCTTTCCATCCCTGGGTCTAAAAGACAGTTGGAAAGCAACCATTTCTGCTTGTTCCCAGACAGTGTAACTGACAGGCAAAGGCTTGTTTTACTGTAAGACACAACAGTCCGCCTGACCAAGTTTATCATCTTCTCAATTCAGTGTAGTCTCAATCTTGGCTCTCAGATTAGTTACCGAGGAGCTTAAATAGGATACGGATATTTGATCTCATTGCTCTCGAGAAGGGTGAAAACAGGAGTTCCAAATTCTGCCTGGGTTACTCTAATGAGGGGCCACGTTTGGCAGCCTTCTATCCTATCTGTTAGTTTCCCAGGATGCTTTGTCCTAAGCCTACCCACGGTCTGTGTCTCTACCCAGCAATGTAAGCTGCACTTCCTTTCTCTTTGCAGTTAAGTTGAAAGTGAAACATCCCCAAGCTTTCCTCCCTGTAATCAACGCTGCTTGGTTTCGTGTAACGCAGCAGGATTGGAAAATGGAGACACAGGTAGAATTCATCAAGCAGGGAAAGAGGACGAAGGTTAGGCACTGAGAGGGCCTGGTAGGCTACCTAAGTCTGTTACCGTTCACCATGGTCTATGGTCCCCAGACATCTGCACTGGGCGAGGATAGTCAGGGATGGCTGATATCAGGGCCTTACCCACCTGCCAGTCAGCAAGGCCTGGGCTGATCTGGGCGAGCCTGCACTTCACGGGCCTCAGGCCACAGATCTTCATCTCTGTGTGTGCTCTACTGGCTATGCTTCTCTCCCCAGGCGAGGAGGCCCTGAATGAATACCTGAAAATCAAAACCGTGACACTCGAGTATTAGAGAAACCCGTCAGGACACCTTCGACGGACAGCCCGCTTCTCAACTCTTCACAAGCTGAGGACCCTGACGGTGCTGAGGAAGGAGGTCCCCCCTGGAAGCCACAAAGTAGACACAAGGACCAAGAAGAGGGTTGGATCACTTGTGTGAGCATTTATCTCACTGAGGGCCTCAAAAAATTCCATTACACTTTTTTATCACCAAATGGCCTACCTCTGTTTAACAACGTTGTGGGTGCTGTATGTTCTTCTAAAGTATCAAAGCTCCCTCCCTCCCAGGAATGTCTATGCTCTTCAGGTCATCCATCTTGAACATGATTACCTCACTCACAGGCACACAGGCACTCTTTAAAAGTCCTGGGTCTCAATCAATCCCCAAGTCGTATGTACTGAACACTGAGAACCCTTTTTTTTAGCTGTGCGTTCCAACTACAGTGTATCCTACAGAGAACATAATGCCTGTCCTCTTCCTCTCTCATATGAGAAGGAAGATTAGTCTTTGTGCCTTTGACTATTTTGTAACTCACTGTGACAGGCAAGCAGCCCCTGAGCCATTCTTCCCCATCTACCTACTTGGTACAAAGTACTGTCAAGTTCGGAGGACACCCAGTTATCGACATCATCTTTGATCCTGGTAGTTTTGATCTTGTGTTTCCTAGCAAACAGCCATCATGGCCAACCCTGGTCATACTATAGCAGCTTACTGTGCGAGTTGGGGGGAAAACTACCCAACTTGTCTACGTTCTGGCCTCCTCATGTGTTAAACAGGGGTAGCAGTGCCTTTCTCAGAAGCCTCATTGCAAGGACTCTGTGCATCAAGAAAAGCCCCAGGACTGTGCGTCATTAATTCACGCAAAAATTCAATTAAATATAAATATTTCTTTCCATCGCTGCTCTAGAAGGATGGCTATAACTTAATTGACGGGATGAGTGAACTCCGCAGGCAGCTCCTTCGTCAATGAGGTCAACTGATGGATGAACGAACGTCCTACACTTCTCAATCATCAAGGCTTGGACGACTCTTCATAGTGCATAATACAGCAAGATGTTGCCAACTGCCCTGCAATGAAAAAAACGGTGCAAGGCACAGCGGCTCCTGCCTGCGACACCAGGTCCTTACTGTGACCCGAGGTCAACCTGGGCTATGCAGAAAGTGTGGGGCCAGCCTGGCTCACACTAAGAGACCCTCTATGCTTCTCACTACTCTATCTGCTGGCTCTGCTGCTCACTGGCTGTATGATGTCAGAGAAGTCAGTGACCTCATGTCTCCGAGTCCCCAAGTCTCCATTTGTCACGCGTCAGACGATGGTACGCTCCACGACTTACTTGGTATAGTGGTGGGATGCCCCTCTCCAGGAGCTGCATCGGACTTCAGGACTGGCCACCGATACTGTGTGGCGCCCACAAAGTTTCCCACTGTGACTCAAGTTCGATTATCACCACTGACATGCAGCGAGACACGGGAATTCCTGAGCACAGAAGTCCATTAATGTCTTATGAGAACTAGGGAGGTGGGTTGGGCTGGAGAGCTTCAGAGACAGTGCTCACGGCATAGGACCTGGGAACCCATGACGCCAAGGTACGGGGAGTTAAATGTAATGGGAGTGTCTAACAACAAGGAAATGTACTCTGCCACAGGACAGGAGTCAAAGCCGTGTGTGGAGGGCCACTGCACACAGCAATGCCTGGCTCTCTCTGTGCTCAGTCTCCGTCACCCTCCCAGCTCTCACACCTAGTGAGTGTATCTGGGACCTCTGAGACATGCCACCTAACACACACTACGGTCTTTCTGCACTTCAGCCTAGAAAGGCTCACCACACACCCCTTCCCAAACCACAAGTGGACATGAATGGTGGCAAGTCCACAGATTAGAATCTGCCAGAAACATTGTTTGCTTCCAAGAAATGACTAAGGAATCAACTGATGTTAGGCCCAAGGACTTTACTGACACAAGGCTCAAAGAGAAGAGTTTATTGACACTATATATTCCATTCCAAGTAAGGCCCTCACAGAGAGCAGTGGATACACAGCAACACACTACAATACAACAGGAAACTGCAATACACAGCTGATTATAATTACCATATCGTAATACAATTAAACACACAAACTGATTCATTTAGCATGACAATTTTGCATACAAGATATTTAAACTGTGTTTTCTGAATCAATTTCTAGAGTACAAAGAAAACTACTCAAGAGACTTTGTAAAAAGCATAACTGCCATACAACAATATACACAAATATGAAGTTTACAATCTGAAAAGGGTTTGCATGTTCTGAGTACTGAAAAGACTAAACTGGACTCAACAGGTTACATACATGAGTACATACATAAATTGGCCAATAAAAGACTCAGTGAGAACCAGCCAGTCTCCTCTGAGGATGACCAGGACACAAAGTCCTGGCTCACAGGCACTAATGCCCCTCCCATAGCGTCTGGTTGCCTTGATAGGTGGTAAATGGCTTCGATCTCTGTCTCTGCTTTCACTTACTTGTGAAAGACCACTGTGTACCTAGGACATACACTGTTTCAGGTTCTAAGTGTCTAACCCAGGCTTTCTAGACTTTAAATTACCTTTCTTAAAGTTTTGCTTTATTCTGATTTCAGACTTTATATGGGGCCAGAGGGGGTGATTCTCAATTATGTTATTAAACATGAAATTTTAGTAGGATGCCCTTGTGATTTTATTCTTTTACAGTCACAATCTTGAATGCGTGCATAATTTAGCTTCATATATGATGACTAACACTAACTTTTTGGGAAATAGCCTGTCCTGACATCTTGACTGATTTGAAATATGAGCTTTGTAGTAAGTTTTCATTCTCCCAGATTCACGCACATGCAGCACTAAATGAACACAACAGGTTTCATACATACATACATACATACATACATACATTACATACATGACATGTTTCAAGTTGGGTTAGATATAATCAAGATAAACTGTATAAGGCATACGAAATTGTCAATGAATAAAAAATATCCTAAGAAGTTCTTTTCTCCTTTTTCTCCTCACTTCTCACAAGAATATCCAAAGGACCAACACTGACTTACTGGATGCCCTTCTCCATGTAGGAGGCCACTTGTGTTCAATGAAGCAGCCCCAGCAGGACAGAATGATGTTACATACAAGGACGGGAAAATCAGCTAGCTAGCTTTCTTTTTTTCCCTCCCTTCCTCCCTTCCTTCCTTGTTGGGACCCAGTGTCTGTGCTTCTGTAAAGTGTGTAATGGTGGATGTGTTTGTAGGTCCAGGGTAAAGGAGAGGACCTTGGGGGTGGGGGAAGGGACCTACAACCAAGTCACCAGAATAGGCCTTTATAGTACCATGAGACCTGCTTAGGTATTTTCTCTACTCCTGCCACTGAAGTTCTTCACTAAATATTTCTTTATTAATTGGGTGCTACCATCTATTGTGGGCATACAGAATAACCTTGGTAACTCTAATTGTCAGAAAAGCAAGGAATGGTAGACCTCAAGTGCATGGAGTGAGGGACTGACAGCCAGCAAGGCCCCCGTTACACCCAGCGGCTGTTCCTGGAGAAGGTGACTGCCCCGTTACACCCAGCAGCTGTACCTGGAGAAGGTGACTGCCCCGTTACACCCAGCGGCTGTACCTGGAGAAGGTGACTGCCCTGTTACACCCAGCAGCTGTACCTGGAGAAGGTGAATGCCCTGTTATACCCAGCGGCTGTACCTGGAGAAGCTGAATGCCCTGTTATACCCAGTGAAGTTGAGAAGTTGGTGAAAGGAGCAGGAGGGGCCCTGGCAGCCATCAAAGCATTTAGGAAGGAGTAAAAATAACTCAAAAATATCATCACACAGCATGACTGAGCAGGGACATATTATGTCTCATTGGTTCAAGAACCTTCCTCTACCTCAATTGTGGAAGGCACAGATCATGGAATCAGATCCCAGTGCAAAATTGTCTCTACAGAAACTTCCTACTCCTTAAAAAAAAAAAAAAAAAAAAAAAAAAAAAAAAAAAAGCGAGCCGGGCGGTGGTGGCGCACGCCTGTAATCCCAGCACTTGGGAGGCAGAGGCAGGCGGATTTCTGAGTTCGAGGCCAGCCTGGTCTACAGAGTGAGTTCCAGGTCAGCCAGGGCTACTCAGAGAAACCCTGTCTCGAAAAACCAAAAATTAATTAATTAATTAAAAAAGGCAAGAACACAAATAAGTGACTTACTGATACATATCAAGAATTGGAAAAAACAAGGACAAAGAATCTAGAAAAACAAGAACAAACCAAACTAAAACCCAGTCAATAGCAAGAAATAGTAAAAATAAGGAACTGGAAGTTAATGACACAGAAAAGAAATAATATGAAGACGCAATGAGTCGAAAATCTGGTTCTTTAAGTACAGAACCTTGATCCAACAACAGAAACGCAGATTACCTAAATGTAAAGAAAATCTGTATACTCTATGGATGCAATGTCTGTCAATTAATGCTGATTGGTCTGTGGCTGAGGCAGGAAATAAAAGGTGGACAACCCAATATGCAGTAAGGATTCTGGGAGAGAGCCCGGTGGGGGAGCGGTTGACTCACAGATGAGGATGGTCTCAGCTAAGGCCTAGGTAAGCAGCCACATGACAGAACTTGGATTAGCACAAATGGGTTACTAACGGATGAGCTCCTGGGGAACCAGCCTCTTACGGGAGCACATTCCTCATGAAGAGTTTGATGTGACACACAACTGCTCCAGTTATCTTCCTATAGGGTTTGTCCCAGCTAGTTGTACACTTCATTTTGTGATGGTTAACATTATGTTTAAAGTCTTGGAACTACTTAATGAGAGCAAACCTGTCCTCCTAGGTAAGCCTCTAGCTGTGGAAATGCACTGTCAGCCTGAGACGGACTTCCCGTTTGGGCTGTTCCTTAAAGTACCTGGAGCCTTGTAAAATGTTGCATGCCTCTGCTGTCCAAGGCAGAGGGTCACAAGCTACACACTGTTTCACTTTTGTACACCAATGCTTGCTTAAGAAAAGAGATATATCTACAAAATATGTAGAAGTTAAATTCTGCTTACACAAAGGCAGGATCTGTTTTCCCTTGACTCTCAAAAAATGTAACCTTGGGTTTTTTGCACTTATAAACCCCTAACATAGCTGTTGGCTGCATCTTGAGAATCCCAAATTTCAAGTGTAGTCTTGGCACCAGTATCTACCAAATAAGTCTCTTTTTGTTAAAACTGTCAAACTGGTCAACCTCTGATCAACCCCAGACCCATAACAATTTCACATTACTAACCAAAACGTACGCTACCGCAATGGCGAGAACCATCTTTCCTCAATTTCATCTCCTGACGCTTAGCACAAGGCAGTTGTGAGAGAGACACGATGGCGGACTCTGAACACACACCGGCTAATAAACATTTCACGAGTCCTTCCCCCACCTGAGCTTTGCCGACACCTATGAGGAAGCTTGCCAGGGGTTCCTTGGATGGTTTTCTTGCCTGTTCTCTTCCTCTAATTAGAACAAAAGTGCCCTATCTTCCTAACTATGCGCTCAGTAGAAATTACAGTAGGGAAAACAGGCTCAGCATTGTATATTAGAGAGGTAACCTCCCTCCCACAGCACCAAGAAGACAAATGGCTAAAATACTCAATAAAATTCTTGCCAACCAAATCTCAGAACACATCAAGTAGGCCTCATCTCAGGGATGCAGGGATGGTTGAACATATGGAAATCCATCAATGTATTCCACTACATAAACAAACTCAAAGGAAAAAAAAAAACCACATGATCATCTCATTAGATGCTGAAAAAGCATTTGACAAAATTCAGTATCCCTTCATGTTAAAAGTTTTGGAAAGATCAGGACTTCAAGGCTCATACTTAAACATAGTAAAAGCAACATACAGAAAACCAGTAGCCAAAATCAAACTAAAGGGAGAGAAACTTGAAGCAATCCCACTGAAATCAGGGACTGGATGAGGCTGCTTACTCTCTCCATATCTCTTCAATATAGCGCATCAAGTTCTAGCGAGAGCAATTAGATAACAAAAGGAGGTTAAAGGCATACAAATTGGAAAGGAAGGAGTCAAAATATCACTATTTGCACATCATATGATCTTTCTTCCACTGGATATTTTTAGCTCCTTTGTGAAAGATTAAATGAATACAGCATTTTAGCAAATGGTGTTGGTTCAACTGTTAGTCAGCATGTAGAAAAATGCAAATCGACCCATTCTTATCTCCTTGTACAAAGCTCAAGTCCAAGTGGATCAAGGACCTCCACATAAAACCAGATACACTGAAAATTAGAGAGGAGAAAGTGGGGAAGAGCCTTGAACACATGAGCACAAAGGAAAAGTTCCTGAAGAGAACACCAACATGCTCTAAGATCAAGAATTGACAAATGGGACCTCATAAAATTGCAAACCCTCTGTAAGGCAAAGGACACTGTCAATAGGACAAAACAGCAACCAACAGGTTGGGAAAAGATCTTTACCAATCCTATATCTGATAGATGACTAATATACAATAGATACAAAGAACTCAAGAAGTTAAGACTCCAGCCAGGCAGTGGTGGTGCATGCCTTTAATCATAGTACTTGGGCGGCAGAGGCAGGTGGATTCTGAGTTCGAGCCCAGCCTGGTCAACAGAGTGAGTTCCAGGACAGCCAGGGCTACACACAGAAACCTTGTCTCAAAAACAAAACAAAAAGTTAAGACTCCAGAGAACCAAATAACCCTATTAAAAAATGGGGTACAGAGCTAAACAGGGAATTCTCAACTGAGGAATATCAAATGGCTAAGAAGCCCCTAAAGAAATGTTCAACATCCTTAGTTATCAGAGAAATGCAAATCAAAACAACCCCGAGATTCCATCTCACAGAGTCAGAATGGCTAAGATCAAAAACTCAGGTGACAGCAGATGCTGGTGGGGACATGGAGAAAGAGGAACACTTCTCCATTGCTGGTGGGATTGCAAGCTGGTGCAACCACTTTGGAAATCAGTTTGGCGGTTCCTTAGAAAATAGGACATAGTAATACCTGAGGACCCAGCTATACCAGTCCTGGGCATATACCCAGAAGATGCTCCAACATGTAATAAGGACACATGCTCCACTATGTTCATAGCATCCTTGTTTATAATAGCCGGAAGCTGGAAAGAACCCAGATGTCCTTCAACAGAGGAATGGATACAGAAAATGTGGTACATTTACACAATGGAGTACTACTCAGCTATTAAAAACAAATTCGTAAAATTCTTGGGCAAATGGATAGAACTAGAAAATATCATCCTGAGTGAGGTAGCCCAATCACAAAAGAACACACATGGTATGCACTCACTCATAAGTGGATATTAGCCCAGAAGCTCAGAATACCCAAGATACAATTCACAGACCACATGAAGCTCAAGAAGGAGGAAGACAAAAGTGTGGATGCTCTGGTTATTCTGAGAAAGGGAACAAAATACTCACAGGAGCAAATATGTGATAAAGTGTAGAGCAGAGACTGAAGGAAAGGCTATCCATAGACTGTACCACCTGGGGATTTGTCCTATAAACAGTCACCAGATCCCGACACTATTGTGGATGCCAAGAAATGCTTGAAGGGAGATTGATATGGTTGTCTCCTGAGAGGCCCTGCCCAGAGCCTTACAAAAACAGAGGCATATGCTCTCAGTCAACCTTTGGACTGAGCGTGGGGTCCCCAATGGAGGAGTTAGAGAAAGGACTAAAGGAGCTGATGGGGTTTGAAACCTCATAGGAAGAACAACAATATCAACCAACCAGACATCCCCCAGAGCTCCCAGGGACTAAGACATCAACTAAGGGGTACCCATGGCTCTTGCTGCATATGTAGCAGAGGATTGCCTTGTCAGGCATTAAGGGGAGGAGAGGTCCATGGTCCTATGAAGGCTCAATAGATACCCCAATGTAGGGGAATCAAGGGCAGGAAGGTGGTGGTGGAGTGGGTGGAGTAACACCATCATAGAAGCATAGGGGAGGATAGGATACGAGCTATCCGGGAAGCAGGGAAACTGGGAAAAAGGATAATATTTGAGATGTAAATAAAGATATATTGGATATATGTATATATCCAATAAAAAATAAAAATTAATTAATTTAAAAAGAAAGGTTAATTTCACCATGGTGAATATGGGAGCTTTGCAGTCTACTGTCTCCTACAGCTATACTATACTGACAGATACTATAAAATAGTTGAAGATCTTAAAGATTAGTCTTGCTTCATGTCAGAAGTTCTTGGCATCAGCTATTTTGCCAGTTAGAAAAGCATGGCTGCAGTTGCACATCGTTCATTATATGGATGACGTCATGTTGGTTGGCTGGGACCTCCAGGAGGTCTGTGTTTAGGGACTTTGAAGGAACATTTAGGAGCAAAGGGATTACAGATAGCTCCAGAAAAGGCTCAAACTCAAGAACCCTATAAATATCTAGGGTCCATGTTAGGTGATAAGGCCATCACTCACCAAAAAAAATGGCCATAAGACGAGATCATTGGCTTAGACCTTATTTGAAATTAACTACAGGACAGTTGAAGCACAGCAGCTAGGAACCAAATTTGGGGCCACTAGGCAAAAGTGACCACAGGGGTCCCTGCAGCTTTCAGGGGTGAAAGCTTCAGGAGAGAACTCTCTTCCCCAGGAAAATGAGCATTACTGTGTAGGAAGCGACGTTTGCCATTACAAGATGGCGCCCATTTCCTGTGATGAATCAGCGATGTGCTATTGTTACTCCACTCCGCACCCTACTACGCATGTGCGGGTAGAGGTTTGGTGGGCCACAGCTCAGTGCCGGAGCGTGCTAATGAGGCATCGTGGCGTGCACCAATCAGGTAGAAGCACATCTTGCCTAGGCCTATTTAAGCAGCACCATTTCTTCCTTCTGGGTCTTTCGCCTCTGCAATCAACCCCCGCAATAAATGTCTGTGGAAGGATCCTGATTGTCTCGTGTCATTCTTGCTGGCGAGATAGATGCGACCGACATAACTGCTCTTATATGACAGAAGCTCTCAGATGACTGGTGATGAAGTATTTCTCACACCTTTATTCCTTCTGGGGTGGGGTGGGGTCTGACAACAGATGCTTTCTATTGGCTTGATCTGAGATGTTAGGAATGCCTCCTCTGCATGTGGAGGGGCTTGGGGTGCTGCCCCATGTAACTGATTGCCATGGGGTGCCATGGTCATGTGACAGGGACCTGGTCAGGAACAAGTGAAATGCCCACCGTCCTCTGGCGTGAGGTGCGGGGTTTCTGAACCCACTCAACTGTACCGTTTCCCAACACACTCTAGAGTTCACAACTGTCTTACTAGATTCTTTCAATCTGCCAAGTGTTAGGTGCTAAAAGCCAAATATATACCAACCTCATGTCTCCTACATATCTATCTATCTCCCTCTCTTCTCTTTTTTTATTTTTTGGTATCACAGACTATGTAAGCTTCTTAGGAATACATTTTGTAAGCTCACTGGAGGTGCAGACTGTAATAATACCATATCCCTTAGTGCTACTACCCAGCCCCTATATCCAAACATTTGCAATGCCTCAATTATCTACAGCATGTTGGGCATCAGTGAGCTTAGCTCATCGCAAAAACATCCCCCCCCCTTGCTTAGCTTGATTCCTGCTTTCCCGCCTGGTGTAGAAGGGACTTCCCAGGTGCCTGACCTATGGCTATAACTGTTTTTTCCTGTTCTCTTCCCTGGCCTCTACTATATATTGCTGGTCTCTCAGTAAAGCTTTGGCATTCTCCTTACTGAATGACCCGTGTCTGTGTCTTCTATCAATCCCCCAGGCCTACAACCGATACTTGATACCATGGCAGTGCGGGCGCTGTCACAGCTTGATGCCTCTGGTCAATGGACTGACAGCCCACTATGGGAGTGGACATTACCTTTCTTAACCCCATTTCTCCTCCTTTTCCTTATGACACTAATGGCACCCTGCTTCATAAACTTATCTCCATCTGTTCAAAACCAGATCCAAAAGATTTCCAATCATACTTTTTTTTTTGGATTTGGTTTTTTTCAAGACAGGGTTTCTCTGTATAGCCCTGGCTGTCCTCGAACTCAGAAATCTGCCTGCCTCTGCCTCCCAGAGTGCTGGGATTACAGGCGTGCGCCACCACTGCCCGGCTCCAATCATACTTTTAAGCCGTTGCTGTTACAGGACTACCGGTCCCAGCTACTGAGCCAGAGGCCTGCACCATTCCACTATACCCTGGCAGCAATGATCAAACTTGCTGCAAGGACCCTGATGCCCCAAGTCAACAGGAAGTAGTCTAATGATAACAACACTCCCTTTCAATTGTTCATTAAAAACAAAAAGGGGGGAATGTGGTCCCTAAGCAAGGTGCTGCAGGGATGGCCGATGCCTCCATCCAGGCATGTACTGCATGAGGTGCTGACTAAAGGCACGTCCTATCTAGCCGCACAGAGCAGCTCTACAGCAGTGGTCCCTCGGGCAAAGAGGCCTGCAGCCGAGATGACCTTCCCACATTATCCATGGGCCTGATGAAAGAAAAAGGGGTCCCTGAGCAGGAAAACACGATAATCCCTGAACAGGAAGGAACACCCAGTAATCACAGAGCTCCCCAAGCTCAGGACTTAAAATCCTATACAGGCCCTACCTACTGCTGTTCTACTTCTCTCGGGAGCAGAGGCAGCCACTCCTGCGTTTCTTCCTCCCAATAAATCTCCTATGTGAGGGTTGCTATGTGGTGTGATTTCCTCAGAGAGAGGCACACCTGTAACCTTTCCCCAGACCAGAGCAGAACAGTTCCACACTGGGGAAAACTTCTCCAGCAGTCCAGAACTCTTTCCCCAGAGCAGAGTTTGAAAGAAAGAATAAAAGAAGTTAAAATTTCCCAGGGCACAGGACTTAAAGAAACAAACAGTCCTGGGAAAGGATAAGGGCAATAAAAATCCAGGATACACCCGGGCGTGCTGTTAGGGCATCCCAGACCATATAGATAAGGGATCAGTCCTGGGAAAGGACAAATCCAGGATACACCCGGGCATGCTGTTAGGGCATCCCAGACCATATAGATAAGGGATCAGTCCTGGGAAAGGACAAAATCCAGGATACACCCGGGCATGTTGTTATGGCATCCCAAACCATATAGATGAGGGATATGTCTGGACTATCTCCGCTAAGCCTCAAACCATCCGGACAGGCTGGCGTCACCCGGACTGACTCCAAAAGATAAGCTGCCCTCCTGCATTCCAGAGATACCAGTCCCACGTACTGCCTGCTGATGTAATTGCCCACCAAGAATCTGCCTGTAACCGTTTGAACTAACCTATCATGTGTGCCCACGTCAACCTCCCTCAATTCCTTTCTATAAAAACCTTCGATATTTGAGCCTCGGGGTCGACTCCTCTGCACCCCTGCGTGGGGCAAGTGTCGGCCCGGAGCTCCGTTTATTAAAGCTACCTTATGCGTTTGCATCAAGCTGGTCTCTCGAGTTTCTTGGGGAGCGCCATCCTGAGATTTGAGCAGGGGGTCCCCCAAAAGGAGGCCTTACAATTTGGCGAGCCAGCCAGGAGATGCGTAGCCCCCAGGAACCCCGAAGACCCCTTGGAGGTACGTTGGTGTGAGTGTTTGAGTGTGGCGCCACTGTCTGTGTGTATATGTGTCTGATGTGTATGTACATGTGTCTTGGTTTGTAAAAAAGTGGATGTGGAACCCCACTTTGTGCGGCTGCCACTGTGGCCCGTAAGGACCCTCTGGCTGCGGGAGGGGACGCTCTCTTTAACCGCAAGGCCGTGGCCTGTGTAAGACGTTGCACAGGTGGATAAGCCAGGAGGACCTGGCTGTGGAACAAATGAGACGGAGTGCTCTTTTTACCCAGGCGGTAGTGGATGTGGAATCCCACTCCGTGTTACAGGGAGAGTGGACGAGTGGATGTGGAACCCCACTCTGTCAGAGGTTGTGTTCCGCTGTTTGGTTCAAGTCCAGACACGGACGAGTGTGTTTAGATGTGCTAATGTCAGTTGTTTTTGTTCTGTGCTTGCGTTTTTTTTTTGTTGTTGTTCTTTGCTGTAAGCCGGCCTGAAAATTTCAGTTTTACTTGTGTTTGGGGCTCAGAGAGCCTGTCTGGTGTGGTAAGTTTGACTGGCAGCCTTGCTAGACTGCAGGGGTCTGGAGGAGGGCTGAGTAAGGCTCTCCTCCAGCTGTAAACAGCAATAACGGCAGGAGCTGAAATCTGGTTTGGTTACTGCAGGGGCACCTGATGTCTGGCCTGCTAGAGACAAATTGTGTGTTAATTTTCCTTGTTCTGTGTTCTTAAATCTAGAGGCCTGATGGTGGCAGGGTCAGGCTGTCTATATGGTGTTATTCTGTATCTTGTTTTGTGTTCTTGGACTTAGACGGACGAACGTGTTTATACTTCAGACTGACTGAAAAGTGACGCTCTTAAACTCCAACTCGATACCTTTAGACACAGAGCTGCTTGTTCTTTTTTTTTCCTCTTTTCTCTGCTCTCAGCCTGAGGAACCATAAATCTTGAGATAACGCTCTTTGCTCCCTCCAGGAACTACTAGCTCACCACATTCCTGAGACATCTGGCACCTTGCTCAGAGTTAAATTATATCTGCCTGAGATAACCTATGACCTTCCACTGAGCCAAAAGTTGCTGCCCAACTGTGGCTGCAGCCCCCGCCCCCCTTTTTTTTCCTTTGTAGTTTCTTCTAAAGAAGACTCCTAACTGCGTCTGCAAGGTCATTCTCCGCTGGTACTCAGGGGCCCAGGGACTAGGGTTTTGCCTGGGAGGGGCTGTCGCCTCCCCGGCCGGGGGCGCAGCTGGCCCCGCCAGCCCTATGGACCCTGAGCCAATGCGCGCGGAGCTGGGATGCCGGGGGCGGAGAGAAGCGGCCAAGGCAGGGCCGGCTTTGGAGGCCATGGGGAAGAAGGCAGAGGAGCCCACGCCGGGTGCCACTGCAGGCGACGTGCCCTCCGCTGCGGGGACCAGAGCCACAGCCCGAGTGCAGTTCGGAGGCGTCTCCAACGTTGGAGAACTACACTGGAGGTCACTCTGACCACGTCGGAGCTTCCGAGGCTCCGGGAGCTCTCTCAAACTCCAGAGGGTGTGCCCGCTCCCTCCCCTTCCGAGCCCCCTAAAGAGAGTTATTATTTTTAAATTGTCTTTCTAAAAATATAAAAATGGTCAGATTTAAAGACAGATATAAATTATTAAGTTCAAAGGATAAATTCTTATTTGATACAGATTTCATTTTGATACAAATTCAAGGTTATCATTGGTATAAATACTAAAAATGTAAACATGCAGGATTTACACCCAGTCCTTTTTTGCTGTTATTATTATAGATCTAAAATGTTTAAACCTATGAGTTTGGGGCCATACAAAATATAAGGCTCTAAGTTTATTACGGTGTTTTCTATGTTTTAATCAGAAGATAGTTGGTTTTTTAAAATTGTCAAAAGTCCATAAAATATGATATTTAATATTATTTATTGTTGTTATAGGGACTAGTCTGCTCCTGACAGCTTTCCTTTCTTGAAGAAACAGCATATATAGAGTTGCTTCTGTTATAGAGAAAGAGAGCCACGAGATTGCCTCTCTTCATTTACAGACAAACTTAATGTGTCTATAGATTAATAGTTCCTAATTCTTTAAGTCTGTCAGATGTTCCTGTGCCAAAAAGCTAAAGACCAATGCTCCAACATTTTAAAGTATAAACGGTTCAGTTGTTTAGCAGTCTCTATCATTTGGCTAAGTCTTAAAAGCTATGTTAAGCTTTCTATATATTTTCAGTTAATATTGGTCACTCTTGGATTTCTGACAGGGATAAAAACTATTAGCCTCATAGTCAGCTCAAGCTCTTTAATCTTAAAAGCTGATATAGATTTACAAAAATGATTTTCAGGTGATATAAAATTTATAGCCAAAACATGAGTCAGGTGTTAAGTCTTATAGTCTTTCAAGATAGTAAAGATGACAAAGGTTCTGTTTGACAGAGATTGGATGTTATGCTCAATTTATATTTAGAGAAGACCACAGAATGGAGCAGACGATCTGAGACCACCTATCCTGATTCACGGTGACACCCTCACTAAGGACGTATTTCCCAAGAGACTGATTAATCTCTTTGAGACTGTTTTATTTGTAATACAGGAAGCCAGAAAAGAATACCCCCTCAGACGAAAGGTAAGAGGCACCTAAAGGACTGACACCAGACTCCATTGGCAGGTCTTGAGGGCATGATAGCCCACAGATTTGGCAAAGGTATGTGAAGCAGGGACCAGAGGAGTCACTGGCAGCCTTTCTAGTGCAGCTCAGAAGCATTTTGCTAAACACCCCAGACTAGAAGGACTTTAGTTTGCTGAGAAAGTATATAGAGAGATTTGGTACAAGTTATTTAGAAGGTCTGTAGAGAGATTTGGTACAAGTTATTTAGAAGGTCTGTAGAGAGATTTGGTACAAGTTATTTAGAAGGTCTATAGAGAGATTTGGTGGTGCAGGTTGTTAGAAAAGTCTATCGAGAGATTTAGTATAGTTTGCTGAGACAGGGAGAGAGAGTAGAAAGAAAAAAAATGAGAGAAGGAAGCTACAGAAAATCCTGGCTAAAAGGCAGAAAGGAATCAATGTGCATACTATATAGAGAGGCCACTAAGCCAGAGTGTGCCCTAACAATCTGGGAGCAAGAACTCACAGGTCTTGGGAGAAGTGGCCCCAAATGGCAAAGGTGTTATCCCTGGATAAAGACAATGACTAGGGGAGATGGGTGTTCTGACCACCTCCCCCAACCCTGGATAACTGTGAGAGGGAAAGAGAAACCCACTCAGTTCTTGATGGACACAGGGGCTTAACACACGGTCTTCCAACCCAATGGCCTTGTTTCCAAGAAAAGATCTAGGGTCCGAGAAGCCACTGGCACCAAAATATGTTCATGGACTACCCGAAGAGCAATGGACCTAGGGATGGGATGGGTAACCCATTCATTTAAGGTCACCCCAGGATGTTCCTAACTGTTGGAGCAAGGCATACTCTCCAAAATGGTGGGGAAGATAGATATACTTACTGTCCAAAGGGCTGCAGCAACTGGCCCAAAAAGAGAGACTGACCCCTGCTGAAAGTTGCTACAGACAGGAGCAATTTTCTCCGTGAAGGACAGGGACAAGCAGGTGCTGCTATGGTGGGCAGCACAAACGGCATCTGGGTAAAAGAATCTTTACCCCCTGGAATGTCAACGCAGAAAGTGAAGCTAATGGCCCTTACCAAGACCTCGGAACTTGGAGACAGCAAGAAAATCAACATCCACATGGATAACAGGTATGCCTTTGCCACAGCCCACGTCCACAAGGTGTATATGCCAAAAGGACTGCTCACATCAGAGAAAACCAACAGGAAATCTTGGACCTCTTAGATGCCCTAATGAAGCCAACAACTGTGAGTATCACCCTCTGCCCAGGATGTCAAAAGGGAAAAGACTCAGTGGGCAATAGCCCGGCAGAGCAAATGGCTCCAAGGAGAGATATACAGGAGCCTATACTGGTTGTGGGTCTGCGAGAGGCATCCACTGACAAATGGGACAAAGTGAGATAGCCTCACCTAAAATATGCTGAAGAAAAAAAAAAAGGACTGAGATTGATAGCCATCTGACCAACTATTACCAAGGAAAGGTGCACACAAGAAGGGAGAATCATACTCCCCAGAAAGTAAGCCAAGGACTCGCCAGGGCAAATGCACACATGAACTCATTTAAGGGATCAATAAAACAGTGTAAGGTATGCCAGCGAGTGAATGCTTATGCAGCAAAGAGTAAATAGGGCAGAAGACCTAGAAAAAACAGCCTAGAGTATATAAAGGTTATATAAAGCTAAGACAAGAAAATATAGTTATAAATATCTTTTAGCATTCATAGATACTTAATCTAGATAGGTTGAGACTTCCCCCAGCAAGCAGAAAACAGCTGCCAGGGTTAGAAAAAATTTTTTCCTGAGTTTCAGAGTGCCCAAGGTAATTGGATCAGACAATAGTTCTGTTTTTGTTTCTAAGGTAAGTCAGAAATTAACAGATATTGGGGACTAATTGGAAATGTTATTGGATGTACTGTCCCCAGGGCTCAAGACAGCTAGAGAAAATAAACAAAACTCTATGAGAGACCTTAACTAAATTGACCTTGGAGACTGGTTTAGGCTGGGTGGTGCCTCTCCCCTTGTTTCTGAATAGTCCTTGCCATTTTAATCCTCTTTGTTACCCCAATTTCTTTGTCATCCACTGAGTCCTCCCAAGAGATGTGTCACAACATGAGATTTGGCTCAAACTGTTTGCCTTAATGCTCCAGGCGTGTCAGAGACTCCCTACTACTTCCAGACAGGTTACTGGATCCGTGAAAGAAGACTTCAAGAACAGTTGCTAAAACGTTAATGAAAAAGACCCTCACCAAATTGACCACAGAGACTAGAGTTAATAATGAGATAGCTCTCCTACCTGTGCGAAGAGTGCTCTTCAGGGTTGGGAACACCCCTAGATAGTTTAGACTGACCCTTTGTATTTCAACTAATGTTTTTGACTCCTCTCGCGATTTCTGTGTTATGGTCCAACTTTTATCTCGAGTGTATTATCACCCTTCTTCTTATTTAGAGAAAGAATACACCAACAAAAGGTCCAAAAGAGAACCGGTTTCCATAACCCTAGCGGTGATGCTGGGAGCTGGGCTTGCGGTAGGTGCAGGAACGGGAATAACAGCCTTAGTAAAAAGCAGACAAGGAGCTCACTCTTTCCAGACCCTAAGGAATGCCATGGAAAAAGATTTACGAATGCTGGAAAAATCCATCGATGCCGTAGAAAAGTCTCTGACCTCCTTATCTGAAGTAGTGTTACAGAATAGAAGAGGTTGAGACCTAGTATTTTTGAGAGAAGGGGGACTATGTGCAGCCCTAAAAGAGGAGTGCTGTTTTTATACAGACCATATGGGGATAGTCCGAGACTCAATACAAAAAATTAAGGGAGAGACTTGAAAAAAACAAAACACGACCGGGAGGCACAGCAGGGGTGGTTCGAATCATGGTACTCTAAGTCCCCATGGATGACCACTCTATTTTCTGCCCTTGCTGGGCCAATTCTCATTATATTTTTGATTCTAATCTTTGGTCCTTGTATGATAAACAAGGGACTGGCTTTTGTTAGGACTAGGATAAATGCAGTGCAGCTTATGGTCCTCCAACACCAATATCAGTCTGCTGTTATAAAAGATAAAGATATTTTAAAAGAAGAGGACACTCTATGAATTCTAAGATTAGAATTGGTTTCAAAGAAGAAGAGGGGAAATGAAAGAAAGAATAAAAGAAGTTAAAATTTCCCAGGGCACAGGACTTAAAGAAACAAACAGTCCTGGGAAAGGATAAGGGCAATAAAAATCCAGGATACACCCGGGCGTGCTGTTAGGGCATCCCAGACCATATAGATAAGGGATCAGTCCTGGGAAAGGACAAATCCAGGATACACCCGGGCATGCTGTTAGGGCATCCCAGACCATATAGATAAGGGATCAGTCCTGGGAAAGGACAAAATCCAGGATACACCCGGGCATGTTGTTATGGCATCCCAAACCATATAGATGAGGGATATGTCTGGACTATCTCCGCTAAGCCTCAAACCATCCGGACAGGCTGGCGTCACCCGGACTGACTCCAAAAGATAAGCTGCCCTCCTGCATTCCAGAGATACCGGTCCCACGTACTGCCTGCTGATGTAATTGCCCACCAAGAATCTGCCTGTAACCGTTTGAACTAACCTATCATGTGTGCCCACGTCAACCTCCCTCAATTCCTTTCTATAAAAACCTTCGATATTTGAGCCTCGGGGTCGACTCCTCTGCACCCCTGCGTGGGGCAAGTGTCGGCCCGGAGCTCCGTTTATTAAAGCTACCTTATGCGTTTGCATCAAGCTGGTCTCTCGAGTTTCTTGGGGAGCGCCATCCTGAGATTTGAGCAGGGGGTCCCCCAAAAGGAGGCCTTACAAGTTCAACACTTACAGGAATAGTGGGGACAAAGGTTGGAGGCTCTGGGCTAAGTCCTGGGAGGAGGGCTGTCAGGAAGTTGAGAGAGCAGGCTTAAACCCACATTATACACACTGTGGTTGGGGGCCATCACGAGAGCGACGGTCTTAAAGGATTACAGCATTAGGAAGGTTGAGAACCACTGCTCTAGACCCTCATTTCACAGAGGACAGCCCTCAGCTGAACCTCTTAGGGCCCTTTACCTCACTCTCAAGCCCAGTCTCCTGCTGCTTTCTTCTGTGCTACCTTGCTGCCTCAGAAGAGCCTGAGTGGGCGGTGGAGGCACACGCCTGTAATCCCAGCACTTGGGAGGCAGAGGCAGGCGGATTTCTGAGTTCAAGGCCAGCCTGATCTATAAAGTGTGTTCCAGGACAGCCAGGGCTACACAGAGAAACCCTGCCTCAAAAAAAAAAAAAAAAAAAAAAAAAAAAAAAAAAAAAAAAAAAAAGAAAGAAAAGGAAGGAAAGAAAGAAAGAAAAGAACTAACGAACGAACCGCCTGAGGGTCCAAACTCAAGCTTGAATAGACTGCTTTTGCATACAAATTGAATTCCTGGTGGTCTCTGGGGACCTTGAGTTCTTGGAACCCCTCCACTGGATCCTCACTCTATAAGTATCTGCCCAGAAAAAAAAGCTCTAACCACTAAGAAATCCTCAGACCAGACCAGAGCAGTTCCACACTGGGGAAAACCTCCAGCGTCCAGAACTCTTTCTCCAGAGCAGAGCTCAACACTTCTGTAGGCTGAGGCTTTCCCTTCAGAGCTCAACACTTACAGGAATGGTGGGGACAAAGGTTGGAGGCTCTGGGCTAAGTCCTGGGAGGAGGGCTGCCAGGGAGTTAAGAGAGCAGGCGTAAACCCACATTGTACACACCGTGGTTGGGGGCCATCACGAGAGCAACGGTCTTAAAGGATTACAGCATTAGGAAGGTTGAGAACCACTGCTCTAGACCATCATTTCACAGAGGGCAGCCCTCAGCTGAACCTCTTGGGTCCCTCTACCCCACTCTCAAGCCCAGCCTTCTGCTGCTTCATTCCCGGGAGTTACATCTCTTTGAAACAGAAGAACAGACCGAGATGGATCAATATACGAATGGACCATCGGTGATGGTCGGTGCTGATGCCAAGAACCGCTTCAACTGGAAGGCACACTCACAGAACGATGTCATTCAGCAGCTTTAAAAGCTTGGGACAACGCTGAGGTACGAGCAAAGAAATCCACATCTACAAACATCACTCAAGGCTCCTGGGAAGCCTTCACTGTGTTTTGTTTGTTTTTGTACAAAGGTTAGTTCTGGCTGTGCTAATCATTTTCCTGCTCAAGTGTCTTAGACAACACATTTCCAGAGAATGCTCAAAGGCGACCTGCTAGGTCGTGTTAGGACTGGAAATTTCAGCTTGCAGCACCCCAGAGCAAGTAAGTAAGTCTGGAAGTTGAACATTCAGGAAACTACGGAAGTTTCTTTGGAAAGTCAGTTATGTCAAATGATGTTTTGCTGGGGCGTACAGATGAAAGGATGCTTGCTACAGCAGACATGGGAAAGAATGTTTAGACACAGCAAACGTGAGAAAGGACTCTTGATGAAGGACTAATTGTTGGTTTTTCCCGCGCGGGCGGCCGGCGGCCGGAGTGAACCGCGGCCCCGAGCCGCCTGGTCCGCGAAGCTGGGATCCGCAGGCGGCAGGCACGATCCGCGGCGCCCACGGTGGAGCCGGGAGGTGTGGGCTGAAGCAGTTAGACCAGACCAAGTACTCCACGCGGGTTTATTTAAATGGGGGTACAAAGGGGAACGGGGTGAGGGGAAGGCTGGGGGCGATGAGTAGAAAGAGAGAAAGGGGACGCTGCTCCTTCTTATAGGCATTATTATTCAAATTACAGGTGGGCTAGGTGGGCCTATTGAATTCTGGGTACATGGTGGCCGTTGCCTTGGTAACAGGAATAAACCTGCAGGGCTGCATTAGTGTCGCCTATATGACGTCATAGGTCTCAGGACCAACATTAATCATGACCCCACAGAGTGGGAGACGGGCACTGAGCAGTGGTTTGCTAGGCTCTGCCCCCCTATTATTTGCTAACATGCACAGAGCCTTTTTGAGGTGCTGTGCTGCCGGGCAGGAACCTGACATTGGCCAAGGACAAGGGCTTCAAACAGGAATCTGACATCAGGGAAGTAGGTTATGGCAGGAATTTTTGTTTGTTTTTCGAGACAGGGTTTATCTGTGTAATCCTGGCTGTCCTGGAACTCACTCTGTAGACCAGGCTGGCCTCGAACTCAGGAATCCGCCTGCCTTATCTTAGGGAGAGAAGCAAGTTTCAGGCAAGATTCTGGGCTTGGACCAGGACGGAGGCTCAGACATTCTGGTCATTCTGACAAGCCCTTGGAAACAAAGAACTGTCACAGGACTTTGCTTACTGCCTTGACAATTTTTGTGTTTACTGTCTTGCTTGTTCCTCGTTGTACTACTACTGATCTTAATTCCTGCACGGTATAAAAATGGATTGAGAATTATTAAACCTGCCTTCAGTCTCAGAATTGACTGGGGTCATGCTGCAGTTTTGTCTAATTGTCTTTCTTTTTAATCCTCACTCCTGTGCCGGAGAACCTGTTGACTGAGCAGGCTTGGTCACTAACAGCACACATGTATTGATTTGCCTTACATAGTGCTGCTGAGATCAACTTGTTGTAAGGCAACCGTGGAGAGAAACTCACCGAAGAACTGCTCGTGAGGTTCCTCCGGCAGTTTGCCACCTTCACGGCCTCGCTGCAGGGTAGTTGGTGCTCATGCTGCCAGTTTGTCCCTTTATTCTGCCTGCCGAGAGGACTGGTCTACAGCTGCTGAGGTGTGTGGGATGTGTGCTACAAGACTGAACTGCTGCCAAAGAAGATCCAGCTCAGCCCCCACGGAATACTGCTGAACAGGTCCACATCCCCCATATCCTAGTAACATTTCTTTTCCACTGCCTCTGCTAGGAGATGGGCTAGAGGAGAGGTTCAATACTTATTAAAAGCAGTTTGCCAAAAATTTATGCCAACAAATGTCAGCCCAACTCCCCTACAGGCCAACCCCCTCCCACAATACACCTGGCAGGAAGGAACCCCTTTGAGAACTGGTAGTCAATGATGGATGGATAAGAACCTGAACAGAAGGTCAACCTAAGACAGGCACAGCCCATAATACAGGGAACCCCCTGAGGCGGGCCAACAAGGTCAGAGCAGGTAACTCCGGTTCCTGCTGGCTAGAAGAAACATGGAAATGTGGGAGAACAGCAGGGCTCATTGACAAGGCAGTAGCTGCTTCCACATGAACAGCAGCCTCGCGTGAAGCGCAGTCTCTGAGGCAAGTTCCCTATTAGGGACAACTGAAGCCTCCCTGAGAATCTAGGGATTGTTGACGCAGACAATGACAACCCCTCAGAAACTGCCACTTGGAGGACACACTTCCTTGGGACTAATGGGACATGGGGTGGATGTAGAGGGCTGTGAAGTGCAGCGCCTTAAAGATGGCGCCGGTTTCTGCCTTCCTCCCCCCAGGGGGAGAGTGCCCTTTGAGACAACTCCTTATTTGGCTTTGTGCAATCAGATGCTGTCCTTCCACGTTGAGGTAGCCTATCTGCCTTGCCCATGTGTCATCCAGGGATTGGCCAGCCTTTGGGATATAAGAGAGAGCGGGGGGGGGGGGGGGGGAGGGGGGGCCGAAGTAGGAGAGACGCCATGGTACAAGGTTCCTGATTAAACTGCTTGAAGATCGCTGGTGTTGTGTCCTCCCTTGAGAGTCGAGGTTGGGCGCGACAAGTGGTGACCTGTATGGGGAAGCTCTCCCCCGCTGACGGTGATCAGAACTTCTTGCAGTCAGGGCAGTGCTGGTAAGTAACCACCATAAGTGGGGAAAAAAGCTGTGGGAATAGGCGGCGGCCGCACAAGGGCACGAGCCTCTCGGAGGATAGAGGCCACTGCGGAACCCATACCGGCTCCTCCATGCGCCAAATGAACACAGTGGCCCCTAGGGAAAACCCAGGCCCTGTCTGTGAGGATTGTCCTTAGTCAGGATGGGCTCAACTCTTCCCTGTAAGGTCTTTCCCAATCCCCGCCCCACCCCGGTATGTAACCCATGGAGTCCATCATTTGTTGGGCGGCCTCTGCATAGTTATTTGTAAGATGTAAGCGGCAAAGATCGTCATAACGACGAACCGAAAGTGAAATATTTTCTCCGCTGACGAGCGGGCAATTTTTACTTTTAAAATGGGGACCTCACAGTCTCATCCAGTTTCTTTGGCTCTTCGGGAGCTGCTGTTTTTCGAAAAAACTCAAAATGAAGAAAAGCACACTAGAGATTCCTCGAGGAATGCGATACCGCTGCACCTTGGTTCGCAGGCTCAGCAAGTTTAACTGTTCCAAGTTGGGAAAACTTAGGCAAAGACCTAGATTTCGCCTGGGAAAAGGGGCTATTAAAGCCAGGTGTACGCCCAGTACGGAGATTAGTTTGCAGCTGTTAGAAGATCCGGGCTGCTGTAAGAAAGCTCTAGAGAAGGGGCAGGTTGCTTTGGCGATGCTGCAGGAGGGAAGATCGGAAGGTAAAGAAAGACAGACTCCTCTAGCACAGATTGGTCGGATACTGATGAGGAGCTGCAGGCCCTGCTTGAAAGGGTAGAGCAGCTTTCCATGAAAGAAAAGCAGAATAAACATAAAAGAAAAAAGACAAGGGAGAAGGAAGGGAGGCCTCAGAGTCCACCTCCGGTCCCCGTGCCATCCGCGCCGCCGCCCTCTAACTGCCCTGAGACCTGTGGCCGCGGAGGTGATCCGTCCTTCTACCCGGAGGTATGGCGTGCAGTGCGCACTGAGCTTCAGCCTGCTTATCCTGTTTTTCAGGATACGCAAGGCCAGAGATATCATGAGCCGCTTGATTTTAAAGTGATAAAATCCTTGGCATAGTCAGTTAAGACATACGGCCTAAATGCCGCCTTCACCGTAGCCCAAGTAGAAGCGCTGCATAGGCACTGCATGACTCCACAGGACTGGACCATCTAGCAAGAGCCTGCCTTTCTCCTGGCCAGTACTTAAGAGTGGAGAACCTTTATTGAGCATGCCAATGAGCAGGCAGCTGCCAATCAAGCGGCGGGAGGAGGACAGGCTGCCTGGGATCGGGATATGCTTTTTGGTCAAGGGCTTTTGTTAATAATCAGACAGGGTATCCAAATCAAGTGTATGATCAGATCAATGATATTGCTACTAAAGCCTGGAAAGCAGTTCCTAAGAGAGGGGAGGTCAGTAGTAATCTTACTAAGATTATCCAAGGGCCTCTAGAGCCTTTTTCTGACTTTGTAGCCCGAGTGGTCGAGGCTGCAGGTGGCATATTTGGAGATCCAGATACAGCTATGCCATTGATTAAGCAGTTGGTGTTTGAACAATGTACAAAAGAATGCAGAGCAGTAATTACACCATATGAGCATAGAGGAATTGAGGCCTGGATGAAGCTATGACGAGAAATTGGGGGTCCGCTGACCAACTCAGGTCTTGCGGCCGCAGTTATGCAATTATCTGGGCCCAAAAGAGGAAATTCAGGAAACTGTTACAGATGTGGGCGATCTGGCCACCTAAAAAGGGAATGCCCTGAAAGGGGAGGAGCTGCAGGGACAGGCGTTGCCTTCCAACATCGTCAGCCCGGCCTGTGCCCGAAGTGTAAAAAGGGGAAGCATTGGGTCAATGAGTATAGGTCAGTAAAGGACAAGAACGGACGCCCCTTAGAGTGAGGCTATGGAGGTGCACGTCCAAAAAACGGGCAGCGGGGCCCTTGACCTCAGGGGCCACAAATACATGGGGCAGTGGAGAATCAGAACCTGGAGGATGGTCGGGAGGAGAGCCAAGGACACTGGCCGTCTCTTCGTCACCTGAGAGACCGCGGAGAGCCACTTCGGGTTCCGCAGGCCTGGACCTCCGTTCCACCACCAGACTCATCTTGATTTCCCAGATGGGAGTGCAGATAGTCTCCACAGATTCTAAAGGACCGCTGCCTGAGAATACTGTGGGTCTATTATTAGGCAGGTCTTCATCCGCTCTAAAGGGCCTTAGAATTCACCCAGGAGTGATAGATCCAGATTTTACTGGAGTAGTCAAGATTATGGTAGAATCTCCAAAAGGAATTTCAGCTATATCTCCTAGAGATAAGATTTCTCAGCTTCTTTTATTGCCTAGCCTGCGTGATTTGTTCCCTGCAGAACAGAAAGAAAGAGGCACACAAGGGGTTGGATCATCAGGAGTAGATCATACATACATTCCTGGCTCTAGGCTTGGATCAACGACCCGTAATGGAGCTTACAATTGATGGAAAAAGAATTTTAGGACTTTTGGATACAGGAGTGTACAGAACTATCATAGCTCAGAAAGACTGGCCAAAGGGATGGCCCATCCAAGCTTCCTCCCAGACCTTGCAGGGATTAGGGTTTGCAAAATCACCAGATATTAGTCCGAGATGTTTAACCTGGCAGGATCAAGAAGGGCATTCTGGTACTATGCAGCCTTATGTGCTGGAGCTTCCTATCTCACTCTGGGGACCTTTTGAGAGACATGGGATTTCAATTAACCAATGAGTACTCTGCCTCTTCCCAGAGAATGATGAGGAGAATGGGATTTTTCCCAGGTAAAGGACTAGGAAAATATCTTCAGGGAAGAGCCAACCCTGTTTCAGTCCATGAGAAGTTAGACAGGGGCTGGGTTTTTCCCAGGGGCCACGGAGGAGGCTATTCCTATCACATGGAAGATGGAGGAGCCAGTGTGGGTTCCCCAGTGGCCGTTTTCCTCCGAAAAGCTGACAGCAGCACAGGAACTAGTTAGAGAACAGCTTAAATTAGGACATATTAAACCTTCTGTGTCACCATGGAATACACCCATTTTTGTCATAAAGAAGTAGTCTGGGAAATGGCACCTTTTGCATGATTTGCAAGCAATTAACCAACAAATGCAAGTCATGGGACCCGTCCAGAGAGGGCTGCCTCTTTTGTCAGCCCTGCCTAGTAATAGGCCACATATTGCTATAGATATAAAAGATTCTTTTCCATCCCCCATGTCCACAAAATAGTGAGAGATTTGCTTTTACTGTTCCATCTTGTAACCACGAGCAGCCTGATCACCGATTTGAATGGGTGGTGTTACCCCAAGGTATGGCTAATAGCCCTACTATGTGTCAGCTGTTTGTGGGAGCCGCGATTGCCCCTATTCGAAAAATGTTTCCAAAATTACGTTGTATCCATTATACGGATGATATTTTGCTAATAGCCAAAAGTGAAGAAACCTTGCAAGCCGCTTATTTTAAATTAGTACAATTGCTGCGAATAAAGGCTTGGAAATTGCCCCTGAAAAGGTTCAGAAAGTATAGGATGCCACGTTCCCCATTACAAGATGGCGCCCATTTCCTGTGATGAATCAGCGATGTGCTGTTGTTACTCTACTCTGCACCCTACTACACATGCACAGGTAGAGGTTAGGCAGGCCTCAGCTCAGTCCCGGAGCATGCTAATGGAGCATGCTAATGAGGCATCGTGGCGTGCACCAATCAGGTAGAAGCATGTCTTGCCTAGGCCTATTTAAGCAGCACTGTTTCTTCCTTCTGGGTCTTTCGCCTCTGCAATCAACCCCGCAATAAACGCCTGTGGAAGGATCCTGACTGTCTCGTGTCATTCTTGCTGGCGAGATAGACTCGACTGACAAGAAAGGAAATTTGATTAGTTTTTTAGGAGCAAAACTTTCCCTGGTTAATGTTTCCCGTCAAAAAATTGTATTAAGAAGAGATATCTTGCAAACTCTTAATGATTTTCAGAAATTATGGGGAGATATAAATTGGATTAGAAGCTATTTAAAGCTACCCAATTGTGAGCTAAAGCCTCTTTTTTTCAAATCTTGAATGGTGATTCTGCCCTAGATTCCCCTGGACAATTGACTCGAGAAGCTCAGGAGGCACTACAAAAAGTAGAGATGCAATTGCAAAAGGCCGTGTTAGTTCGCCTTCAAGAGGAATTACTGTTTGTATTGTGCATTTTGCCTACTAAATTTCAGCTAACAGGAATCGTATGGCAAAATGGCCCTTTGCTGTGGATGTATTCAAAATCCTCCCCTGCTAAGACCTTGGAATATTATCCCGCAGCCGTGGCCGATGTAGCATTGTTAGGGATTCAACAAGCCTTGCAATTTTTTGGACAAGCTCCTTATCAACTTATTGTGCCCTATACCAGCTATCAAATTAATGTTCTTTGTCCTTCTGTTGATGCTTGGGCTGTGTTACGTTGTGGTTTCCAAGGAGATATAATTTTTATAAAGAGCATCCTGTTATTTTTCCAAAAATTACTTCCTCCGTTCCTATACGAGGAGCGCCTAATGTTACTGATGGATCCAAAACTGGTTGTGGCGCATTTTTGGTTGAGGGACAGCAACCTCATTTGTTTCTATTCCAATCTGTCTTGTCCCAGGTGGTAGAGCTTAGAATATATTGTGCTCGAAGTTTTTAAGAGCATACCCTTAGCCTTTAATTTAATATCCGATTCCCAGTAAGTGGTTAATGCTATCTCTCATTTGGAAGCTACGGGGCCCATTGAGGAAAGTAGCACTGTTTGTGAGATTTTGAGGGAAGTGCAATTTCTGACTTGGCATCGTTTTGAGAAGTTTTTTGCTCAACATATTAGAGCCCATACGGGACTCCCTGGTCCATTAAGTTGTGGGGAGCTGTCCCTGCATTTTCCATTACAAGATGGCGCAGACATCCGGCTGGCGCCATGAAGTAAACAAGTCAGTGTGCAGGTGTTGAGTAGTTTTCCATCCTTTGGGCTCCGCCTCTCCCATGACGTCATATGGTCCGATGAGCTGCGACCAATGGGGGGGGGGGTGACACGTCCAAGGCGAGGGTTAAATCCTATATAAGGGATGGGCTTTTGTGTGCTCGGGGTCTCCGCTCTGTAAGCTTATGCTCTCCCTCTCAATGAGCATTAACGCTTTGCTGCAGAAGGATCCTGAGTGTGCTGAGTGTGCCGCGTCGTTCTTGCTGGTAAGACGGTAGCACGGGACATTAAGTAATGGTAATGAGGTCGTGGACCAATGTACCAGGATGGAATGTGCCTTCCTTCCTTCCTCCCTGGACCAGGCACGCCGATTTCACCAACAATATCATGTTCCTGCTAGGACCCTCCAATTAAAATTTCATCTTTCAAGAGCAGATGCCCGGCAGATTGTTTTAGAATGTCAAAATTGTGTCACTTTTTATCATCCCCCGCCCCCCCCCCCAGTCTTGGGGTTAATCCTCGAGGCCTTCTGGCGCTAAGGATTTGGCAGATGGATGTTACTCATATTCCTAGTTTTGGTTCCCTTAAATATGTGCATATCTCAGGGGATACCTGTTCAGGCATAATTCATGCCACGCCTATGACGTGAGAAAGCACGCAATGATATAGGACACTGCCTTGAAGCCTGGGCTGCCTGGGGAAAGCCACTGCAGCTGAAAACCAATAATGGCCCAGCGTATTCCGCTCAGAGACAATCCCCAGCCCCGTTAAATAAGGAGAGATTAGTGGTCAGGTCCCACTGGACTGTCCCAATGACCACAGGGCTACGGTCCAAGATGACCCTCACTATAGGAGACAAGGCATCCTGATTCCTCATTGATGCTGGGGCTGACCTCACAGGATTAAGGAAGAAGGACGTTCCTCATTCCTGGCAGCTGTCCTCAGGCCCTCTGCTTCTGGACCTGGGAGGGTGTGAGGAGCCTAGGCGAACAGTGCATGCGCAGAGCTTCAGGGACACGTACCTCCTGCTGAACAGTGCATGCGCAGAGCCATTCATTTTCATAGCACACCTCCCATCCAATCAGGTCCTGACACGGTGCTTAGTGAGCCACCAGTGAGTACTTAAGGACCCCCCCTCCCCCCATGGAAGCATCAAGGAAGTCCTGAAAAAACGGCTTAAGAAAAGAACCTGGCTGTGTCTTGTCTTTCTTCCCGGGCCGACATTGGACGTGACAACTGGTGGCCCATACTGGGAACTGAGGTTCAGAACTCTCAGCAACAGGAGTGGTACCGGTAAGTTTCCTAGGTAAGTGGGAACGATTAAGCTTCCCGGAGCGGGGAACAATAAGGTTCACGGTAGGTGACAAGAGGGATGTATGGACCACTACCTTCTGCTCACGATCATCATACCGATCTGGGCCGTTGTGGTGCTGGTCATACTTTTTGCTTGCGGGTGTCATAAACCCGTGGAGGAGCACTACAGATGTTGTGAGGCCGTGAAAAAGGGAATGAGGGTACTTAGAGTGTACCAAGAGAGTCAGTCCGAGAGAGGGAGCGACAACCGAAGGGGCAAAAAGGCGAGAGGCGCTCAGAAAAAGCGGACGAAGGAAACCTCAGAGAATTCCCCTTTTAACATCTACCCATCCCTGAGTGTGTTCAGACGGCGGAGGGGGCTCAGTTCAGAATCGAGCGAGGACGAGCTGAGTGAGGACGAGGAGAAAGAGTTAGAGGAGGAGGCAATTAAGTACAACAGGAGACGCCGGCAGCTGCCCAGAGCATCCAGGCGCTTCTGCACCACCTCCATACAATGAAGGAGGCGTCAGGCGATCTTTCTGTCCTGGCGCATGGCAAGAGGTTAAACGGGAGTTAGGTCTAGCCTTCCCTGTCTTTGAGAGAGAAGATGGCGGGCGCTATCATGAACCATTAGACTTTAAGGTCATCAAAAGTTTAGCGGAGTCAGTGCGAACATACGGGATTTCCACTGCTTATACCATTACACAGCTCAAGAACATGGCGCGGGTGGCCATGACACCCGCTGACTGGCAGCAGCTAGCAAAAGCTTGCCTCACTCCAGGGCAGTGCTTGGGCTTCAAGTCATTCCTAGTGGAGTATGCAGGAGAACAGGCTCTAGTTAACCAACAGCAAGGGCAACCAGCTTGGGATAGAGACATGCTCTTAGGGCAGGGACGTTTTGCGGTGGAGCAGACAGGATATCCGTTACCAGTCTATGATCAAATTAGTCAGCTAGGTATACGAGCCTGGAAGTCCCTCCCTAATCGAGGGGAGGCCTCTGGTAACTTAACCAAGATCCTACAGGGACCTGCCGAGCCATTCTCAGACTTTGTTGCTAGGATGGTAGAGGCGGCGGGAAGGGTGTTCGGGGATCCAGACACAGCTATGCCTCTAATAAAGCAGCTTGTCTTTGAACAGTGCACTAAGGAGTGCCGCACAGCCATAACACCCTACCAGAGTAAGGGCTTAGAGGTCTGGATGAAATTATGCAGAGAGTTAGGAGGGCCTCTTAGCAATTCAGGCTTGATAGCCGCCGTTATACAAATCACCAAAGCTCAAAGAACTTCCAGGGGATGTTTTGAATGTGGCCAATCAGGGCACTTTAAGAAAGATTGCCCTAAAAGGAAATCAGAAGATCGCCCGAACAACCACCCTGGTCTATGCCCCAGGTGCCGAAAAGGCAACCACTGGGCCAATGAATGCAGATCTGTAAAAGACCTGCAAGGACGCCCTTTAGGGTCAGGGTATGGAGGGGCCTGTCCAAAAAACAGGATGCGGGAACACCCGCCCTCAGGGCCCGCAAATATATGGGGCAATGACAGACCAAGAGGAGGAGACATGAGCGACAGCCAGCCTCCGCCACCCACGTGACCCCCGAGGAGAGCCACTGCAGGCTCAGCGGGCCTGGACGTCTGTTCCACCACCAGACTCGTACTAACGCCCCAGATAGGGACTCAGCTAGTTGATACTGACTTTCACGGACCCTTGCCACCCAACACAGTTGGCCTCGTCATAGGACAAGCCTCACTTATTCTAAAAGGGATCCGTATTCACCCTGGAGTTACTGACCCAGACTTTATGGGGACTATTAAAGTCATGGTAGAATCTCCCAAAGGCATAGCCGCTATCTCCCCTGGAGATAGAACAGCACAGGTGCTTCTGCTACCTAGCTTACATGAGCGCTTTGCGGCTCCACAGGGCAGACTGCTGCTTACCTTGCCTTGGACTTAGAACAGCGGCCTATGTTAAATCTAGCAGTTGAAGGCAGAAAAGTACTGGGCCTTCTGGACACTGGAGCTGATAAAAGTATCATAGCAGTAAAGGACTGGCCCAAAGGATGGCCTATCCAGCAGTCAGCTCAGACATTACAAGGTCTAGGATATGCTAAGGCGCCTAATGTTAGTGCTCGACAGCTGTCCTGGAAGGATGGTGAGGGGCATTCAGGAAGCTTTTTGCCCTTTGTTCTAGAACTCCCCATGACATTCTGGGGCCATGACGTACTTTCAGGCATGGGCCTACATCTTACAAATAACTATTCAGAGGCCGCCCAACAAATGATGGACTCCATGGGTTACATTCCGGGGGGGCGGAGGGAGGATTGGGAAAGACCTTACAGGGAAGAGTTGAGCCCATCCAGACTAAAGACAATCCTCACAGACAGGGCCTGGGTTTTTCCCAGGGGCCACTGTGTTCACTATTCCCATCACTTGGTGCATGGAGGAGCCAATATGGGTTCTGCAGTGGCCTCTATCCTCCGAGAAGCTTCAGGCTGCTCGTGCCCTTGTGCAAGAACAACTGCACTTAGAGCACATTAAACCATCGACCTCGCCCTGGAATACGCCAATCTTTGTTATTAAAAAGAAGTCAGGAAAATGGCGACTTCTCCATGATCTCAGGGCTTTCAACCAACAGATGCAACCCATGGGACTAGTACAACGACGGCTTCCATTGCTATCAGCTTTGCCCTCCAACTGGGATAGTTATAGATATTAAGGATTGTTTCTTCTCTATCCCCTTATGCCCACAAGATACGATAAGATTGCTTTCACCCTCCCCTCATGTAACCATGAAGAACCTGATCAACGTTATGAGTGGGTTGTGTTACCACAGGGCATGGCAAATAGTCCTACTATGTGCCAACTGTATGTTGCTCAGGCTTTGGAAGCAGTCAGAGCTGCCCATCCTCATATAAAACGTGTCCATTATATGGATGACATTTTACTGACCAGCAAGTATATTGTCCTGTTGGAAAATGCTTTTATAGCAATGATCACGGCTCTTGAAGCCTAGGGATTACACATTGCTCCAGAGAAGGTGCAACGAACCAATACTGTCCAGTATCTAGGAGCACGCATTAGCCCAAATGCTGTGCAACCACAAAAAAATCACCCTTCGACATGACACCTTAAGGACTTTAAACGATTACCAAAAGCTCCTGGGTGATATAAACTGGATCCACCCATACCTAAAACTACCTAACTATGTGTTGAGACCTCTTTATGATATACTGAAAGGAGACTCAGACCTTGCTTCACCTCGTAATCTTACCCCCGAAGCCACGAACGTATTACATGAAGTTGAGCAAGCCTTGCAGTCGGAGGGGCTGGTCAGATGGCGGGAGGATAGAGACCTCCTGCTATGTATCCTGCCTACTGCTGCACAACCTACTGCAGTTCTTCCTCAGGATGGACCATTACTCTGGATCCACCCACACTCTTCTCCTGCCCAGTCTATAGAGCATTATCCTACTGCAGTGGCCTCATTGGCTCTTGCTGGTATTCACCAATCCCTCCAGCATTTCAGGAAGCGCCCTGATATGGCGATTGTCCCGTACACTAGTCGTCAGATGTCTGTTTTGTGTGGAGTGATCGATGAGTGGGCCATCCTCAAATGTACCTTGCCCGGCCCTATTGATAACCACCTCCGGAAACATCCCTTACTGCAATTTTACAAAGAGCACCCAGTTATTTTCCCAAAGGTTACTTCTCATGCCCCCCTCCCGGGGGCTGCTAATATTTTCACTGACGGTTCCAAAACGGGGGGCTAGAGCCTATTTGGTGGAAGGGCAAACCCCTCAAGTGCACCAATACACTCCCGGATCACCACAAGTGGTAGAACTACACATAGTCAATTAAGTCTTCAAAACCTGCCACTTTCCTTTTAATTTGATCTCTGATTCTGCATATGTTGTAAATGCAGTGTAGGTTTTAGAAACTGCAGGAACCTTTAGACCCACCAGCATGGTTTTCTCCCTGTTTGCTGAGCTCCAGTGAGTATCCGGGAGTGCACCACACCTTTCCATATCCTTCACATCCGTGCACATTCCAATCTGCCAGGCCCCCTCAGTCATGGCAATGACATTGTGGACCATTGTACACGCATGCCCTTGGCATTCTTGAGCTCTTCCTTGGAGCAAGCTATACAATTCCACTCCCTGTATCATGTCCCTACTCAAGTACTACAGCACAAATTCAGTCTCTCTCACGCCGATGCGCGGCACATAGTATTGTCCTGCCCTCACTGTGCTGCTTTTCTCCATCCGCCCCTCGTGGCCTACGCCCCCTACAACTTTGGCAAATGGATGTCACCCATATCCCTGAATTTGGCAATATCCGCTATGTACATGTCTCTGTTGACACATGTTCTGGAATCATTCATGCTTCTCCCTTGAGTGGAGAAAAGACCAAAAATGTGATTTCTCATTGCCTAGAGGCATGGGCGGCCTGGGGAAAGCCTGCCTGCATTAAAACTGACAATGGCGCGGCATATACCGCGGCCTCTTTCATTTCCTTCTGCAAGCAGATGCAAGTATCTCTCAACCATGGCCTACCCTATAACCCACAGGGTCAAGGCATTGTTGAACGTGCGCATCGCACATTAAAAGAATGTCTACAAAAACAAAAGGAGGGAATAGGCCACAGTCGTACACCTAAAGACCGTCTAGCCTTAGCCCTCTTTACCCTTAATTTTCTACATCTTGATTCTGAAAATCGTTCAGCTGCTGACCGTCATCAGAATTTCCAACCTAAAAAATATGATGATGTACGTTAGAAGGCTGTCTTAACTGGCCAATGGCTGGGTCCAGATCCCATAATTGCGAGATCTAGGGGAAATGTTTGTGTTTTTCCACAGGACTGGCAAGATCCAATCTGGATACTTGAGAGACTAACAAGAAAGGTGCTCCAGGGACAAGAATGAATATCCTGATATGGAGCCTGATGCCGATCCTCCTCCTGCCACGAGAGATGACAGCCCGGGTGGAGACTCTTTGGGGGATTGGCCAAAGCTTGGCCGATTCCTCACCCAATTCATAAAAAGCTCCTAGTGGCATGCTTCTTTTGTGGCTGGTGCCTGTGCAGGATGAGGCGAGATAAGACCCGTACTAAGATAGCCATGTACCAGGCGCTGCTCGCAGTGGGAGGAGGAGGATCCCCAGCTGCCTGGCTTGCTTCATTAAAAAAACTAGCAGGAGGTTTCGCCCCACCCCTCAGACACAGTCAGGCGTACAAGAAGGGTATCTCTAACTTGACTGTATTCAGTGACGGGCAGCCTCCCTGGCACTTGGATCAACCTAAGACATGGGGCCCGGTGGGCAATAGGGTGACCTTATGATGGGGAAGACCAAGTTGCGCGCGGGGATGACCTAAGACAGAAGCAGTCAAAGTTGATCCCAACTCCTAGTCTGGATTTTCTCAGGAATTGCACCTCCTTATTGTTATCTGCTGGCCGGAGAGGCAGAGATGGCTGTATCTCTCCCCGCAGCTTTCAATAAAATAAAATAGGGGGAGCTGTGGAGAGCCATGATCGCCATCACAAGATGGTGCCGGCTTCTGCCTCCTCCAAAGAGGCAGACAACAGCAGGGATGCGTACCTCCAGCTGAACAGCACATGCGCAGAGCCGTTCATTTACATAGCACACCTCCCATCCAATCAGGTTCCACCACATCATAGTATAAGCCACTGTTGGGTGTTTAAGGAGCCGCTTTTGAGCGTCTCGGGGTCCCTGGCAGAAGCATCAAGGCAGACCTGAATAAACCGCTGCAGAGAAGAACCTGGCTGTATCGTGTCCTTCTTCGCGGGTCGACATTGGGCGCGACATACTGCTTTAAATTCTCCCAGATACCTTACTGATGCTGCTCGAGCAGCTTTAAATCTAGTGGAACAAGGTATCCAGGTTGCTGCCTTGAAGCATCGAGATGAGTCACAATCTATCATGCTGTGTATTTTGCCAACAGAGGTGCAACCAATGGGGGTCCTATGGCATGGAGCGCTTTTGCTTTGGATACATCCCAAAATATCCCCAGCCAAGCCCTTAGTTCATTATCCCACCTCTGTAGCCCAGATGGCCTTGCTTGGCATCCAGCAGTGTGTACAGTATTTTGGTGTCCTCCCCCAAAAGATTTAATAATTCCCTGTAATGGTAAGCAATTGGAGGTATTGTCAGGCTCCATAGATGATTGGGCTATTTTAAGATGCAGTTTTCAAGGTGCCTTTGATAATCATTATCCCAAAGATCTGATTTTATAATTGCTTGCAGCTCATCCAGTGATTTTCCCTCCTATTACTTCAAAAAATCTTTTGTTAAATGCCCCGCGTATCTTTACAGATGGCTCTAAGATGGGGCAAGGAGCGTATCTGCTGGCAGGAGCCTCACCAGTTATTATACAATTTCCCCCCACATCGTCTCAAGTTATTGAGTTGCAAATAGTAGTAAGGGTGTTATTTCCAGGTCCTTTTAATTTGATTTCTGATAGCCAACATGTGGTTAATATGTTACTTTGTTTAGAAGTGGTAGGCAAAGTTAATTTAAAATCAACCATTGGACATTTAGGTGTCACCTTACGTGATTTGATTTTACAAAGATCCTCACGCTTTTTTGTACAGCATATTCGAACTCATACTGGATTGCCTGGACCCTTGGTTGAGGGGAATGATATTGTAGATAAAGCCACTAGGGCATGTATGACCTTTTTCATTGCTTTGTCTGTTACGCTGGCCCGAGATTTTCATTCTCATTTTCATGTGAATCCCAAGACCTTGTCCTCCCGATTTAAAATTTCTCATGCAGAAGCAAGAGATATTGTGAAGATATGCCAAAAATGTGCCCCCTTATTGCCTCAGATTGGGGTTGGGGTCAATCCACGCGGATTGCGCCCTTTACACTTATGGCAGATGGATGTTACCCATTTCCCAGAATTTGGAAAATTGAAATACCTTCATGTTTCCATCGATACCGCCTCGAATTATTTTTGCTTCCTTACATTCAGGAGAAAAGATGGGACACGTGATCGCACATTGCTTTGAGGCTTGGGGTGCCTGGGGACAAACTAAAGAATTGAAAACTGATAATGGACCGGCCTATACTTCTGCCTCTTTTGTGTCCTTTTGCAAAATGATGGGTATTCGATTGACTCATGGATTGCCCTATAATCCTCGGGGCCAAGGTATCATTGAACGAGCCCATCGTATCCAGAAGGACTATTTAATTAAACAAAAGGGGGGAATAGCCCTGGATGGCTCTACCCCTAGGGAGAGATTGGCTGTTACTCTTTTTACCCTGAATTTTTTAACTAAAGATAAGCATGGAAAAGTTGCCGCTGAACGTCATGTAAATCCTGAGGCTTCCCCAAAAGGCATGGTCATGTGGAAAGATGTTCTAACTGGCAACTGGCAGGGTCCTGATCCAGTGTTGGGTTGGGTGAGAGGGTCTGTGTGTTTCCCCAGGATCAGACAACCACTGTGGGTCCCAGAGAGGCTGACCAGAGCGGTCTGAGATGAACAGGGGGAAATTATTATGGATGTTCCTGATGATGCTGACGCTTCCTGTGGTGACTGAAGATTTGCGTTGGGGGCTTTTATCTGTATTTCCTAAGCCTTTGCCACTTTCCCATTCTGCACAAGTATTTCCCTGGTTTTTTGCCACCAATGCTTCATTGCAATTACCCTTTTTGCCTTGGGATGAAGATATTGCGCCTCTTAATGAGCCGGTGCATTTGGATTGGGAAGGATTGCTTTGTTTTCACATGATTTTTAATATTTCCCAAGAAAGTGATTGTATTCAATTATATAATCAGTCAGTCACTTGGTTTGATTTACCCAGTAATCGTTCTACCAAGGCTAATGCCACTTGGATTTAAGGAATATGGCCTGCCATGATTCCCAAAGGCAATAGTAGCATACCCTCTCAACCTAGACGGGCCCCCTTTTAGCAAGGGTACCCGTGATTTTCTACCCCCTTGGACGGGGTGTCAGGCCAGAAAGGGGGCTTGGGCTGTTAAGGGGTATTTTACCTTTTGTCCCTATATTAGCACAAGTCATAATAGTTCCTCTGCAGGTTATAATTAGACCTATCAAAATCCAGCCCAGGTCACGTCTAGCAACCCCTTTAATGTTTGGTTGCTATGTGGAGTGAATAGCAGTTGTATTAGCTTTTAGCACGAGAATGGGAGGGGGTTGGGGTAATGCTAGTTTTCATTAGAATGGGTCTGTAGAGTTTGAAAATTCTGTCTTTCAAATTGCTGGAGGAAAAAATGTTACCTTTAAGGCTACACCAGTTTGCATGTGGCCTCCTTTTGTGTTTATTATCTATAATGGTAGTTATGATTATAAGATTTTAAGTTGTAGCATTGGCAATCGTTATTACAGCATGTGTTGGAATGCCTCTGCATATTCTCTGGCCATAGTAAACTGAATGCCCTGCCTTATGCCATGGCCGGTTGGGGCTCCATCAGCCATGACCCTTTTCAGGCCCAAAAGAGATTTTGGTATTACTTCAGCAATTGTTACACCACTATAGCAGTCTCCGCTGCTGCTGCAAATGCCACGGGTACTTCTCTTACTTCGACTGTCCAGACCGCAGCCGCCATTAACAATCTGTTGGCGGAAGTGGCTGAAGCATTGAATATTCAGGATAATATTAACAGTCAACTAAAAGCAGGCATCATGGTATTGAATCAGAGGGTTGATTTGCTTCAAGAACAGGCTGATATTATGATGGAGCTTGTGCAATTGGGCAGTGAATGGAAATATTCTGGACTGTGTGTCACCTCAATACCATTTGTGACTGCCAGCCGTGCTGCTCAGTTATCACGTAATATCTCCCAGTATCTTACAGGAAATTGGTCCCAGCGTTTTGATGGTTTGGTGCGCGAGTTGCGTCAGTCCATTGTTCACATCAACTCCACGAGAGTGGATCTATCCCTTGCTGGGGGGGTAGCAGAATGGATCACTGTTGCCGCATCTCACTGAAAGAATGGGCTGGACTAGCTGGACTTGACCTATGCCTGACTTATTAGCGTCTTGGCCTTTGGGTGTGTGTGCCATATGCAGTTCAAGCAGCGCAGAACATAAGCCCTGATGATTCAGGCTTTTGCAGCAGTGGAGACTGGCCAGTCTCCTCAAGTGTGGCTTGGCATGCTAGAGAAGTAGTCAGTGACGGTTAAGACTCTGTTGTCCCAATGACGGGTAAGAGACGTTGTTCCAGGGGGCAACCTAAGCCAGACATTCTCTCTGCCAAAAAATAAAGAAGGGGGAGATGTGGAGAGCGGGTGTGGCGGCAGCCCCAAGATGGCGCTTGGGACTCCGGCCAAGTCTCATGACTAGCACCTGATTTCCTCCTGCTCCCGAGTTTGCCACACCTTTCCAGATGCACTGCACAGGTGCACCCGATGATGCAGTGTCAGGCCATGTTACATGGACCTATCCACAGAGACTACGTAAAGTGGACTGATGGGGTGGAGCTAGAAGAGATAAAAGGACTGTGCTTGGGGGTGAGAGAAAAAAACCCTTTTTCCTGCATTCATGCTGTAAGGATCCTGAATAAACCACATTGAGAAGAACACTGTGTCGTCGCTCTTTTCTGCGGGTCGGAGTTAGAAGCGACACTGCCTGGGCAGGCGGGGGAGCATCTGACCTGCAGGAGGTCCCGTAGATAAACGGAGACCCACGGATTGAGATCTACACCATCTTGGATCCCGCAGTTCAACCAGGGAAGCTCCCGATATACAGAGAGCCCTGTGGTTAGACAGAGCTCCACAGTCCGACACTATCTTGGGGAGAGCAGCTCAACCAGACGGAGCCCAGCAGACTGAGAGAGCCACCATCTAGGCTTCGGCAGTCCAGCCAGGGAAGCCCCAGTCCTGCAGGAATTCCCGCGGTTAGACAGACCCGCCACCATCTTGGAGCTGGTGGACTAACCAGGCAAAGCAGGAGGAGACTGCAGGAGGCCAGTTAAGCGCCCAGAGACAAGCTGGGAGGAGACTTGAGTCTGGCCCAGCAGAGCTGAGGAGGTAATTCTGAGCCCAGTGGTGGAAACCTTCGGGTTCCACCTCTGGAGCACAGTTGCCCTCTGAGACAGCAGCACCAAACGCCAGGCTCTCAGGAGCTTTAAACAACAACCAGCAATAACAAGACCAACTGACTCCAGAAATAAACAAATGGCAAAAGGCAAACATAGGAACGTTACTAGCAGAAATCAAGGCAATATGGCAGTCAGTATCCAAACCCAGTTCCCTGACAGCAGTAAGTCTCGGATAACCCAAAACACCAGGGGAGCCGTTTGTGTCTTCCCACAGAATGAAGAAAACCCCTTCTGGGTCCCTGAGAGGCTTACTAGAACAATTTTGGAGCAGAAGGACACCGCAGATCGCCCAGTTACTCCTCCCAATGCTAATAATGATGATCAGCACACCAGCTGTCCAGGGGGAGCAACACTGGGGAATCATGTCAACATTTCCACTCCCGATGCCGAACTGGACCTCCGAGTTTGAGCAGACACTCCGAGAGTTGAGAGCAGCCATTATCCAGGTCAACTCTACGCGCCTTGACCTGTCCTTGACGGAGGGACTATCATCATGGATCGCTTCAGCTGTCTCCTATTTTAAGGAATGGGTGGGGTGGGATTGTTTGGCACAGCCCTTTGCTGTGGACTGTTGTTACTTCTCTGGCTGGTCTGTAGGCTCAGGGCTCAAACCAAGAGAGACAAGGTGGTTATTGCTCAAGCACTTGTGGCTCTGGAACAAGGAGCTTCCACTGACATTTGGCTAACAATGCTTAAGCAGTAGGCCGCCGGCTGGACAGCTCTTGCACACCCGGAGCTTAGACTCATTGCACAGGGTAGAGTGTCCAGCTTGAGCAGCCCATCGGGGATGCCGAGCAAAGCATCGCACAGAGAGACACCTGACATAAGGGTCTCTCTGGGAGGCATGTTGTTCTGCATAAGGGTTGCCTGCCCTAGTCTCCCTTTCCCAGAAAAAACGGCAGAGTGACAGGTCAAGGGCGCTTTGGGTCCTATCGATAGCCTAGTGGCAGCTCTCACACACGTCTTAATTCGTTTGATTGGGAATTACGACCTCTGTCTCAGCTCCTAGAGATTGGGTGACCTACTTGCTTAAAGAATGAGAGAACCTCATTATTAGATTGTCTTGAACCCTGAAGGTCCAGACAAGAGCCTGAAGGTTGATCGACAGTCTGAGGTCTTTGTGTTAAATAATAAAAAAGGGGGAGATGTGGGGAGCCGTCCCTGCATTTTCCATTACGAGATGGTGCCAACATCCGGCTGGCGTCATGAAGTAAACAAGTCAGTGTGCAGGTGTTGAGTAGTTTTCCATCCTTTGGGCTCCGCCTCTCCCATGATGTCATATGGTCAGATGAGCTGCGACCAATGGGGGGCGGGGGGGGGGACACGTCCAAGGCGAGGGTTAAATCCTATATAAGGGATGGGCTTTTGTGTGTTCGGGGTCTCCGCTCTGTAAGCTTATGCTCTCCCTCTCAAGAGCATTAAAGCTTTGCTGCAGAAGGATCCTGAGTGTGCCGCGTCGTTCTTGCTGGCGAGACGGTAGCGTGGGACACCTATCTGTATACCGGCCAGAGACCTAAAATACCTACCCCATTCTATAGGGGAAGATATGATCATTCCAGGAGCACCACCAACCCTGATTGCCCTTTCTCCTCTGCTTCCTTCCTAGGGACCCAAAGAGATGATGACCCTTCTGGTGGTGATGCTGATAACCCTCCTGATAATTGAAGGAGGATTCGATGATCCATGACAGGCCTGGGACATCATAAACTGATAGATGTTGCTTTGATGCTAATAGCTCCAGGGTTGTTCAAACAAATAGGTTTCAGTAAGATCGTGACAGAGGAGAGAGTATCCCGAGATAACCTGCTGTGGACAGACTTCATGGCCTCATACTCTATTTCGCCTGCCTCCCTGGCCACCCCTCCTCCTCCTCCTCCTCGGGCCATGTGTCCTGAGCAGGCTCACTCAATTCACCCATCAGCGACTAGAGGTAATTCAGCTCCATCAGGTTGAGGTCCACGATCATCGGCCTGAGTCCCGAGAACCGGGCTCCGCCGATGACTGGCCCTCTGCCAATTAGCAGCCCTCTATTGCCCTCCATTTGACCAATGATGTAAGATCTCAAATGTGCTGACCTAAGACAGGTCTTGGAGCATTCCCCTTCAGCCAGAGTGACACATAGTATCCAGAGATGGACAAGTTCCCCAAGCAGGGGACAACCTAAGCCAGGAGTAATGTAATCTGCTCCTAACAAGACAAAAAAAAAAAAAAAAAAAAAAAAAAGATGTTGGGCCTAAGTAGGCCTAATGGAAAGACTTGAGCCTGGCTCCAGTCCAGAGCCCTGTCTCACTTCTGAGCTAGAATTACCACAACACTCAGTCCTGGACAGACCCAGCTGGACCTGCCAGCAAAGAGCCAACATCAGGACATGGCCTAACTTTGGGAAGCCATTGCACTGCTTGGTGGGAAAAAATTAATGCTACTGTTTGTGGGAAAAACAGCAGCCTCATCGGGGCCCACAGCATCCCCAGACTGGTACCCGGTAAGAGGCAACAGCCCACCCAAGCAACGGTCCGAGACTATTTGCAGGTGCGTGAGGGTGAAGGATTGAAGCCACACAGAAGCACAGCCTTTCAGATAATCTTGCCAGGAGCAGGCAGAACCAGTGCAACAGCCTGCTAGTTCCAGACGAGGGGGCAGAGCCAGCTGCTGATACCATAGAAGCAGCATCAGAGAAGACACTCAGAAGAAATCTAAGCACAGACACAAACCTCTGACCAGGTATTGTTGAAATCATGCTAAATGCTGAAGAAACTGAATATATAAAGTAACAGGGAGAAAGTCTCTTAAGGGAGGAAATAATTACAGAGATTAAAAAAGAAAAATATTTATGGTAAAAATAAATGGGAAACAAATCTTCTCTGAATCATTCACTAGAAGAAAAATGTAGTCACACTGTAATTTCTATACTGCTTGAAAGATTTTGCTGGCATATATAAGCTGTCTGAGGAAAAATAAAAGTTGTTGGAGCTTGCTCATTGGAGACTTTGGTAGGAGATGTTGGTGTTACCATAACTGATCCTTTTAAGCATTTTGTCAGAATGCTTCCTGAAAAAGAGTGTCACTACACTTTGTACGACACCAGCTTTGAAACCAAGAGTCCAGAAAAGAAGAGCTAATGTTCTTCTTGTGGGCACCAGAACAAGCACTTCTGAAAAGTAAAATGATCTATGTAAGCTTGTAGATCATGAGTCAGTGCCACGAACTGAAAGCTTCCGTATTTAACACTATCCTTACACTATATAAGTAAAGCAAATATATTAGAACAGGATCTTACTGAGGAATTTGCCTTGCCATCTTTTAGAGTAAACTAAAAACTTTATAGTGTACAAACACTACCCTACATAAATCTAGCCTCCAAAGTTTCATTGGTGTAGAATTAAATTCTTATTGGCCAAATGCCTATTTTCATGAGGTGACTTGTGAAGATTTTGTTAAGCGCAGGATTTTTAATAACAGTTCACAAAACAGTACAAGGCACTGCGATGAAATACTTTGCTAACCTCAGCCGTTACTTTATTTTGTATAGAAAAGTGATTGTAATCTGTGTATAATTTTGACTCAAATTCTCTATTTTCCTTGACTTAAACAAAATAATGATATAATTTTCTTTATGTGTACTACACCTAATATATCCTAACAGCAGTAAGACTAAGCCAGGTAGTGGTGGCACACGCCTTTAATCCCAGTACTTGGGAGGCAGAGGCAGGTGGATTTCTGAGTTCAAGGCCAGCCTGGTCTACAGAGTGAGTTCCAGGACAGCCAGGAGAATGTTCAGTGACTTGTATCAACTAATTATATTGCAAATTATTAGAGTTTCATTGCAATCTATTAATGAAAAATGACAAAACAGTGTATTAATAAGCCAAGGTGCTTTTGATCTGTAATTTCTTCTTCCAAACTGCTACATCTGGTACAGTAGACTGTGGAAGGGTGCTGATTATGTTTCCTCTGGGGCCTGGTAGGCTGCAAATCCCTAGAGCAGCTTACAGCTGTGTGTGAAATGGAAGTGGTTCTATGGAAATGGTAACATCACAAGCATAGCACTGAACACTGTAGAGAGGCACAGTCACTGGAACTTAGTAGTAGTAATGTTGGCTTTATGTAATAAAGGAAGCATTTGTAGCTTAATAAAAAAAAAAAGCAGACTGGAAAAAATAAAACTGCTTCAGCGTCAGCACTGGCTGGAATCATGGTATAATGTATAATTGTCTTTTTCTTTTCACTTCTCCCTCTCTCGAGGCTGTTGACTGACTGAGCTGGCTTGGTCAGGTGGGGCCTCAACACTGCAGCTCAAGTAGGAGAGATACAGCAAAGGGCACGGCGGGAAAAGGAGAGGGTGGAAAGGCAAAGGGAGATAAAGCCAGAATGACCCTGGAAGAACGGGGCAAGGCGGGGCAGAGTGCATTAGAGTCTGCGTCAGAGATATGTGAAAGTCTAAGCAGGTGAAGACAGGGCAGAAACAGCTTACCCAGTTTCTGACTTTCATTGAGGAAATCTGTCCTTGGTTCCCTGAGAAGGTGAGTTTACAGACAAGGGAGAAGGTGGGAGAAAGGGTAAAAGGGTACCTACCATACAGCACACGGGCCTGAAAACCTGGGTTAGGGATACTTTAGATCCTAGACATCAACGTAGAGACGGACTTGTTCCATCCGCACCACCCTACTTGGGTTTTGGACAAGACAGGAGCAAATAACGAGCCTCCTTCCAGGGACTCTCTTTAGGTATATTTTGCAAAAGAACAGGCAAAGATGTCCCAGAGAAAAAAGAAAATGAAAGAAGAATTAGCTTGGCTTGGAGAAAGAATTGAAGTTCTCAGAGACCAAGAGAACAGCAATAGTTCAGATTCTGAGGACACAGCAATAGCAGAGTCAAAAATGAAGATTTTGCCTCCTCCAGTGACTTTAAAGAGTAACAGAATTAAGGGGGGACCTCTTACTTGAATTCCTAGTGTTACTCTGCTGTCCCCTCTTCAGGCTGCAAAAGGAGGGGAAGAGATACAAGGATATGCTTTGCAATGCCCTGTGTCTGAAGCACAGGATCGACAGGGGAACTGTTAGATCCTACATGCCCATTCCTTCTAAACAGCTAAAGGAATTGAAAACTGCCTGTGCTCAGTATGGAGCCACTGCTCCGTTCACCATGACCATGTGAGACAGCCTGACTAGTGAGGCCCTTCCACCTGCAGACTGGAAACAGTTAGCTCATACATGTTTGGGGAGAGGAAATTATCTGTTATGGAAAATGGAATTTTTTTGAAAAATACCAGCAGACAGCAGAGTTAAACGCTAGAGCTAACAATGCAGTTACTTATATGTTAGCAGAAGGTCATTATCAGGAAATACAGAATCACAATTTAATCCTGGTACTTATGCTCAAATTGGCACAGCTGCTTGCAGGGCCTGGAACCCTTCGCTTACTAAAGGGGATTTGTCTCAAGATATTTCAAAATGAGGCAGGGACCCGAAGAGCCTTTTTAGGAGTTTGTCAATAGGTGGATGAAAGCGGCAGGGAGAGAGAGTTTGGAAATTCCAATGCTGGAATGCTTTTAGTAAAACAACTGACTTAGGAGAATGCAAACACAACCTGTCAGGCCGCCATAAGACCTTATAGAAAGACTGAAACTATTACAGACTATATTAGATTATGTTCAGACATAATGGCAGGCCATAAGGGCGTGGCCACGCCATAGCACTACAGGGAAAAACTGTGCAAATTTTGTTTCAATAGACAGGAAAAGTTAAGAGGAAGATTAATGGCTTTCTGGAAGTTGTTTTGGGTGTGGACAGATAGGGCATCAAGTGAGGAATTGTCCAAAAAGAACTAAGGAAAAGATTACTGAGAGAAAAACCAGGACTCTGTCCTACATGCAGACCCTGGGCTAATGAACGCAGGTCTAAAGAGGGGACTTAGGAAATCCCCTCCCCCTACTGTCCTCACAACTGTACATGACCGGACCTTCTATGACAAACATCAGAGAATATGAATGTCTGGACCTTACTGGACATAAAATTGACCATCTCCCCCAATTCTAAGGACCACTGTCCATTCTGAGCAAGTACACGCTAAGATTCCCTGACCCAGTATCATTGATCTGGCAGACCAATGCTGTCAATTGGGTGGATCAGTGGCTTATCATTAAACCTAAACTTTAAGAATTAGTCAAGAGCAGCTACAACTGGGTCACCTCAAACCCTCGACAACAGGCATAATACCCCCAATGTTCATGATAAAGGAAGTCTGGCAAATATAAACTCCGTCAGGAGCTGAAGGCTGCTGCTGCACAAATGGAGAAGACAGGGACAGCTCTGGCAGGTGTGCCCCGCCCTACTGCAGTCCTGCCTCCAAATCTGACATGGACGTTAAAGATGCCTTCTTCCAAATTCCCCTGGCTCCGCAGGATAGAGCCCATTTTGCATTTACTGCGTGGGAACCCAACATGAGGTGGTGTCAGGGGGCAGTATTACACAGGGGATGAAAAATACCCTACTCTTTGTCAACTCTATGTGGCCGAGGTCACAAACACGCCCCCCAAGGTGCTACTTGTCCATTGCAGGCTGGAGCACCCTCTGAGGCCGCAGCTCATGGCTGAGAAGCCTCTGGGAACTTAGCCCTGAACACTTGACTTCCCCATTGCTGAAAGGGTTCGCATTCTCAGTCACATTAATTTGAAGTAATCTATTTGGAGGGAGGAAACTGGGAAAGGTTTTAGCATTTGAAATGTAAATGAAGATTATATTCAATAAAAAAAAGTAATCTATTCCTTGCAGAAATGTTAACAACTTTGTGGGGCTATAAAATAGCTAAAGGTCCTTCTTGCCATATCAGATCAAAAGATGAGATACCTCTCCTTCCTCTTAGAAGGCTCCAATAGTCCATCCTCAAAAATTAAAATCACTCAACCAGCAAAGGACCTCCTCCAAAAGATCCCTTCCTGCCTCTGTGCCTTGAGTTTGGGAAGGCATAATCCTGAACGGCTCATATTCTCAGGACCTTATGGCAAGAGGGTCCTCACGTGGCTTCGCCAGGCGGATTCAGACTCACGTAAGGTAACTGCTAAGTTTGAAAGGGTATTCAGGCACACCCTCAAGGCTAGGGGCCTAGCCAGAAGGGCTACAAGATAGAACCTGATGAAGTACTACCTTTCTCTCTACAATAGTCTCAATCCTTGCGGACACTCACTCGGCTTCCAAGAAATGTCGGGGTTTACAGGGTCTCTAGACGACACCTCACCTGACAGATGGTTCTCCCACTTACCCCTGGAGATTAAGCCCCAGTCTCCCTGGCTCACAGCCTATTCTATTCCAAAGGCAACTATGACACAAACAAGACAAGGTATGGGGGTCCTGATACCAGGGACCAAACGCACGTCCTTCTGAATCCAGGGTCAGTACAGCTGAGGGAATTGTGGGGAATACTCAAGGTCTTTGAAGTCCGCCAAATAGAAACTATAACATTTTTCCTGACAGCCAATATGCTGTACAAGCAATTAGTACTCTATCCTTTCTGCACATTAAGGAGCTTAACACCCTATACATGCACTCATGAGGACTATACAAACAGCCCTCCTCAACAGAGCACACCCGTGGTCTACCTCCCACAGTCAGTCTCATTCTAAATTACCAGGCATATTAACTAAGAGCAATGGAAAGTAGATACAATGTCGTCGTCAGTGGATCTGGGACTCTTGAACAAGCTAGGGTGCTTCACCAGCAATTTCATGTGTCCCCACGACCTTCCGTTAACTACTAGTAGAGCTGCCTGTGGGGAGCTGTCCCTGCATTTTCCATTACAAGATGGCGCCGACATCCGGCCAGCGCCATGAAGTAAACAAGTCAGTGCGCAGATGTTGAGTAGTTTTCCATCCTTTGGGCTCCGCCTCTCCCGTGGCGTCATATGGTCAGATGAGCTGTGACCAATGGGGGGCGGGGGGGGGGACACGTCCAAGGCGAGGGTTAAATCCTATATAAGGGATGGGCTTTTGTGTGCTCGGGGTCTCCGCTCTGTAAGCTTATGCTCTCCCTCTCAATGAGCATTAACGCTTTGCTGCAGAAGGATCCTGAGTGTGCCGCGTCGTTCTTGCTGGCGAGACGGTAGCGAGGGACAGCTGCCCATTGCTCAATGTAAACATCCTACAAGATCTTGCACCACCTGCAAGCCACTTGCAACATTAGGGGCCCTCAACAGAGGTGGAGTCAACCAAAGAGGACTCTCACCCCAACTCTATCTGGTAGAAGGGTGTGACCATCACCAGTCCTTGGGAACTTCACTGGATACGGGTGGTCCCTGGATAGAGGACACAGGCTCCTCCCTTGTCAGCCATGGCTGGGGAAAGGCCTACCATGCCATCAAGGACATGAAATCTGTCATGCTTGTCACGGGCATGGTGTGGGCCTGTAAAACTGACAAAGGTGGGCAAATACCTCTCAAAAGTTTGAGCTTGTGGCCTCCTGGAAAAATTGGTCACTCCTTTGAGATTCCATATATCCCCAGAGCAAAGCTATGGTAGAATGAATCAGTGGACAGAGACTTATTGGTCAGGGTCACCTCCTGAGGACCATCGTGACCCTCATCTTGCACTGACAGAGGCGCTCTCTCCTTTGATGACACGATCGAGTCCTGCCTATAAACACCGGGCTTCCTTACCTAGGCAAGCTCCTCTGCCACTTGTGGAGAGACCCAATAACCTCCCAAGGGCAGCCACCAGCACCCTCCAGACTGGGGACGAGGATACACGTTTCCCCCCCTCCAGAGCTCAAGCTCCGCCCACACTGGCACCCACCCTCAACCTGGCAGTCATCAGACTTGGGAAGGAGAACGAGGAGAATGCCCAGGCTGGGCCAGCTGAGGACTGCTGGGCGCCTGTCCCACTTCCCCATTCTATTCCCAGTGGCTGTTACCTCCCCCAGACCACTCTGTAGTGTCCCCCTCCAACACAAGCCTGGGGTTGCCAGGGTCTGGATCTGCTCAATGCCCTGTGACTAGAGGGCACTTGGTCACTGGGTGACATTGTCTTACTACCAATGTTTGCGTCATGGGTCCCTGGTATGCAGTTATATGACTACTGTGGACTTCCATGGTAACTCGAACCAGGGAAGGAGCTTCTTACCCACCTCACCCAACAGAGTCCCCAAAGGAGCCGTGTGTCGGGGCAGTTTCGCCTGCTTCTGTGAAAGCCTGCCTCTGAGGAGGAACCAAGTCTGCCGGAGGATTGCCTGGCCTGCTGACGTGGAATGGTAAGAGGGGACACACTTGAAGCTCAAGGCGAGGGGCTGAATGGCCCGTTAATCTTGGAGGAAGGAACAGGGAGGCCTCCGGATGGAACAGCTATCTGATGTACATCAGCCACTGCCTCTGCTGGCTTGTGACTTTGTTTCCCAGGTCACCGCAAAGTGTATGAAGCCTATGAGAATTAAAGTACTCACTGGACAGCCCCCGCCTTCTAACCTTTTGTCTCGGAATTGTCTTTTCCGTCTTTCCTAAAATCAGCCTCACTCCCCCCTCAGAGGGGGCTGCCCGACCGCATGCCAGCCCAGTACACCCCCAAGGATATCACACCTACTCCTGCCTCACCTTCTCCCCCAGATGCCCACCATGGACTCCCCATCCCGTGGGGACATCTTCAGCTGGTCCGGTCCGGTCCTCCAGCTCCATGCTCAATTTGTAGAGGCTCACTTCCGGCACTGCCGCCAACATCCGCTCATGGTAACGGGGATCCAACCTGGTTCCCACTATGTCCCCCCCCAATGGGAAAGTGGGATCTATGCAGCCCCTCAGATTGCCTTGATGTGTGCGCCTCGACACTTCTAAAGGGCCGCTGCCTCTTTAATGGTACTTACATAGAAAGAGATTAAGCAAGAAACCCCAGCAAATGTAACAACTGCCACACAGATCAGTTGGAAGGCCACCCCAGCCTGTGTCCGACCCCCTGCCTTCCTGGTCACTAAAGCTTCTATCATTAAGGGGAGTCTCAACTGCTCCCGAGAAACTTGTTTTCTCTTTGAATATCGCATTGGTTAGGATATTTGAGCATGGCCATCGCAATGCAGGAGCCAGCAGCCATCTGGCTCCCGGAGGCAACCGCCACTCAATTTCCATGCTATTACACTAATCACACCCCCATTCACAGTTTCCACATCGGGTTAGAGACTCCAGCATCGGGGTGGCATTCTCACAGCTATCCTGATCGGGTTAGAGACTTCAGCATCGGGGTGGCATCCTCACAGCTATCCTGATCGGGTTAGAGACTCTGGCATCGGGGTGGCATTCTCACAGCTATCCTGATCGGGTTAGAGACTCTGGCATCGGGGTGGCATTCTCACAGCTATCCTGATCGGGTTAGAGACTCTGGCATCGGGGTGGCATTCTCACAGCTATCCTGATCGGGTTAGAGACTCTGGCATCGGGGTGGCATCCTCACAGGTATCCTGGCAGCCGCAGTGGCACTTACCCTGACTCAGACCGCTACAACGGCAGTCAACTATGTAATTTCCAAATCTGCCGAAGCACAGACACGCACAGGGACTGTTTAATCAACACCTATATCAAGCTATTCATACCCTACAACAGACTGACTTGCTGGCAGAGGAACTGGAGATGGTAATGTAGATGTCTCCCCGGTTCCACCCAGTATGCCTCGCCCCTCACCAAGCACACACCACCACTGAAGCATGCTATCTGTTGGCTCAGGACCTCAAAGGAACCTGGTCCTAGAAACTTCTCAATGAGGGAGAGTACAGTCAATCTCAGTAAGACCAGGGCTGCGGTATTCCTCCTTAATATGGGGTTCACAGAACAAGTTAACATCAAATTCTTTGATCCTTCCTGTAGTCCCCACCATGCCATTGTGGGTGGTGTTACTGTGCTAGTCATGCTGCTCAAGTGTCTTTCTTCTACAGCACAGTTCCAGACAACGGTCCATCAACAAGGCCACTCTCCAGGTCTTGCTGGCACTGGAAAACCCAGTTCGTGGCACCTGAGAGGAAGTAACTAAAGAGGACCTCCTCACAGCTAACAGCAGCAGGACTTGTCTGTCCTGGGAAAGAAAAGCTGTTACCACACGTCACCAAGTCTGACCTGTAGAAACCCTGTTGGGAACCGTACAAAAGCAACAACAGCTTCTTTCATTCCTTCATGGACTGCAGCCCACAGGCTACACAGCATGAAGGGTGTGCCTCAGAGAGGCAGAGCCCCAAGGACTCCATGCTGTTGGGACTGTTGCTCTACCTGCTGTCCTTGTTAGGATTCTGTCTAAGCTCGACCCCACAAAAACCTATAGGATCCAACTTTTCTTTCCTTTTTTTTTTTTTTTTTTTTTTTTTTTTTTTTGGTTTTTCGAGACATGGTTTTTCTGTGTAGCCCTGGCTGTCCTGGAACTCTCTGTAGACCAGGTTGGCCTCGAACTCAGAAATGCTTCCCAAGTGCTATGATTAAAGGCGTGCGCCACCACCGCCTGGCTACTATCCAACTTTTAATCTTGTTCCTTCTGCTTCACAAAAGGCTCATCTTAAAGACTGTTCATGTGATTAACTCATGTTAAACTTGTTAGCTACAGGAAACCTACCCAAATCTACTGCTCATAAACCAAATAGGCTCCATCCAGAGAAGTATATCTGCCCAAACTCCTCACTTACCTATTCCAAAGGGTGGGAGTCCTCTGGGTTTCAATTGTACATCTTAAGAAAAATTTTCCTTTCTCCCAAATATATGTAATTTTATTCCCTACCTATACTAATGTGTTTCAACATCTTGTTAAATCCAGGTACTTACTACATTCAGGACAGCTCCAGAGAAGCAACCTTCAGATGCTCCAATCTCCTCTCAGCTTCTCTAGATACAACTTCTACGGGACCTGTTCTTCTGACCTATCCTCCACAGAGGACAACAAGGAAGCAGCCAATTCCCCTGCCCCCACACCCCTTTCTCTAGGTTCCCCAGACACGTCGCCCCCAATGCCAGCATGAAGCAGCCAGATATCACAATGACGACCCTATCCTGCTTTGCCATCACCTCTTTTTGATTTTTTCTTTTTTTAATTAAACCAAGAGTGGGAAATATTAGGATTCTGTCTTAAGGTCCACCCCAGGATTACCAGGCAACAGCCAGGTATGCCTCTCCCACAGTTGCCTGGCAACAGCCAGGTAGGCTGGCCTATAAAAGAGGGCACTGGGCCCCCTCCTCTCTCTCATCCCTCTTATCTCTCTCCTGCCTCTTGGCACTCTCACCTCTCTCCCCTCTTGGGCTCTCCTCCCCCCCCCCACGTGGTCAAGGCCCACCTCCACTTCTCTACTCTCTCCCCCTCTCTGCATCCACTACCCCATTAACTCCCATCCTCTGCCCTGAATAAACTCTATTCTATACCATGTCTGTGTGTGTCTGGTCTGGGGAGGGGATGCCTACTGGGGCACCCCCTTCCCCCATATACCATATTCTCTAAACCTCTTTCTCTTTTTATGAACCCAACAGCCCTGGCATCCCTCCTAATTTCAAGTTGTATGAAAACTAATTGGGCAATATTACTGGCATCTACAAAATAGTGATTATTTTTTTTCAAGCCTTACTGGTGGATTAGAGTTCATCCATCCGCCTCAGGAAGGATTTAGAGATGTGGATTAGTTAGCAACGTTAAGATGTTATTGGTAGTAGCTGACATGATTCTCTTGACTGGTAACCAGGGCGATGATGAATTTCTTGTACCCATTTCCGGCCTCAGGTCTCAGCTTCCAGATACGATTACTGCACTTACATGTGCACCCTAAGGATCTAAAGTTCAAATGACTCTTTTTTATATAAAAGTTTAGATTTGAGTTTTTATTTATTTATTTATTTATTTTAGGATTACCTTTTAGGAAAAATTGACCCTTTCTATGTATTTGCAATTGCAGCCTGAAGAGAAACTGGCTCAAAAAATTACCTTGCTTACTTATACTTTGTTAATCTATAAAAGCTGCTACGATACAAATATGGGTTCTTGTGAATAATTTGTGGGGTTTTTTTTTTTTTTTTTGTCCACAAAATGTGAAAGATTCGATCATGTGAGGATACTAGGGAACATTTTTTTCTATGTGTACACATTGTTCACTAGAATAATAACAGAATGTAACCACACTGTGATTTTTATACTTTTAAAAGACTTTGCTGGGATATATAAGCTGTGGGAGAAAAAAAAACCGTTGGAGCTTTGTTCTATCCACCATATGTGTCTATATATATGTGTGTATAATTTAAAATAGTTAGAGCTTTGCTCTATCAAAGATATATACGGATATGTATACAAAATTATTGGAACTTGTCAGCGCCTCGCTTTTTCCAAAGGCATGTATGTATATGTATACATCTATACATTTTCCCCCAAACCGAGAGGACCTGTTTGACCTACAAAGAAAATGCCTATGTCCACTCGGTCTGCCGACGCCGTGCCTCCTCCTTCCCGCCCCGGCATGTCGGTGCTGGAGTCTGAGGAAACCTGGACTGAATCACTGCAGAACCCGGGGAAGGCCTTGATCACTGCAGCCAACCCGGTCTCCCTTCTACTCTTGGCAGCAATCTGCCCTCACCACTCCGCTGCTCCTCTTATGGGTCCCGAGTCTCATTTGTTCTCTTCCTTTGTTCCCCGAGCCCTTCCACTTCCTCCATCGAGGTTTTGGAGAGTGACCCTAAGCATGAACCGCGCCAGCTCCAGAAAGGCAGCTGCAGTCCCTCCCTCCCCATCGTACCAGATGTCAGCACCAAGTAGTCAGATCTGACCCAGCACCCACATATCCAGAGGTCAGGGTGCTAGGGTCAGGATGGGACCCACGCAACTGTGTGCTACAGCCTCACCCACATGGTAAAGCCCCCTTACCCAGACGGCCCCCAAACGGAGTTCTGAGCGGTGTACGCCTCAACAGCCCCCAGACACTCACACCAGGAGCTTATATGAAAAAAGCCAGGTCGTGCTGGAGACATCACCCTTCCCTGGGACTGCATCATCATCTTGGTTCCCACGTGTGACTTCTCTAGCCTGTGCTGGTGATCGTCACCTAGAGAGACACCCCGAAACCTGAACGTGTTTGCTACCAATTAGGTCTGATCAGGTCACTTCATGTAACCCCCAAGCCTCTCTACCCACCAAGTAGCTATAAATAGTAGATTCTTCACCCAGCCCAGAGCCTTTTCCACAGCTCAGGCTGGCAGGGGAGCCAGCTGATGCCTGGAGAACGAACAGATTAGACAGGCAGTCCCGCATCCACACAGCTATGACTACCAACCGCTCTGACTTTTAACAACGGGTACCATGAGTAACTGAGTCTTTCCATGTTGTGTGAAGCCTTGCTAAGGCGTTTTTTCAGCATTCCCTTGGCTTCTAAATCTCAACCCTGATTTGCATTCACTTAGAATGGTCAACAGTAGACCTTCAAAGAACCTCCCTAGAGTTAACTTAATAATCCTACTGCTTATTATGGGATAGTGGTCCAGGTCCAGGACCTTAGCTTGCCAACCCTCTGTGTAAAGTGGTTTTATTACACAGATGCTGCAATGCTAACCTCTGAGTGTTTTTCAGAATTAGGCAAGGATCTAAACATTCAGGGACTGGAATGAGGCCTGAAGATCAACCCACACCAAGTACTAGGCCTAGGCACAGCTTACGTTCTTAAGAGTACTGTCGTCCAGAAAGACTCACCTGGCACCTGCCCATATAACTGAGAGAAGCCCTGCGGCAGTGATCACCCATGTTCACCCATGCTGGGGCAGGCTTCGGCATCGTGTGCAGAGGAAGGAGAGAGAGGCGCTGTAGACACAAGCACAGCCATGCCAAGGACCCCGGTGCTTCAGACCCACAGAAATAAACGGCAATGCCTACCTGCATGGGACTCAAAAAGTGGCAATGCTTTCCTGGTCCAGGTACCTATGTTTCCCAGCACCAAGGACTTTGTGTTACACAGTGTTGGTAAGCTAACTTGGTTGGTAAGGGCCACTATCCCTTAATAGGCAGTAGGACTATTAAGTTAACCCTAGGAGGGTTCTTTGAAGGTGTTGACCATTTTAAGGGAACTTTATAGAACTGTTAACCTGAGCCTCCTCTCCAGGATATCTATAGCCTGAGACTGCTCCCCTAGAGAGCCTACACTAACATGAGCTAAACGCACCTCCTAGATTCAGATACATAAACTGAGTTTTCCAGATCCCAGGTTTTCTGTATTTGTGTCTGGGGTTGTCATTACCAGTGTGCCCCACCTCACCCCCATACCTTAGGTCAATCCCTAGGATGTGCAGACCGTAGCAACACATTATGCTTTTCATCCGCATTCCTGTAAGTAACCCCAAGAAAAGTCACCGGTTCAAAGTTAAGACTTCGATGGTGCTTTTCATCTTGGTTCCCTCTCTGGGATGATACATCTTTCTGGGCATAACCTCACACAGCGTAACTGGCACCCAACCCTATGGGGGTGGACAGAGCAAAGTGAAGTTGGGGAGGAGTAATTCTGTTGTCTTGGCTATAGGCATCAAGGTAACGAATCACTCTGAACAACTGGAGTGTGGAGTATCTGGGGGAAAGGGGAATACATGTATGACAGAGAAAAAAAGAAATGACAAAATATACTACAGCGTTACAGTGACAACAGCAACAAAACCTGTAGGCTGATCCAACAGAAGATAGCCTGGGAACAAACCACAGAGTTAGAGCCACTTACGACAAAGGAGTCTGCGGGAGGGCTCTGTGCTGCTGTTTTTTTATGTTAATTCCACTCTCCTGGGAGGGGCTGTCTGGAAGGAGGAATAAGTTATATATTTGGGTGGCTCCTAGTGAACCAATCACTGAGTGAGTAGGTGGGACTTCTGGGTTGGACAGTGGAAGAGAGGAAGCAGGAGGGAATTAGGCCTTTTGGACCGGGATAGTGTGAGGACAAGATGTATGAGTTTCTCCCAGTTTCAATGGCGGATCTGTCAGGACTCGACACTGGAGGGTTTAGATTTAATAAGACTCACAGATTAGGATTTTAGTTGTTCGCCCAGTGATTTGAGTTACCACTGTTTCTGAATAAAGTCTGTGTGGTGTTTTACTTCATGTGGCGGTTTGACTGGGTTCAAGAGAGAAAAAAGCTGGGTTTCCCAGATGTGCACCACACAAAGGCCGTGGGGGTTTTGAAGCATTGGGGCTGGCGTGGTAGTGACCCGCCAGTGGAAACTTAGCGAGCTGAGTGGAGACGGTTCAGGAGCTCCAAGCCAGAGCATCTCCACGAGATGAGCTAACAGGCCAGCCAGACCGCAAGGGCGGGAACGCGCCAGTTCTGCTAGGAACCCGGATGGCCTCCTGCAGGAGGAAGAGGCCTCCCTTTCATCCTTACAAGTCACCCCAGGGACAGGCACGATGATGCAAACTTTCATTCCCAGCATTTAGAAAGCAAAGACAGGTGTGTAGCCCAGAGATCAAGGCCAGCCCAGATGACAGTGAATTCTTGAAAGGCCTCGGCTACATAGTGAAAAGATCATGTCTCCAAAAATCAACTCAAAATAGATTAAAGAACCTACACCTGCTACAGGAAAACACTGTGCAAGAACTTTTCAAAGCTAGCTTCAAGATCACAGACACTAGCCCTGAGGTTACAGCTGGAAATACATGCAAGTGAAGCGGCTTTACAGCCGGCACCAACAGCCCACAGATTCAAGAACGTCTCTACCAACCATACTCAGACAGGGAGCCAAAGAATGCGCAAAAAACTGGGGGGGGGAAAAACACAAAAAGCAAAAAGCAAAGCTGCCCATCAATCAATAGGCTAATGTACAGACTTCTAAAGCAGACACACAAATGGCCCATAAGCTTTTTTTCAGAAACGTGAAATAATACCCTTAGCCGTCACAAACATCACACCTTTAGATAACATCTCACCTCCTTCACTGCGGCTATCAAGATATCTGTCAAGTGCTGGTCAGGATGTGGACAAAGAAATATTTTTCACTGCTAGTGAAGAATGCAAATGAGTTCAGCCATTATGGATATCATCATGGAGGTGCATCAAGAAATTAAAAATTTTTTGCCCCAGTTATACCACTCCTCAGCTGATACCCAAAGGGCTCCAAATACTACCAAAAAGACATCCACGTTTACTGCTACAATGTTCATGGTAGCAGCCAGGTAGCCAGTCTAGATGTCTGCCAACAGAAAAACTGGTAACACAATGTGATACATAAACACACAACAGGTATCATTTATTTGTGAAGAGAAATGAAATCTGCAAGCAAAAGGGGGGGCAGGTCTACACAGTCAGGGGCAGCTCTACACAGTCAGGGACTCAACTCAAATCCAGAACGACAGAAGCTGCATATTCTCCCTGACACAAGGATCCTAGCTCTAACGTGCAACATGTATGCCAAAAGGTGTAAAGTCTTAGAATCTGAGGAGGAGATTAAGAGAAAGAGCAATGAGAGGAGGACGGACAGGCGTGGTGAAAGGGCACAGCCATGCAGAGTAAAAACCAGGCACACAGAGGACAAGCTTCCTCAAACAGGGCAAGGGTGCTCACTTCTTAACAGGCGAAAGGAGCAGCTGTGTGGTCCTGCGGGCAGACAGTACCTGACCAGGTCACAGTACCGTGTGCAGCCTTGTAGGAAGAAACCTCCAGGTACTGTGCAATCTGAGACCCCATCCAGCTCCAGCTGCCCATTCTTGTATAACCTGCTGGGGGAGGGGTGAGACCAGGACACAGGGGCTGGTGCAAGAGGCTGTTTCTGTCTTCACACAAGGTCCTTCTCTGCAATCCAGGCTGGCCTCAACCCCTCCATCCTCCTGTCTCAGCCTCCCCAGTGCTAGGACTACAAGAATGTGGCACCAAATGCTTTAAACACCTTTTAAAATAGAATTTATTCATTTTTGACAATTTCGCGCATGCAAACAATCCATCTTGATCATCTGCACCCCAACGCCCCCTTCAACTCCCATAACTCCCTGCAATGACCCTCTCCCTCAAAAAGACTTTGAACTTGGGGGGGGGACAGCTTAAGTGACTGTGTGCCTAGTGTCCCACCTTAGAGGTATTGGGGTATTCAGCTGGGGACAAGACATAAAGCCACTTAACAGTGTCAGTGGGTTTCCTGTCCCTGTCCCGAAGAGAGGTAAGCCCAATATACACAATACTGGAGCAACTGTTAGCCACAGAAGGAAACCGTACAGCAGGTGTGTTGTGGATAGCTTGTATTTTGATGCTAATTCCACTCCTCAGAGGGGCTGCAGATGAGAGTTGCCTTGTGAACCTTCTCCCCACCATAACTTTTCATTGAACCAATGATTGGGCAGGAGGAAAGTGGGAGGAGCAGAGAGTCTAGGGGAGGAGCAACGTGGCCTGGAGAAACCCAGCTTACATGGGATAATATAGATGGAAACAGAGTAGTCTAGTGGAGATCTGCCCAATCTAGACTTGTAGCTTGTTAACTGAGTTGAGCTTTCTTTTACCGGGGAATTGGGTTGGAAACAAAGGAGCAACACAGGTGGGATCTAGCAGGATGTGTCTTGAGAGCTTTTGGTACTTTGTCTAGGAATTTGGCATTTATCTCCCTGGGCTCAGACAAGGAAGTAGGCTCAGATAGGGGTCTTAGAAACAGTGACCCTGGGCCTTTACCACTCTGCTGAATTACTACCTTATGTGACCCTCCTGTTTACTACTTCGCTTGATTACTTTGTCTTTGGTCTGAAAACTGACCGTGTGTTTTGGATGTACCTAGGATGACATAAAAGCAGGCTGGAGAGAAAACAGCAGCCTCAGCCTCAGCCTCAGCCTCAGCCCAGGCTGGAGTCATGTTGCAATTTTGTCTTTTCATCCTCACCCCTCGCTTGAGCTCCTGTTCACTGAACTGGCTTGGTCAGAGGTGCCTCACCACAGTAAAATCAGTATATCCAAAAAGGAATGTATGAAGAGAACTTTTTGCTAAGACAAGGAAGGTGCGGCCAGAAAAGAAAAAAAAGGAGAAAAAAAAATCCAGACTAGGGAAATGGCAGCTGAGGCTCCACTCCACGCATAGAGTGCTTCCAGCAACTGCAGGGTGGGTAATCAACAACTCCTATGCTGGGGTGGTCTCGCTTCCTGAGTTGTTGGCCAGGGAAACAGACCAGAAGGGACTACTGTCACTGTACCTGGATGCGTACCAGAGCTGAATGGTCACCCCTCCCGCTAAGGACACCAAATGCTGACAAGCACTCAGCAGCCAGCATTCAGGTCAGAGGGGCTACTCGGGCCACAAGGGCAGCCAACTCTTACAGCCTCACCTGGCTAAGGACCCCAAGTACCCCACTCCCTGTGGGTCCCACACAAGCACAGGCGCAGTGGGGATCCAATCTGCACAGGCAGTCAACCATCTTCCAACCGTCTGTCTGTCCCCTCCAACCTCGGCTAAAGAAAATACAATGTCCAAACACAGATGTACTCAATCAACCATAGTGATGGTTTAAATGAGATTTGAATGTCTGGTTCCTAGTTGCTGGACTATTTAGGAAGAATTAGGAGCTGGGGCCTTGTTGGAAAAGGTATGTCACTGGAGGTGAGGAGGCAGACACACTTCTGAGGGTTCAAAGCCAGGCTCAGTCTTACACTCTGCCTGGTGCCCTGCCCATCCCCCCACACTCCCCACCTGAGTGTCATAGACTCACCCTCTCAAACTGAAAGGAAGCCTGCAGTTACCTGCAGTTAAGACAGGGTTTCTCTGTGTAGCCCTGGCTGTCCTGGTAGACCAGGCTGGCCTCGAACTCAGAAATCCGCCTGCCTCTGCCTCCCAAGTGCTGGGATTAAAGACGTGCGCCACCACTGCCCGGCAACACTTTCTTTTATTACTTGCCTTGGTCATGAAGTATCTCTTCACAGAAACAAGAGAGACAATTATCCTCTGAATGTGGGCATCGGTCACACTGAAGCTACCACCTGTGACTGAGGGGACCCTGTCCTATGTTGGGCAGCAAGGACTGTAGCCCGCGATGATCTGACTGGTACTCATGGCGGACTCGCTTTAGTCGGGTAGTTCTTATGCATGCCTTGAACATTTCACTCTGCTCAGTTCTCAGGGAGAACAATGACCAGGATACTTTTTCTTTCTGGGCGCTCGGGGACTATGGAGGAAGGTGCCGAACGGTGGCAAGTGCTGGAGTCTGGGAAAACAGGCTTGATGTCCTAACGCAGCCTGACTGTGGGGCAGGAGCAGCCAGGACCAAGCAGAGACCCGGCTCAGGAGGCCAGGCTGAATGAAGCGTCAGAGGGCATGGCAACACCAGGGTAAGCGACAGAGACAGAGGTGTTACCATCTCATCCAGTCACAGGGGCACAGGGCCTCTACTAGAGCAGCCCTGATAACATCACCGAAGACTGGTTAGTCAGTCGGTGAGACAGGTACCCAAGTTATCCACACTCCAAGCTCACTAGCTGGAGAACTGGAGTCATTCTTCAGGCTGTCGGTAGCATTACAATTTTAAACAATTTTCACATGACTTCACGCTCACATACAAGACAGTGAATTAGCACACATGTAAACTCTCTTTAGAGAAGAAGCAAAGATCAATCTGCTCTAACAGGATGTCAAATCTTTAAAAGGCAGCTTGGGTTTTCCTGAAGTAGATATAGGCACCGTCACACCTTAAATGGCAGGGGGCTGTCATCCTGGGCTTGTTTCTAGTACCCAGTTCCCGCATAACAAACTGTGACCTGCCTTGATATGGAACATACCAAAACCCAGAGATGGCAATGGGGATCTTGGAGCCGACAGCCCCACTTCGGCGTAGATGAGTGAGTTAGGGCCCATACCCTAGAGCCAATGTCTGCATGAACCAATCTTGTCATTCTTATTTCCCTTCTCTGTCCACGGGCACTGCCCTCCCTGCAGCCAAGCTCTGAGCACTTTCTATGTAAAATACACCTGGCTTCCTAAGTTTTCTTCGTGACATGTACCGACTAAAGCCAATCACACCCGGGCCCCTCCCCATAGTCCCCAGGCGGACAGGAGTCCCCATACTCCTGTCGCGTGCTTAACTTCACTGCTTCTTTTTCTTACTTGCGGGACTGTCCAGAACTTCAATCTTGGCTTTGCCACGTTCTGCGTTTGGAAGCTTAAAGTTCTCGACGGTGACTTCAGAGGGAACACAGTCGTCGTCTTCTGACTCCGAGCTGTCCCCAGAAGTGTCCTGTGAGCTCTCTTCTGGACTATCCTCCTCTTTTGAATCTGACTGATTCGTTTCAAATAAGGCCACATCCTATAAAAAAGTGTCAGGATGAGAAATGTACTTCAGAGCAGTTCTGTAACATGCTCTAATAAAGCAACATGGCTGGCTACAGAGGGCTCTGGGAAAGCCAGGGAAAGGGACTGACTGCTTTTCCAGAGGACCCCAGCTCAGTTCCCAGGAGCCACAACTCCGCCCTCGGAAAATCCAACATTCTCTGCTGGTTCTATAGACACCCACATAGGTGGGAGACACGTACTCAAACGCACACACACACACATGAATAATTCCTAATAAAGCAACAGAGGACGCTACAAATATTCATTACACACTCCGGAAGTTAAGGCATGTGCTTACTACAAGTGGCTTTTCCAGGTGCCAGAATCCATCCGAAGAGCAAAGTCACTAAGTGACCAAAGGATTTGTTTTACTTACTGTCTTTAAAAAAGTTATTCCTGCCTACTGTACATCCAACAGCACTTAGTAAACCTGGACTAGGGCAGGAATTCTTGATCTTCCTAACTATACAGCCCTTTAATACAGTTCCTCATGTTGTGGTGACCCCTCCCCCCACCATAAAATTATTCTCACTGCTATTCCTATCTGTAATTTTGCTCCTGAGATCAACCATAAGGTAAATACCCCTATTTTCAGGTTGAGAACTGCTAGACTACACACAGTCAGGCCCCACACTGGGCACCTCAGACTTGACAAGACATGCAAACAGCTGGCCACAGTGACAGGGCCACAATCCCAGCCTAAAACAGCAGCAGCAGTGGGAGGACAGGCAGGATTGACAACTTGAGGCCAACCTGAGGTTTCTCCAAAATAACCATGACAACTCTTGCCTTAAAGAAATTTACATTTCTGAGCAAACACCAGCGAAGTATAAGCAGCGGGCAAACTCCTCCTGCCGCCCAGGGCTGCTCAGCGACTCAGGTGGGAAAGGTGGCTACACTTCCAGAAAGTAGTTGAAGGGGAAAGATGAAATTGTAGCAGCCACAGGCTTCTGACACCACAGCCCTGGGCAGAACTTCCCACCATGAGAAACTGCTCCCCTAGAACTGTGAGCCAATATGGATAGCCCTTCCCTTAATAAAAAAAATGAAATTGTATATAACTCAAGTTTTAGTAGCCATAACTTTCCAAAGCTACATTCAGCACTGAACAGCAAGTCAAAGGCACAGAGACGGCATTGCCTGTGGAACTCAAGTATGTTCTATCACCTTGCCTGTGTGAAAATGTTTGCTAATTTTAAAATAACTTTAGAACAACATTTTAAAATATCATTGTTTTCCCTTTCGGTGACAAGAATATGAATTCCATGGTATGACACAGAACCAAGGCTGAGTTACCATCTGTATGACGTCTCCAGCCGTCTCGCTGATGTTTTCGATGTTGAAATGGCCAGCCGGAGCAGCCGCCATCTCCTTCCGCAGCTTCTCGTTGGCCTGGGCCATTCGTGGGAGGAACGCCTGAACCTGGTCTAACACTGGAGGTGAACAGAGCGAGGGAGTGCATCAGTAAATCCAGCCCTCCCAGCACAGCACAGCAGAGCCAGTTAACCACCCAGCGACTCTCCGTCCTTCCACTTCTGCACCTCTGCACCGCTGTGGGCTGGAGGGTGGGTGCCAGACCCAGGGCTCCACCCCTTCCATTCCCAGGCCCTCCCAGAGCAATGTGACCACTCGATTCACCAACTGTTACTCAAACGTTCTACCGCTCTGCCATCCCCAACGTATAACGAAGGAATTCAACAAGATGACTGGGGGGACCAAATGACAGAATGAGAGAGTGGCCGAGGCTGTCACAGCTATTAATGAGACCCCATTTGTCAGGCACCTGGAATGTAGGTCACATGACCAACTGACCATCTTTCATCGAAAAGTGTCAACACCGCTTTTTTAAAAAAAATAAAAAAACAAAACAAAAACCAAAAAGACAAACATTTACTTCTCTGTGTTCATAACCTGGGCTGGCTTCTAAGGCCTGCATAGGAGCACGGCTGTCCTTCCTGTGAAGCATAGGTCAGTCATCATCCGGACAGGCCTATGCTTCTGCAGTCTCGCCTACTGGACTCTGCCCTGTGGTGAAGTCTGACGGGGTGTTCTAGCCAAGCCAGCGAGTGGAGCTGAGGAGAACCACCAGGTAACCGGACAGATTTCTCCTTCACCAGCCCCGGCTGCAGGGCAGCATCTGCGGGTCAGTCTACCACCAAGAGGGCAGCGCTGAGACCGGCAGCACAAGGACAGTGGGGGTCGGGATCCACAGAAACTCAGTTTCTAACTCTGGCTTCTCTTAAAGCAACCTGAGCTTCCATTCTTCTGCAATTCAGAGTTCTAACTAATGCATTCAACCTTACACCAGCTAGTCTGAGAGACCCTCAACTGAGGAAATGCCTCTGTAAGACCCAGCTGTAGGACATTTAACTAGTTACTGATGAATGGGGGAGGGCCCAGCCTATTGTTGGTGGTGCCATCCCTGGGCTGGTGGTCCCCGGTTCTATAAAGCAGGCTGAGCAAGCCATGGGAAGCAAAGCCAGTCAGCAGCACCCCTTCATGGCCTCTGTATCAGCTCCTGCCTCCAGGTTTCTGCCCTGTGGGGGTTCCTGTTCTGGCTTCTTTCAGTAATATACAGTGATTTGGAAGTATATGCCAAATAAACCCTTTCCTCCCCTCGTTGCCTTGGTCTTGTGGGTCCATCGCAGCAAACTAACCCTAACTAGGACAGAAATTGGTACCTCAATAGTGGGGTGCTGCTGGGGCAGAGACCGGGACTGTGTAATTTTAGGATCGTACAACTCAGTGCTGTCAAGCACTGTGTTCAGAGCTCAGTGAGCTGCTCTGTCGGAGCACTGGGGATAAGAATGCTGAGAGCAGTTCAGGTGATAGAGGTCTGGCTTGTGGTGTTTCAGAGGTCAGTTTGAGAGTCCTTTAATGACTATCGCTGCTTCCCACAGTATAGGGGTTATGGGTTCATGAATCCACACACTGTAAGTGGGTTCCAAGGATTTGAACTCTGGTCCTCATATGCTGGCTGCACAAGCACCCTTATTCTGAGCAATCTCCAAATACCTGCCCGGTATGGTGGCACACACCTTTAACTCCACTACTGGGGGGGGAGAAGGGGGAGGGGGCGGCAGAAGTAGGTGGTCTATGAATCTGAGGCTGACATGGGTCTTCATATTGCTCTAGGCCAGCCACGGATAAAGAGTGAGACTGTTGCGGGAGGGGAGGAAACGAAACCAAACTAAAAGGCATGGCAGCATGGACCCGGACTCCTGGAATTGGGTGAGTAGGACAATGTGGAGTTCAGGGTCATTCTCAGCTACACAGTGAAGCGGGAGGCCAACCCGGATGGCATGAGACCCTGTCTCAACGAACACAAAGAACGCTAGCTAGACCATAACTAGTTGGGCCTTTGGGGGTTTCAAAAATGCCTTTTATTCCAAAAATAATAAAGAAAAACAAAACTGCAAGCAGGGGACTAACATGAGAAATTCTATTCCTCGATGCTTTACAGGATATGAGCCATGAAGACAGACTATCCCATCAGATAATGGATTACTGGCCTGGGGGGTGGGGTGGGGAGAGAAGATGCCCTCTAGAGTAGAAACTAGGTACTTACAAGGGCTCCTCTGTATCCGAACTGTTTGAAGTGTGGAGGTCTTTCTAGGACGAGGCTTAGAGCTGATGAGCAACTGGTCCCAGACACCTGAAATGACAGACAATTCACAGCATGAAACAGCGCCGAGCCACAAGAGCAACTCAGAAATAAGACGATCCTCGGCCCTGGAGAACAGGGAAGAGACCATCAGCACAGTCTGCAGTCTGGACCAATCCTAACTCTGGCAGAGAAGGGCAAACACTCCTGTCTGTCCTTCCAGCTCCCCGCTCTGTGGCCGTCTCCCCCACCTCCAGTACTTACCTGTAATAAAACCAGGTTGGATTCCATCTTCTGGGTTAACAAAAGGGATGGGAGATTGGGCATGGTGGGGCACACTCAAAAGCCAGGCAACTGGATCTCAGAGCTAGCTCCAGGCCAGCCAGAGCTATGCCAAGCACTAGTCGCTCTTCATTGAGCCATTGATTCCTAGCACCCACCCACATGGGGGCTCTCACTAAACAGTAACTCTAGTTCCAGAGGATCGGACACTCTCTGACCTCTCAAGGCATCAGGGGTGCACAATGCCCACCCAACTTTAAACAATAGTTAGCAAAATGTAGACCAGCAACGACTCTTCAAGTTTAGTTAATAAAGTCAGAAATGATTTTAATCCCAGCACTTGGGAGGCAGAGGCAGGCGGATTTCTGAGTTCCAGGCCAGCCTGGTCTATAGAGTTGAGTTCCAGGATAGCCAGGGCTACACAGAGAAACCCTGTCTTGAGAGAAAAAAAGAAAAAAAAGGAAGAAACAAACATCCACAAAAAAAGGTAAGCCAAATCGGAAGACTTCGGCTTTATCCTACCCACGTTAGAGAGAGAGGACAGCCTCCACTCCACACACTTGTGGTACATAATACAGAGAACCAGAAATGGTTATGTAGAATTGGGCAAGTTACTTGTCTAACTCTCCTACTTAAAAGGTGCTCAATTTAAAAAAAAAAAATTATTCCGAGTTGCACCTTTCCAAACAAACCAGCTGTCCAGCCAGTGTCCAGGACACTCAAAACTCAAGCAGGCATCTGGGATGTGCTGAGACTTGAATGTATTTCTGACAATGCCCACTACACAGGTTTTGGCAATCAATACTATAACTCTTTCAGATACACCTGGTTCGCAAAGCTTCCACGGCACTCACCGCAGGCACACGACCTTTTCACACATTCTAGTCACAAAACTTCTAAGGGTAGGTCCCACTTGTTAGAATCAAAATGTGAAAACGGAGGTCTAGAGAAAGTAACTTTCATAATGTCTCACTGCAGGATAAGGGATTCAAACCCATAGCTTCCTCTTTTGATAGACAGGATCTCACTACATACATTACACCTGGGGTTGTTCTCAAACGCCCTATGTAGACCAGACTGGCCCGGAACGCACGAGATCCCACTGCCTCTGCCTCCCAAGTGCTGGGATTAAAAGCGTGTGACACGAGCTGAAATGCTGAGTGGATGTCCTGCACATAGGTCTCCCTCCACCAAGGCCACACACTAAGGAGTTTGTGCCAAAACCAAATAAATATTAAAAATGGCCTTTGTTTGTTCTTTACCTTCCAAGCCGGTCCAGGCCAGGTGGTCCTTGTTGTTCATTAAGAACCGTCCAGGCCCGGGCTGGCCGAGTCCTACCCACGACAGATCCCGGCTGCGTCCCGGGCTCCGTGGCACCCCCACCCCCTTAGCCTCCCGGGCTCCGCGGCACCCCCACCCCCTTAGCCTCCCGGGCTCCGCGGCACCCCCACCCCCTTAGCCTCCCGGGCTCCGCGGCACCCCCAAACTCCGCAGCGTCTCGGGCTCTCTCCATGTCCCATACCCCCGCAGCGTTCCGGGCTCCGCGGCATCCCTGGCCACACCTCCGCGGCTCGGGCTCCTCGGCGTCTGCAGCCCCACATAACCCCGACCGCATAGCCTCCCGACCGGCCGCAGCTTCTAGGGCCGCTCGGTGCTCCTACTCCACCCCTGCAGCGTCTCTTAAGTCCTCCGCGTCCCCAGCCCTGCAGCGCCCGCAGAGCGGCTCGGGCGCCTCAGTGTCCCTAGACCCTGCAGCATCCCCATCCCGGTAGCGTCCCTGTAGCGTCCCGGGGTCCCGCCAAGCCCATCCGGCTCTCCGCCGCCGCTCACCTCCCGAACCCTCGCTCCCCGCCGTCAGCAGCTCCCTGGACACCGTGACCCGCGAGCAGTCTACAGAGGACGAAGAAACTCCGGGAGCAGCCGCGCGCTCGCCGCCGAGCTCCATGCTTCCAAGCCAGCACGAGTGAGAAAAACCCGGATGTGGGAAGGCACGGGGGAAGAGGCGGGGTCAAGGCGGCAATTGACGGAAACTAAGAGGTGGGCGGAAACTTACGGGGTGTGTGGCAGGAGCTCCTGCCTAGGGCTGAAGCCTCAGGACCACGGGGACCGGAAGTGGGGGCGGGATCGAGGAGGGGGCGGAACCGAGGGGGGGCAGGATCGAGGCGGGGGCGGGGCCGAGGGGCGTGGGCACCACGCAGCGTGGGAGGAGCTCTGCGCTAGCACGTGTCCACGTGTCGGGCGCCCCCACTGAGTCTAGCAAAAAGGTCTCCTCCCTTGTTATTGTTAGAAAAGAATCAACCCGGCTCGGTTAAGCTAAGCAAACACAAGCAGGAAGAAAGTGGTGTGAGGCCTTTGTTATTATTATTTTTGTTGTTTGGGGGAGGTTTCTGTGGTCTTCGGCTTGTGGCAATCCTGCTTTAGTCTTCCAGATGCCATAATTATAGGTGGGAGCCACCACACCTGGCTTCTTTTCATTGTTTTTTTGGGTTTATTTTGTCATCCTGGCTGGCCCAAGTTGGGTTCAAATTCACCATTTTCCAGCTTCAGTTTCTGTGTACTTAAACCCACAGGCACCCATTACCATACTTAGTTTGTTATTTCTTGAAGTTCTCACCCGAGTTATTTTGGTTGTCCTGGTACTCAAAAGTCCTCCTAAGTCCTTCAGCGTCCTAAATAGCTTGGATTTTAGGTCTGGATGACCAGACCCAGCGTAGTTTATTATTTAATTGTAAATGTGAGCCCCAGCAGTATCATGAATACTGTTCTCAGTGCTATATATACACCAAGCCTTTGGAACATTGTCATGTCAAAATCCTAAAAGATTGTTGGGGACAGTAGTAAAATGGTAACACTGTGAGGGAGGTCCGTGAGGGAGGGTGTTTGGTCCAGCGCCAAAACAAAGCCTTAATTTGGACTTCCCTATAGCTGAACAGCTTCTGCTGTAAAAAGCTGTCTGAATCCAGACATCCCAAGGAGAACATGTAAGACAGTTGTCTGAGTCCAGCTATCTGAAGGACAATCTCTCCATCTTGCTGGCATGGTCAAACAAGTTCCTGTTCCCAGACCCAGGAACGAACACCTCTCTGCATGTTTTCTTAATTATCTGTGGGTAAGTTCTAAAAGTATATAACTAATTGCCTGTTCTATGCTAGTTAACTATATACAGCTGGCCCACTCCTTTGTCCTGCCCCCCAACCCCACCCCACCCCACCCCACCCCACCCTCCACCTATCACTCTGAGCTCTGCACCTAATGTCTAGGAGAATGGATTAAGGGCCTTGAAGCCAGGTTCCCTGGATAAGGCCCAGTCTCCAATGGGTGCTCCCTTGTTTAACCGAAAATGTCAAAATACAATCAGATAACACTGCAGCTTCCCCCTACCTTTGTGTTTCTGTCCTTTAAAAATGTTACACAATCTCCCTTTGGGGGCTAGGTTCAGATCCCTTAATGGCTGCCTCCCCGAGGGCTCAGAAAATAAAGGTTTTGTTTTTAAGGCTTCCATCTCTGAAGTGAGTTTTCTCAGCTTCCACCCCCCCAAAACAATTTCTCTTTCCATATATGTAGAGTCATAAACTACTTGTTTTTGTAACTAGCATATTTCATTGAAAATAATGCCTTCAGGGTTGACTGGGAAGATTATCTATTTTAACGTTGAACAATATGCTCTTGAGTTGTGTACCACACTTTGGGGGGGGCAGGAGTTTGTTTAGAGGGACAGGGTCTCTTATATAACGTAGGCTATATAGTTGAACTCCATGCTATCTTCAAACACTTAATCCCAAATACTGAGATTATAGGCAGGCTCTTACTACCAGGGCTTGTTAACAGTGTGTTTCCTCTGATCGTGAATATTTGAGTTCCTTCCACCTCATGACTGCTGTGAGCAGGAGCAGCCGTTAATATGCAGTTGTTGCGTCAAGCAGTGCCTTTCAACAGAAGGCAGGGAGGATGGTGGATCTCTGAGTTTAAGGCCAGCTTGAGCCAGACAGTGGTGATGCACGCCTTTAATCCCAGCACTTGGGAGACAGAGGCAGGCAGATTTCTGAGTTCGAGGCCAGCCTGGTCTACGGAGTGAGTTCCAGAACAGCCAGGGCTACACGGAGAAACCCTGTCTAGAAAAAAACAAACACAAAAACAAAACAAAACAAGAAAAAAAAAAACACCTTGAACTACATAGCAAGATCTAAACCAGTCAGAGTTGTGTGGTAAATTTGTCTCAAACAACAACAACAAAAACCCTGTGGGGCTGGAGAGATGGCTCAGCGGTTAAGAGCACTGGATCTTCTGCCACAGGTCATGAGTTCAATTCCCAGCAACCGCATGGTGGCTCACAGCCATCTGAGGTGATGGGATCCGATGCCCTCTTCTGGTGTGTCTGAAGACAGCAACAGTATGCTGATGTACATAAACAGTATGCTGACATACATAAATCTTAAAAAATAATTTTAAAAAGTGTGTGTGTGTATGTATATGTATGTGTGTATATAGATGTGTGTGTATATAGTGGGGTACATGCCATGGCACAGGGGCACAGGACAAAAAGTCAGGACAACTTCAGGAAGTCAGTTCTCCCACTTCCTTGGTCTTTATGACTCAAAAGCTTATAGCAGCAGGCACCTTTACCTGCTAATCTATTGGCCAGCCCAAATAACCGAATTCAAATACAATCAAAGGGCTGGAATATATATATATATATATATATACATATATATATATGTATGTATATATGTGTGTATATATACACATACACACATATACATATATATGTATATGTGTGTATGTGTATATATACATACATATATATGTATATAGACATATATATGTATACATACATACATATATATATATATCTTCTTTTGTTTTGAAAGTGGACAAATTTTTGTTGTTTATTTGTTGCATTGGAAGTACTTTCTACTGTCATTCTTTAGCCTGAGATTGTTTGCCACAGTTCCTCATCACAACCCAACGGTAACCAACCGCTTGAACATCTTAGACCTCCGCATCTGAGCTCCTACACGCCATATACAGACACACTCAAGTGCAGGGGTGTCCCCCAAAATGACTGGGGGAATGTGTTGCAATCCCTGAAAGCTGTACACGGGGGACAGGATGCTAAGTGGGCTCTGAGGGCTGATGCCTGACAGTGCTGCAGTCGGAGCGGGGTGGAAACGAGGCTGGGCTGTCTGCTGAGAACGAGCAGGAAAAAGGCACACACTCTCCCCATCACACTAACCTCTGATCTGCCTGGGACAGGGGGAAGGGTGAGCTGGAAACTTCTGGTTTCTTTGGAAAGTCAGTTATGTCAAATGATGTTTTACTGGGGCACACGGGTGAAAGGATGTCTTGCTATAGCAGACACAGGAAAGACCGTTTTCCTGAAGCAGACACAGGTAAGAGGATGCCTGATAAAGGAGCCTAAATATGACCCTGCGGACAGTGGGAGCAGAAGCTTTGGTTTGATTTGCTTTCCTCACTATTCTTCCCTAACAACACACGTGTATTGGTTTGCCTTACACAGCACGGTTGAGTTTAGCTTGAGGTAACACCAACATTGAGAGAAACTCACCCAAAAACTACTCGTAGGGTGCCTGCAGTCTCTTGCTGCTTCCGTGGCCTCGCCTCAGGCCGCTTGGTGAGTCTTGCAGTTTCTTCAGGAGTGAACTACAGCTGCCTGGTGCCTGCTTAGTGAAAGCGCAGGACTGTAGCTGCTGGTTTGTGCGTGGTGTCCCCCTTCAGAGAAGACTGAACTGAAGCTGCTGACTTGTACTTGGTGTTTGCTAGAAGACCGAACTGCTGCTGACAAAGGAGATTGAGCTTGCCCTCACAGAACTATAGTTCAACAGGTCCAGATCCACGTCCCCCATATCCTAATAACTTTCCTCTTCTGCTACCTCTGGTGGGTAGTGGGCTAGAGGAAAGGTTGAACGCTTACTAAAATAGGCTGCAAAAAACCGTATGCCTACTGAAAGGCTAGGGGCAGATGAAGCCACAGCTTGCTACTTCTGCTCGAGTGTAAGGGCTGGAGAGCCCTTCCTGGGATCCTAAACCTCAGTAGCCATAGGAAGACATCGATTGAGATGGAAAGAACAAGACAGAAGTTGTCAGGGTCTGGCGGGCCTGAGCCTGGCGAGCATGGCTCTGGCGGGCCTTGCCCTCTCCCGGCTCCCTCGGCCTTGCTACAAACCTTTTGCTTACATTCCTATTGTAAGGTCTAGTTCCTTATTTGACCACTTCCTCCTCCTGAGGCTGCCGACCAAGGTCCAGCTCTCAAAGTACCGAAGTCCTGCAATCCAACGGCCCCGTTGGTTCACCTAGTTAACACACCCAATCGAAAGACACCCCTGCATCCCAGCCCACCCTAATATGGACCTCCCCCTTCCGCTCTTAAGGATTATACCTTCAAAGGTATAATTTTCCCCCCTTCCCAGGATGCCGTTTGTCTGCCTAAGTCAGAAAGCAACCATTTTAACTTCATCTCAGCTTAATGAAAGATCTCTGTGCAAACAAGTGTTTGGATGTGTTTGTGCCTAATCCAGGGTCAGGGAGGGAATCCCTGCTGTGTGTGGGGTGGGGTGGGGTGGGTGGGGTGGTTCTCCTCCAGAAGAACTAGAAGATGCCCTTCAAGTCCAACCTTTGAAAAAAAAAGAGAACAGTCATGACTCAAGTGTAGATTCAGCCCTTAATAATTTTTTGGGGGTGGTGGTGGTTGGAGACAGGGTTTCTCTGTGTAGCCCTGGCTGTCCTGGAACTCACTCTGTAGACCAGGCTAGCCTTGAACTCAGAAATCCACCTGCCTCTGCCTCCCAAGTGCTGGGATTAAAGGGCCACCGCCTGGCTATGGCCCTTAATATAATCTTAATAATGGGAGGGGTCAGGATGGATCTGGGAGGAGTTAAAGGTGAATATAATATGATCCTAAAAGAAAATCAGGTAAGAAAGGTAACTTACAAAGGGCCTTAGCACCTTCTCATCAGTCGCAATTGTCACTACTGTCACCTTAGACTAGGTTCTGCCACACGGAATACAAGCATTCAGACTGTGTACATTAGTGACAAAAGAATTTCCCCGCTGTACAGTTTGTGATCTCGGACAGTGCAGCCTTGGCTGTCCCGGAACTCACACACGTTCCACTTCCGTTATGTCCCTGTTGGTAAAGACCACACAGGAGCAAAAGCAACCTGGGGAAACTCAACACCCTGCGCTAGGTGTGTGGCCACCTGCTTGCCTGTACACGTCATGGCTGGCGAGAGGGTGATGTCTTAACTCTTTAAAATCTCTGTGCTTTAAAAACTAGAAAACAACGTTGGACTTCCAGATGTTAAGGGTCTGCTAAGGGTTCGTTTTTGCAACCAGCCTGGTCCTAGACAACTTTCATCCCTGTTTGGGCTTCGGTAAACAAAAGCTTGTTTTGCTCAGATGACCTTCCCGCGAGCATAAACAGAATGTAACTTAGTATCCTTTGCCTCTAAAAGCCCCTGACCGAGGAGGTAGGGCAGTGTTTTCAGAAATCCACAAGTCTTGGGTATAGACCGGGCGCCAGTAGATGAATAAAATCCTCTTCTTTGTCAAAATTTATTAACACACACACACATGTTTTTAAAAGTAGCTGGAGAAGGGAGGGTTTATTTCCACCAACACTTTACAGTGCATCATGGAGGAAAACCAAGGTAGAAATTCAAGGCAGGAGTTTGGAGCAGGCCCAAAGGCCATGGAGGAAGGATGCTTTTTTTTTTTTTTTTTTTTTTTTTTTTTTTTTTTTTTTTTGCTTGCCTTGCTCAGTTGCTTTTCTTAGCCCAAATCCTCTTGCCTAAGGATGGCACCGCCCACAGTAGGCCAGCCGCCCCCCCTACCTCAATTAGCAATTAAAATACCTCACAGACCTGTCCATAGACATGCAATTCTTCTGTTGCAGTTCCCAGGTGATTCTAGGTTCGCGTCACTTGACCGATAAGGACAGCTATGATGTTACACGGCGTTGGCCTCAAACGTGTGTCAGTCCCCTTGTTTCTGGGATTACAAAAATTGACCTGACACTCCGTTTCTGTCCACCACACCTGGCTTACCTCGTGCTGGGCGTCAAACCCAGGGCCGCGTGCATGTCGGACCAACTGAGCCGCATCCTCCACCGCCGACCTTGATTAGAGTCAAAACAGTGTTGGTTAGTTCCATACCTTTAGCTTTTTTCTCCCCTCTCAGTTAAATTTCTAGTATCCTGTCCTAAAGCACCAATGGCATCCAACCCTGGGCTGGCTTTTCAACCTCTCCTCGAAAGTATTTAGAAACTGCATTCCGAATTCAGACACTGTCCCTACAATCCGGTAGAAATGTCCACGACAGTGCGGACATACTATAAAGAACGGAACATGCCTCTAGGTGGAGACAAGTTCTTGTCTCCTGCTTAAAGGGCTAATTAATCCAGTGGAGCAGGTAATGGGCTCGGCTAGGAGACCATCCCCAGGATGGTTGGTTCATCTTAAGAAAATTTGCTTTTCCTTCCCAGAATTCCCCTAACATTGTCCTCGCTACCTGGGCTGCCTAGAAATGCAGCTAAGTCAGCCTGCCTTTCGAGACCTGATTATATCTTCTTTTCTTTTCCTTCCAAATGCTGCCCAGAGCCTAAGTATATTTTTAGACTCCATAACTAATACTTTGGGCTTCTGATTCTTTCTCTAAAGCTCTCCTCCCGGGCATGTGGCTGCCTGCCACTGTGTAACTGGCCTCCATTCAGCCTTATCTCAGCCCACATGGGGTTTCTTCCTCCTCTGTTCTCCTCCTCCCTTCCAGGCTTGGAAATCTGCCTGGAGTTTTCCTTTCTAAACGAGAATACGTTGTCCCCAAGCTTCTGTTTGTGGCTATTCTTAAATTATTGTACTAACAAAGCTAAGAACCCCAAGAAAGTTTTCCAGTTCCTCGGGTACTCTATCACAGCTCTGCTGGGATTCCCCAAGATTTCCAGTAACAGTGCTCTCCTGTCCTTTAATCCGTCTTCCATTGTCAGAAAAAACAAGCCCGTTCCGTTGTTCCGGCGACTCCAGACTACATCAAAAAAGACAATAGAAACAAGCTTAAGCGGGAACTCCAGGAGGGCACTGGACAGACCCTTGTGCCACGTGGGCAGACTGAGTACAGCCTGTGCTGTTCCCCTGCCTCGTCCTACAGGTGCAAGCTGCTTTGATCGATCTCCCGTTCAGAATGTCTGGCAGGTTTGCACATTCTGATTTCAAATGGTTATAGGCCCTTCCAGTTACAGGCCCTACCATAAAAATACATTCACATAGTCAGAACCGTCTGCTGTTCCCTTTGAAACAGCCCCAAACAGAACACTATAGAGTGGGTATGAACTTCAGATTTAGTCGGCCAAAAATATGGAAGGGATGAGGGCAGAGGCCGCTGCCGGGACCTGATGTAGACACAGTGTATCTTTGTACCTCCTTAGTTTCAGGGATACTACAGATTGCAGAGCAACACGCTAAATCCTTCTCTAGTCTCCTGTTGCTTTTTGGCTATAATTTCTTATTTATAGATAAATTATAAAAGCAGTGCTTGTATACCCATTATACGGATTCCAAAAATAATGAGTATATTTTGACTCTCTTTCTTCTCCTTCCTCCTCCTCCTCCTCCTCCTCCTCCTCCTCCTCCTTCTTTTCTTTTTATTTGAGGGAGGAGGGCGGGTAACCAGGATTCAACCTAGTCCTTTTTTGTCTTTTTTTCCTCTCTCTCTTTTTTTTTGAGACAGAGTTTCACACTGTGTTGCCCTGACTAGCTTTGAACTATGTAGACCAGGCTTGCCTTGAACTCAGAGATATACTTACCTCAGTCTCCTAAGTATTGGGCTTAAAGGCCCAATCCACTACATTTGGCTCTTTATAAGATTTTTTTTATGTATGAATGTTTTGCCTGCCTGTATTTAAGTGCATTCCATGTGTGCCTGAACCACTTGAGAACCAAAAGAAGGTGCTATATCTCCTGAAACTGGAGTTTACCTATGTTTTTAAGCTACCATGTGGGAGCTGGGAATTGAACCTGGGTCCTTTGCAAGAGCAGCTAGTGCTCTTACCCAGTGAGTTATCTCTTCAGCCTCATCTTTTATTGGCTTTTTAAAATAAAACTTTCAATTTACAGATAGAGTCCAGGCTGGCCTTGGAATTGCAATCCTTCTGCATCAACCTCTCAGTAACTGGGATTATGGGCCTGTGTCACCAGGTCTGGCTTCTTTATTAGATTATTTGTAAATCTTTCTTTTTCGCCAGACAGTGGTGGCACACACCTTTAATCCCAGCACTTGGGAGACAGGCAGGCAGATTTCTGAGTTTGAGGCCAGTCTGGTCTACATAGTGAGTTCCAGGATACCTAGGGCTATACAGAGAAATCCTGTCTCAAAAAAGCAAAAAAAAAAAAAAAAATTTTGTCTTTATCATTATGTATATTTGTGGGTGTACTCTGTGGATGTGTACACTTGCATATAATATCCATAGAAGCTAGAAGAGGGTGTTGGATCTCCTACTCGTGGAGTGTTATACTGTACGGGTGCCAGGAAACAAACTCAGGTCCTCTAGAGAGACAGTATGTCTTATTTCCTTAACCCCTGAGCCATCTCTCCAGTCCTCAGATTTTTGAAGCTACACCAGAGAACTGAAGTCACAGGCAGCTCTGAGCTTCTGTGAGGGTGCTGGGGATCGCTCCTGAAAGAGCAGCCGGCGCTCTTAAGCACCGAGGCATCTTCTAGATTCCCACAGTCAGATTCTAAATTAAATAAGGAGCACCAGGCATGGTAGCACGAGCCTGTAAGCCAAAGCATTTTGGAGGCTGAAGCAGAAGATTATGGAGTGCTGATACCATTTTCTTTTTCTTTCTCTCTCCCTCTCTCCCTCCCTTCCTCTCCCCCCCTCCTCTTTCTTTCTTTTTGGGGCAGGATTTCTCTGTGTAGTCCTGGCTGTCCTGGAACTCGTTCTGTAGACCAGGCTGCCCTTGAGTGACAGCGCCCGATACCAAGTATCAGGCGTAGGCCTGGGGGATTGACAGAAGACACAGACTCAGGTCATTCAGTACAGAGAATGCCAAAGCGTTACTGAGGGACCAGCAATATATACTAGAGGGCAGGAAAAGCAACAGGAAAAGCCAATCATAGCCATAGGTCAGGCACCTGGGAAGTCCCTGCCACACCAAGTGTGAAAACAGGAGTCAAGCTAAGCTGCAGGATGCTCGGCTCTCAGGAAACCTGTGCAAACCGCCCAGATGGGAGCATTGAGCTGAGCTCACCGATGCCCAACACTTGAGCTCAGAGGTCAATTTGCCTCTGCCTCCAGAGTGCTGGGATTAAAGATGTGCGCCACCACCATCTAACTCTCTCTTCTCCTCCTTTTCCTCCTCTTCCTCCTCTTCCTCCTCCTCCTCCTCCTCCTCCTCTTCCTCCTCCTCCTCCTCCTCCTCCTCCTCCTCCTTCTCTCTCTCTCTCTCTCTCTCTCTCTCTCTCTCTCCCCCACACGCCCTTAATTAGTAAGTTATTCTGCTAGGAGTGAAACCAGAATAGAAACCCAAAACGCAAGTGCCTTCAGGTGTGTTCATCCGTTAATTTCAAGTGGCTAATGATTGAATATTCACTCAGGGTTGACAACACCAAGAGAGTATGAAATAGTAATAATACAGTTGACAAATGTCGAGAGGTAGGCATGTGGGTGAAGCTTCATGGTTTGGTGGTTGGTGATAAGTAGTCAATGTCCAGAGAGACTCTTGATGGTCTGGTGGGTATCGGTCAGGGGAGGTTTCTGGAAGAACAGAGTCTTCCTAGAAATCTAAAGTCTGGAGGCGGGAACTCAGCGGTCACGGTTGATAGAAACCTAAAACACCATGCAGGAGGCAGAGTGAAGACACTGGGGGGCAGGGAGTACGCAGAGCGTCACATGGGCGCTCCTGGGAGAAAAGCCCAGTTATGGGTCAGTCACCAAGAGACTGCTATCAAGTAGTAATGCCTCAAGTGCCTCAAGTCCTTCTGAATGCCCTATCCCCCTTCTGAAGTAGGTTGTCTTGTTTTGTCTTTCTTTCTTTCTTTCTTTCTTTCTTTCTTTCTTTCTTTCTTTCTTCAAGACAGAGTTTCTCTGTGCAGCCTTGGCTGCCCTGGAACTCACTCAGTAGACCAGACTGGCCTCGAACTCAGAAATCTGCCTACCTCTGCCTCCCAAGTGCTGGGATTAAAGGCGTGCGCCACCACCGCCCAGCTTTTTTGTTTTTCCCTTAGCATGTGTGCATGCATGTGTGTCTGTGTGTGAATGCAAGCGTGGATCATAACATGTGGTAGGTCAAAAGACAACCTTGGTGTTGGGTCTCTCCTTCTATCTTATTTGAGAGGAGATCTCTTGTTCACTACCTGTGGACACAGGACCAGCTGGGCTGCCAGCTTCTGGGAGTTCTTCTTTTTTTTCAAATCATCTCCCTTCTTGAAGGGGAAAGTGTTGGGATTACAAACACACGCTACCACACCCAGCTTTGTGTGGGCTCTAGGGGATTTGAACTCAGGCCAGCAAACTTGGGTAGCAAGTATTTTGCCCCCGAGCTATCTCTAGCTCCTTTCCTTCTTTGTCCCCATTCCTAAAATGTATCTTTCTATGACTATTGATCTTTCTCATCTCAGTCTAATGTTATGTCCCCTTAGGTGTCTTTACGGATTCTCCCCACCTTCAAACTTCGGAGAACGCTTCTGCTCTGTAAAGTATGGCTCCTCAAATTTCCCTGGCCTCAGAGCGGCAGGTGTTGTGTGTTAAGTTTTTTGTTGTTGTTGTTGTTTTGGTTTTTTTTGTTTGTTTGTTTTTTTAGTTTTTCAAGACAGGGTTTCTCTGTATAGCCCTGGCTGTCCTGGAACTCACTCTGTAGACCAGGCTGGCCTCAAACTCAGAAATCCGCCTGCCTCTGCCTCCCAAGTGCTGGGATTAAAGGCGTGTGCCACCACTGCCCGGCTGTATTGTGTGTTAAGCTGTCCTCTCTGAGGTCAAGGCAGTGGTAAACTCCAGAGTGCTCTTCATTGTGATTCTCTTGGTGCTGGGGAAGAAGCCCAGGACCTTGCACACACTGAGCAAGTACCTTTCGGTGCTGTGCACGCCAGTTCTAAACTCAGGAGGTTATCTGTCTCACAGATGTGGAGCCTGAGGCTAAAGCCTCAATTTATCATTCTCAGAGTATGGCTAAAAACAGCACCTCGACTGTAATACTGTACTGTCTAATACTCTACTGCATTGTACTGTACTAATACTCTACTGCTACTGTACTGCATAATACTCCACTGCATTACTGTACTGCATAATACCCACTGCATTACTGTACTGTATAAGACCCCACTGCGTTACTGTACTGTATATACACCACTGCGTTAACTATACTGTATAGTACTCCACTGCTCTATTGTAATGTACTGTACTCCACTGCGTTACTGTACCGTATAGCGCCCCACTGCATTACTGTACTACTGCAATACGACTACTACTGGACAGAGAGTGTCTCGTCATCTCTCCCGAATCCCCCCATCTGTCTCCACTGTGCCAAGAGGAATTTCATTCTTCCAGCCGCTGAGCCTCAAAGGCACACTGCAAGGCTCCTCCTGCCTCCTCTCTCACTTTTCCACGAGCGAATCCTGCCTTTTGCCCCCGCTTCCAAGGAGACTTGCCCACAGCCCCAACACCTCTCACTGTTTACCGTTTGCTTACCATCCCTCTCATGTGGATTTATAAGGAACTGTCCCTCTGACCTGTATTTATACGGAACTGTCTTAGGGGTGGTCCGCCTTGGCCACAACAATCCCACGGACACCAAAATCACAGTGGGGCCACCTCTTCTCAAATCCTTCGGGCGGCTCTCTCTCATGCAGTCAATGCTCAAGTCCTTCTACCTCATGTCCTGTGAGTGTCCCTCATGTCCTGACACCCGATTCTCAGTATTTCCTGTCACTTCACTCCTGCCCCCAACACCGGGCTGCCTGTGTGCCGGCACTCATCCTATAGTCTCAGCTGCGTTCCCGAGACTATTGACGTCTCCTGAATACACCAGACACGTTTCTGTCTTGAGACAGCTGTGTCTGTATTTTCCACACATCTTGTAACTGCCTTCCCATTTCTTTCTGCTCAAGCTATGAAATTCTCTCTGATTACGACTAAGGAGGATGTTGACTCCAAATGAAACAAAGCCCTCCTCCTATGGCCTCCCCCAAACTCTCCAAACTCTCCAAAACTCTTCTTTTTCTAGGGGTGGATAGAGACAAGGTCTTACTGTGTAGTCCTGGAACTCACTTTGTACCCTAGGCTGGTCTGGAACTCATAGAAACCTGCTTGCCTTCTGAGTGCTGGAATTAAAGATGTTCACCACCACACCTGGCCCCAAACTTTTCTGCTTTCCGTAGTAATTATCAATATACAGCTAGATATATTTATTTTTTTACTACACGTATTGTGCATGCGTATGTGTGGACAGGTCACGGCACAGGTGTGGAGGTCAGAGGAGGACATCTTGCAGGCATTGCTTCTCTCTTCAGAGTCTCCTGAGGACAGACCTCAGGCTGTCAGGCGTGGTGACAAGCACTTTACTGGCCATTCCACAGATAAATATTTTTTTGTTTGTCTTTTCTCAGTTGAGCAGGAATCCTGTGAGACCGTCACTCATCTGTCCTTCCATGAATGAAACCAGAGCTGTTGTCCCAGAGCAGAGGATGGAAAAACTAATCACACTCAATTAACACTTGATAGACTGTGTTTGCCACACGGGAATCCCGTGATAGCTGCTTGCTCCATGACTATGGTAGGTCTCAAAACAGAAACAGACGGCTTACAGGTGGACATTAACGGATCAAATTGAATGCTGGCCACCAGGTCCTCCCAGCATCCCTCAGACCCTACAGAGTACGGCAGGTGTACCCTGCCCCCCACCTTGAACCTGTCCAGCTCAGGGGCTGGGCTGCCTTTACCTCAGGTACCTTTCCTTATATAACCCAGCCATTTTAGTTACCTGGTCCTACTGGTCTACCCTTTACCCTCTTCTTCTCGGTCATCAGCTCCTCTCCCGTCTCCTCACATGGCCCTGCTCACTCTGGCTGTGTGTACTCTCCCATAGTCCCTGCCTCTGACTATGCGCTCCCTTTTATCTATAATAAATATCCATAATACTTAAGAACAGTCATGTCCTTTCCTTTTTTAATTTCTTTTTTATTAATCCATTCATCTGGTGGTGAGACCAGGGAGTGGCACACATGAGTCCATCCCCCACCCCCACCCTCACCACCCACCCCCAAGGGTTGATCTGATCGGAGCTGCTGATCTGACTCTCCTCAGGTATGTAAGGATCATTTGTTTCTGCTGGTTTCTGCCACCCACAACAGTTGATTCCGAATTCTAGAGTCCAGTTCTTTCAGTCGCTGCTTTCTTTTACCTTCTTTCTAACCATCTGTCTCTCAGCTTTCTGGGATCTGGCCCGCTCTGCCCTTTACGTGGGCACCTCTACGCGCTGTGCACGACTCTCCGGCTCCCGCAGCCTGCTGCACCCATGCGGACACCTCCCTTCTCTCCTGCCCGCTCCCCTTTCCTTGTCTATCCTGATAAATGTCACCCTGACTGCCACGTTGTTTACGGTCACTACAAAAGCCACAGTGGTGTGCCCGGAAGCTCCTTTCACCCCCCCTGGGCTCCAGTCACAAGGATAAGGGACGCCTTTCCTCTGTGATTTGGAACAGTTTTCTGACAAGTTTCCCATTCTCCTTGGAGAGGCCCCAGATGGAAATTCTTATCACAAAGATACTTTGTCTCCTTTTAGACAAGGAAACAACAATGGATTTCTAAAATAATTTGGATTGGTATGGATTTTTTTTTATAATGACAAGATTGTAAGGCTATGAATGTCTATTCAGATTAACAAAAGCTGATTTAGAGATTTACACCTAATTACTTATGTCTTTGCTGTTTAATGCCAGGCTTCTAAAAGATTTAGATAAGTAACAAGACAGGTTTGATAAATAGATCTGTTTGATAAATAAGATTTATAAACTCAGGGTCGCAGTAATATGTCTAGGTCATTTGTTTTTGCTCAGTTTGTTAAGCTTTAGCTATCAAATAAGTCATACAGAAATTTTTTTTTTTTTTTTTGGATTTTTGTTTTTTTCAAGACAGGGTTTCTCTGTACAGCCCTGGCTGTCCTGGAACTCACTCTGTAGACCAGGCTGGCCTTGAACTCAGAAATCCGCCTGCCTCTGCCTCCCAGAGTGCTGGGATTACAGGCGTGCGCCACCACGCCCAGCTAGAACATTGTGATATTCTATAATGGTACAGTATAAGAAGATCAGGCATGTTCCCTTTCTCTTTATAGACTGTATGGCTTAAATCTTCAACTCAATATTTTGAGGCTCAAACTTAACAGGGATAATCTGTTCGTAATCGTTTAAAAGCAGCTGACTTATAAACTGTTGTGTAATTCATTTAGTGTCAATCTTTACGAATCTTCTGGTATGCGTTTTCAAGGTTAACCCTAAATTCAAGAAGTATACTAATAGATCTTCAAACTCTTCAGAGATCTGCTGAATATGGCATTTAAAGTGTTTAATAAAAAACGTCCTATTTATAGAGGCACGCCCCTCCCAAGGGGGAACCCTATGGTCTCCAACGAAGACAGATGGAGCACAACGACGCCACTTAAATTATGGTAACACTAACCATTGGGCAAAACTGCCCCGTGCCTTTCCATCTTCGAGGGCTCTGCTCAAACTTTTGGGTTGATTGTCCTACTCTGCCTGGTCAAAGGTCAGTCCCCCAGATTCCTCCATTACATAAAAATCTCTCAGGCCTGGGTCTGGTAGTGGCAGGCCTGCTGCTGTGTGGCAGTTGAAGATGCTAGGAATCTACTGCCACTGCCCCCAACAAAGCCATCGACACCGTGTGGGGCTAAGACAGCTGTCTAGGTAATGGGGAAGAGCCTGTCACCTTAATTGATACATCAGCCATGTGGATTATGCCTCCTGCTATAATTTATCCTTCTCAGATCTCTGATGATATCGGCGGACTAACTGTAGTTCTGTCAGTTTAATAACACCTGCAAGCAGTCAGCTCCTCCCTCAAGGCTACAGCTGCCTTCTCTTCGTATGTAAAAAACAAAACAAAACAAAACAAAACAAAACAACAACAACAAAAAAAACCAGGCCTCAAGCCTCCCTTTCCTAGAGCTACTTACTTCTTGGTCCTCAGCTGAGAAAGACAGTTTACCTTGCTGCCAGACTCTGCAAGAAATCAACTCACAAAGAAGATTTCAAAGTAACTCTTTATTATTCTTTTATTTAAAGCAACTTTCTTGGCAATGACTGTTCTCATGATGAATGGTTGGGGGCAGGGAGTGGGGGAGAGCTTAAAGTTGATATAAGTTATAAAGGCACAGGAACGTGATTTAAGACATGTAAAAAATTAAATAAATAAAATAAAAAAGTCTCAGATTTCTTTCCCATTGTGCTATTGTATTAAGACTTCAAAAGTTCAAAGCTTTACCATTAACCAATGGTGTTCTGATAAGCTTATTAATCTAGCTCTGATAAAGATGGCTAATATCATAGTCACATGCTCAAGATTTAAATATTTCTTTGTTTTTTTTTTTTCTAAGTACAGGCTTAAATTGCTTCTCATTATGCTAAAAAAAAAACCATCTATAAACTAGCCTTCTGTAAAGACTGTTAATGTTTTTAAGTCAAAATCATTTTGGGGTCCCCAAACTTTGACTCAAAGGCCTGAGTCTACTGCCTTTTCTACAGTGTGGATTTTGGTACAGATTATAAATAGTGGTGATGCTAACCTAGCTGAGAACTTTACCTCTTTTTGAAAACTTAAAGAAACTTCTTATAAGCATCAAAGAATCAACTTGACTCCACCTCTCACAGGTCAAACCGCCTCCAGACCGGTACTCCTGTCAGCCCCGCCCCCATTTCCCCACCTACTGCCTATTTCTGAGGTTGGGATCTCTTCCCTTTCTCTGGCCTTGGAACTCATCTCTCTCAGCTGCCAGGATCATAGGCCTAAAAGTTTCAAATGTACACCCACGATAAAAAAGTTTTCCCTAAATAATTTTGTTTGTTTGTTTTTTTGTTTCTCGAGACAGGGTTTCTCTGTGTAGTCCTGGCTGTCCTGGAACTCACTCTGTAGACCAGGCTGGCCTTGAACTCAGAAATCCACCTGCCTCTGCCTCTCAAGTGCTGGGATTACAGGCATGCGCCACCACTGCCCAGCCCCCTAATTCTTTAACTTTACTTTCTGACCCCTAGGTCTACCATGTCCGAGAAGATTTCGGATCAACTGCAGATTTCTCCAGCCCCTCAGCAGCCTCAGGCCTTCCTTTGGTGTCTGCAGCACACACAGCTCCAAAGTGGCTAGCACAGTGGTCCAGCCTCACAGACTGCTCCAGAGGCCTGCACTTCCCTAGCCCTAGCCCCAGATGGCCCTGAGAGCCTGGGCAGCGAGCAGAGCAGGCTCCACTCCTTTCTCCTTCTCTTCCCAGCCTTGGTCAACACTCCAGCTCTCCTCCGTTCCTCCCAACGATTCCCCAGTGTCAGCAGGAATTAGTCATAGAAAAGATGGCGTCAAGTTGGGCGTGGTGGCACGTGCGCACCTGTAATCCCAGCATTTGGGAGGCAGAGGCAGGCGGATTTCTGAGTTCAAGGCCAGCCTGGTCTACAGAGTGAGTTCCAGGACAGCCAGGGCTACACAGAAAAACCCTGTCTCGAAACCACCACCACCCCCCCAAAAGAAAAAGAAAGATGGCGTCAACTCTTAACATTTATTATCAACAGAAAAGACTGGGATGTTAAGTCTCCAACCATGGACACCTGGCTAACAGGTAACAAAGCAGACGCAGGCCATCACGCCCTCCCAGCATCCCTCAGTCCCTACCTGTTACAGAGTATGGCGGGCAAACCCTGACCCCCTATCCCAAACATTTCCAGCCCAGGCACTGGGTTACCCTTCCACCAGCTACCCTTCCCCATATAATTCAGCCATTTTGTTATTTGATCCTTCTGGTCTACCCTTTACTCTCTTGGCCAGTCTCTTGGCCCAGGCTTCCCATCTTGGTCAGTGGCTCCTCATGCTCTCTCCTCTCCCCCTCCTCCTCCCCCTCCCCCTTCCCTTTCTCCTCACATGGCTTGCCTCTGTCTGGCCATGTTCACTCTGGACTCTCCCAGATGTCCTTGCCCCTGACTACGTTCTCCCTTTATCCACAATAAGCCTTCCCCTCCAACATGCCTAGAAAGTAATACTTCCTTTTTTGTTTCCTTTTTTTTTTTTTTCATTCAAATACCCATGAAAATATTCTAAAGTCCTGGATTAGTCATCACTAGGATGGGGTAGGAAGCAGTGTGTCTGGTTGTTTGCTTCATGGGCTGTGCGACATTTGAATGATAGTGTTCCCTAGGCTATATAGCTTTGTGGGTATTTTGTATTGTTGGTGGAATCACTCTGAGACAGTCCACACTGGTTCTTCACGTGTCTGCACAAGTGTGGACAGGGAGGTCGGTTGGAGTAGGACCTTGTCTTAGGGTTTTACTGCTGTGAACGGACACCATGACCAAGGCAACTCTTATAAGGACAACATTTCATTGGGGCTGGCTTACAGGGTCAGAGGTTCAGTCCATTATCATCAAGGTGGGAACATGGCAGCATCCAGGCAGGCATGGTGCCGGAGGAGCAGAGGATTCTACATCTTCTGCCAGGAGAATACTCACTCCCAGGCAGCTAAGGATACGGTATTAAAGCCCGCCTCCAGAGTGACACAAGATCACGCCCACTCCAACAAGGCCACATCCCCTAATAGTGCCACTCCCTGGGCCAAGCATATGCAAACCATTTCAGGCCTCAAGTGACATTTTTCAGGAAACTTCCACTTTTTGTATGAGTCAGTCTCCCGTTGGCTTGGAACTTTGCCCAAGTAGGTTAAACCGTTTGCCCGTTGAGCCTCTAGTAACGCTTCTGTCTCTGTTGCCTATCTCATCCTCGTCGGGATTAGAAGTGCATGCTACAGGCTATCTGTCTATAAAGGAATCATTTAATTTGATTGTATGTGTCTGAATGTTGTGCCAGCACATATGGATATGTACCGCTATGTGTGCACTGCCTAGGGAGGCTGGCACAGGGCATGGGGTTCCCTGGAACTGAAGTCACGGACAGCTGTGGGCTGCGTGTGGGTGCTGACGATCCTGTAAAGCTGGGACCTTTACAAGGGGGCCAAGTGTTCTTCACCACTGAGCCATCTCCAGCTCCATGGCTAGCATTTTATATGGATTCTGGGTAGCCAAGGCCCTGACTCTTGTGAGCAAATTGCAAATCACCTGACCAACTGTGCCATTTCCCCAGCTGCAGATAACATTTTCTCCAGATAGAATCTGGAGTGTGTGTGTGTGTGTGTGTGTGTGTGTATGTATGTGTGTGTGTGTGTGTGTGTATATATATGTGTATATCTGGAATATACATATATATATTCCAGATTTTCATTATTTAATTTATTTGAGTACACAGTTGCTGTCTTCAGACACACAAGAAGAGGACATCAGATCTCATTATAGGTGGTTGTGAGCCACCATATGGTTGCTGGGAATTGAACTCAGGACCTCCGGAACAGCAGTCAGTGCTCTTAACCTCTGAGCCATCTCTCCAGTCCCTAAACTCTAATTCTTATCCACAGACCTCTGAGGGGAAAGCTCAAGACTCTATCTTGGAACAAGGTTTAATGTAAATTATGATTTCTATCCCCATCTAGCTTCAAATGAATGAGACTCAAACGGTGATTTATTTATTTATCAGGCTCTGCACAGTGACTGGGGGATTACCCATAATGTAATTCTCTAACACTAGTCTGGCTACTTCCCCAACTGCGCTTCCCAAATACTTGCTGTTTGAGTGTTCCTGGGTCATGTCTGCTCCAGCAGTCTGTGGCCTATGGAGGTATTTTACTCGGGCTGGTCCGTCATGGCTAATGGAGACCCCTGTTTTATCTGTCCCTTCTTTCCTTCTCCTCTCTCCCCTACCTGAACCCCACCCCATTCCCTCCAGGAACTGGCTGTAAGCCACTTGTATTTAACTAATAGTCTTAAATTGGGGAGCAAAGTTTGTGCAACAGTGGCTGGTGTGCTTGAGAATTCGCTTGGGGAAACCAAGTCTTGGGACTCAGAGTTTAGCATTTGAATACAAAGCAGCATCAGACCAAGCCCCACCATTTCATCGTTGGCCAGCTCCTTCATTACAATGCCATCCTCCTAGGGTGAACGACAGGATTTCCTCCAAGTATCCAATACATCGAGGCCAGGAGCGCGCTTGCTTCTGCTCAGGAGCAAGGCAAGTCTTATCACTTGCCCTCCTAAAATTTGCTATTGACTCCGCCTTAGCCCGCACCTCGACTCTGGAGGTAGAACTCAGCAGACAATCGCTTTGCCTGTGTCATGGAGGCTTTCAGTCCCAGACTCATTACCCAAATGCAGAGCCAACACTTTGACTTTAGTGACGTCAGAGTCAGCATATCCAAAGCAGCTCAAATTGTCCCCTCGTGACTTCTCAGTGAACAAGAGCTATCTGAAGAAGCTATTCCTCGGAGGGCTTGGCCTTGGCTGGCTGGAACCTTGAAAAGAAGCAACATTGTAAGTCAAAAGTCAGAACCGGAGACTCCTTAGTCCTTCCTGTTGTCAAGGAGCTTCCTCTTTCTCTCAAGGAACACTCTCCTGTTTAACTAAACTCTTCAGAAGCCAGAGGTGGTGGTACTCATCTGTGATCCCAGTGTTTTGGGAGGCTGAGGCAGGAGAATTGCTGCAAGTCTAAGGCCAGTCTAGTATATTGATACGTATAGAGACCCTATCTCAAACAGACAAAACAAGGGGCTTAAGAGATGGCTCAGTTGGTAAATGTGTTGCTGTGAAAGCAATTGATGGGATATAAAAGAGAGAAAGGGTATTAGTGAGTATGGCGTGGCGGTGTGGGGGGAGAGGGGTACCTAAGTGGGCCCATGCCCAGGCATCCCTTTCCCCCGTAGGACCATACACACACCAACATGGTATAGAATAGAGTTTATTTAGAGAAGAGGATGAGAGTCAATGGTATAGTGGAGGCAGAGAGAGAGAGAGAGAGAGAAGCGAGGAGTGGAGGCCAGCCATGACCACGTGGAGAGAGGGGGGAGGGGAGCCCAAGAGGGGCAGAGAGGTGAGAGTGCAGAGAGGTAAGAGGATGAGAGAGGGGAATGAGTGAGCTAGGAGGGGCAGGCAGCCCCTCTTATAGTGGGCCAGGCATATGGGGCGGGGCATACCGGGCTATTGCCAGGTAACTGTGGGGTGGAGCTTGGATAGAATACCAACAGCAATAGGACCCATGTCCAAACCCTCAGCAACCACATAAAAGCCAGTCAGACATACCTGCATGGCCCAACCCTCGGACAGCAGGGAGGGCAGACGTAGCTATCTCTAGACCTCCCTGATTGGCTAGGCATACCTAGTTTACTTTTTGCTGCTGTGGGAAGAAGTGGAAGAAAGCAGCTTGGGGGACGGAGGCTTGTTGGGCTTTCATACCCTAGGGGAGGCACTCAAGCAGGGCTGGGACCAAGAGGCTGCAACTAAAGCAGAGACCATGGAAGAAGCCCGCTCACTCACTTCCGCCCTTGGCTTGCTCAGCCTGCTTTCTTGTAAGACCTAGGACCACCTGCTTGGGGAGGCCCCGCCCACAGTGGGCAGGGCCCTCCACATCAAGTGTCAATCAAGAAAATCCTCCCTAGACTTGTCTACAGGTAAATCTGATGGAGACGTTTTTTTCTCAAGTGAGGGTCCCTCTTCTCAGATGACCCTAGCTTATGTTAAGCTAAGGAAGGCAAAGAAAAAAAAAGCATACCAGAGGAGCCGGAACAGCAAGCTTCAGGCCTAAAGAGAGACCCAGCCTCAGACGTGTGACATGCGTGTGACATGCGTGTGACATGCGTGTGTGTGTGTGTGTGTGTGTGTGAGCGCTATGTGTGCATGCGCGCACATACGCGCTCCAGAATTCTCTACGAAGACAGAGATGACATTTGCAGGAATCTGAATGTAACTGGAAATCATGTCAACACTCAATAAAACACAACAGGGTAAACACTGCATGCTTTATCTCAAATGAGAGATCTATATGTCACTATGTACGTGTGTGTGTGTGTGTGTGTGTGTGTGTGTACACATTTCTCAGAATCTACCACTAAACATAGCCGACCTCTAGACCCCTGGACAGCACTATAGCTGAGCATGCTTTGAGGTAACAATTAGAAGAGATTTGCCTGCCGGGCTGTGCTGGAGCCGGTCTCTCTGATGCCCCCCCCCCCATTGGTAAATGTATATACTTTGTGAATTTCCATTCCTTGGTGACTATAGAAATTTATGTAACCCGTTTCAGGCTGGAGCGTGTCATTTGAGGTAATGGATCTGCGTTCCCTCAGGCCACAGGAACTCATACCCACCTCTTTGTTGTCCGTCCAACTTTTCGTTCATCAGGTTCAGATCAAATGACATTTCCTCAAGGAGAGCTCTTTTACCCCACGGAAGACAGGCCCTTTTGTCCGGGGTCAGTCCCCTCCCCCCACCCCTGCCATCATTCCAGCCATGCACAGCGCCTGCCTCGATCGATCGAGCTCTAAGCCACTGGCTTCACGGTCGAAGCTGCCAGCACTTAGGCCAAGCGGGGAAGAGGGACCGTGACTCTGGCTGCCCGTGTGGCCGGCCCAGGTCCTGTTCAGAAGGGGCTGCCTCTACACCCGAACTCAGTGAGTTATCTTCAGGATGAAAACCCCATTTCCATTTGAGTTCTTAGCTGAAGCTCAACACATTTTAAAAATCCGCACCACGCTGTGGCGTGCAGAATAAGAGTATATCTAAACAGAAAGCTGGCTTCAGCCGACTGAAATGGAGGGTGCTTGAAACCTCCGGCTTTCTCAGGAAAAATGGAGGAGGCTGGCTTCTGATGGGTGGTTTGTTGTTGTTTGAGACAGGGTTTCTGTCTTGAACTTACTCAGTAAACCAGGCTGGCCTCAACCTCAGAGATCCGCTGTCTCTGCCTCCTGAGAGCTGGGATTAAAGGCGTGCTCCAATTACACCCAGCTCTGGATGGTTTTTTTTTTTTTTTTTTTTTTTTTTTTGAGACAGGGTTTTTCTGTGTAGCCTTGGCTGTCCTGGAACTCACTCTGTAGACCAGGCTGGCCTGGAACTCAGAAATCTGCCTGCCTCTGCCTCCCAAGTGCTGGGATTACAGGCGTGCGCCACCGCCGCCCTGGATGGGTGTTTTTGAGTGGGGATTTTAAGACACTCCCTGAACCAGGGAGATGCACTTACCTGTTAAACTTTCTGACACTTTTTGGAGCAGCTAATTACCTTCTATTAAGATGTAGTTGTGGTTTGAATAAAATGGCCCGCATAGGCCCACAGGGAGTGGCACATTTTAGGAGGTGTGGCCTTGCTGGAGCAGGTTATGTCACTGTGGGCCGGCTTTGAGGTCTCAGATGTTCAAGGCACACCAGTGCCATCCTCTCAGCATCCGGTCCAGCACCGAGTCTGCCCGAATGCCACCATGCTTTTCCGCCAAGATAATGGACTGAATCTCTGAAACAGCCCCAGTTAAATGTTGTCCTTTATAAGAGTTGCTGTGGTCATGGTGTCTCTCCACAGCGATAAAACTCTAACTACGACAGTAGTTAAATCAAGTGGAAGACATCTGGAAATGAATATGATCGCGGCTCTCCCAAAGTCAAAGGACTAAATGACAGCCATTTAGATTAAGGGTTTTTAATTGGCTTTATCTTCTGATTGTAAAGCTGGGCCAGAGTTCATTTCACAAAATAGAGTGAACCTTCCAACGAGGTAGGCAGAGGTTTCTTTCCTTCACCGACACACAAAGGGGCCGAAGAAAGCGGGAACAAGAAACCCGGGAGCCTACCGGGTGGCTGGAAGTCCCTTCCCTTTTTAGATAGAGACCGGAGGGGTGTGTGTATGTGTGTGTGGGGGGAACAGAAGACTCAGCATCAGGTTGCCTGGGTAAAGATTAAGGCAGAGGCTACTTCGACATCACGCAATTCAAGCAGGTTTCTGGGAAGGTGGAGCAGTTGGTTAGTGGTGACTGCATTTTGGGGGTTTAGCACAGAACCTTAAACCAAAATAATGACTCCCTGTGATTTTTTAATTCACTACCCATGTTCTTCATAGAAATGCTTTCATTCCTAAAGGTATTTTAAAATCCTTTGAAGATTTTAAATTACTGTATATATGTCTGTTGGGATGGGGTATGTGCTCACGAATGCTAACTCATGCCTGTAGAAGCCAAAAGAAGGCATTGGGTCCAGCCAAGTTGGTGTTTCCAACTTGGTGCGTGCGTGCGTGCGTGCGTAGGTGGGTGGGTGCTGGGAACTAAACTTGTGTCCTGTGCAAGAACTTGTGTCCTGTTTTTAAATGCTAACCATCTTTCTGGTCTTTAACACCCCCATCCCCCCCACACACACCCCCACCCCCGCGCGCGTACACACACACACACACACACACACACACAATATGAATGTGTTCTAGGGCTGGGTACAACAGTACACACCTGCTGTAATTCCAGAACAGGAGGGGTAAAAGTTTGAGGGCAGATTGAAGAATCATGCCTTCGATACCGGCATTGAGAGGCCGAGGCAGGCAGTTCTCTGTGAGTTCAAGGGCAGCTTGGTCTCCATATCAAGTTCCAGACCAGCCTGGACTGCACAGAGACTTTGTCTTCTAGGGTTTAAGAAAACCTCACAAGAAAATGAGGTGGGGGTTTTTGTTGTTGTTGTTGTTGTTGTTTTGTTTTGTTTTAAGACCAGGTCTTACTATGTAGCCCTGGCTTTCCTGGAACTTACTAAGTAGGAGAGGCTCGTCTTGAACTCACTGAGAACCACCTGGCTCTGAGATCAAAGACAGGTGCCATCATGCCCAGTCAGATGGAAGTGTGTGTGTGTGTGTGTGTGTGTGTGTGTGTCCCTGTCCCTAGCTCCACCTGAAAAGGTGCTAAAATCACTGCTGTCTCAATATGGTAAAAACTTTGGTCTGAGGCAATAGAATAGCCTCAGGATCAAAATGAGCAGCTTTTCCCCAAGAGTCAGTGCTCTGGGGCTCACTCCTTTGCAGGGTGGGATGGTGGAGTCCCCAGTAGCTGAACGGCACGGCACAGCACGGCACGGCACGGCACGTAATAGGTGTTTAACAGCCACTGAAGCAGCCCCCGGTTTTCCTAGGCGAATTCCGGCTCAAGTCTACCTTGGCTCCCACACTCGAGCGTGGGCAAACTGCAAAGCTCAGCTGGGCAGCGCCGTGCACTTGGCTCTGACCCTGCCAGGCGCTCGGAGGGCGTGACGCGCTGCCCGCACGTCTCCTCCCCGTCCTTTGGCCTCCCAGAAGCGCGCAACGAACGACTCCCACGTCCTCGGTTTCATTCCGGTCCACAAGGAAGGCGAGCGAGCTGGACTCCCGCCGACGTCCGGGGCTGACCGGAGCGGTGAGCGGAGGATGCGCGGGCCGGGATGCGGCTGGGAGGATGCGCCGGGCAGCTTGAGCTAACCGGTCAGCCGGAGTCGGCGCTGGCAGGAGGGCGAGCGGGCGAGCGGGCGGGCAAGCGGGCAGTCGAACGAGCGAGCCGGCGGGTGAGCGGGCGGGCGGGCGGGCGGCTGCCGGGGCGCGGCCGCGGATCCGGGTAGCCTCCGGGCGGCCACATCAGCGGGGCTCGGCGGGCCGGCGGGCTGCGCGCGTGCGCGGGGAGGGGCGGGGCGCGCGCGAGTGGCTGCGGGCGGCGGGCGACTGTCAGCGGCGGCGAGGAGGCGCGGCGGGCCCGCTGGACTGAGCCGGGATCGGGGACTCCGGGGGCGTCGCCGCGCTCGGGCTCGGCGCAGACGGCCGCGGAGGGAGCCGGGGGGCTGCGACACGGCTTGGCGTGGGAGGGCGATCCGGCGGCCGGAGGCTGGAGCCTCGGCCGGCGGGACCCGAGGCCGCCCGATTTTGCCCAGCCCTGCTCGCCGCTGGCCTCGGGCTCCCCGGCCCGCTCCGGTGGCGGCGACCCGGGGGCGCGCGCCGAGGGATGGAGGAAGGTGAGCTCGGATGCAGATGCTGCGAGGTGCGGCGCTTTGCGCCCTCACCCCTGGAGCTTGCGTCGGGGCTCAGCAGCGTCGCCACCCAGTTCTTGGCTTTTTGGATGCATAGTATGCCTCAAATTAAAGAAGCCTCGGGGTCCATTTATGTCGAGAGCTGGCATGTTTGAGTGTTACGTATATATTACATATTATAGTGCCCCGCTGTCATCTTTTTGAAAATGAACGTTTGATTGACCGATGCGTCATAGCGCATACGTGCTACTTATCCCTCCAAAAGGTAGCTTTGCCTTTCATCTAGTTTTGTAACTGTCACCACCATCCATTTTTTTTTTTTAAACCTCCAAACGAAACCCTATACCTTTTAGTTGCTTGCTACCCCACTGCCCCAGCTATTTTTTTCTGTTCCTATGCATTTACTCTTTGGAAAGCCTAATGAAATCATACAGTATTTGTGGTACCCCACCTCCTCCGTTTAAAGACAAGATGTTGGCTCTTCCCTTAGGGGCGCAATCTTGTGTAGTTCAGGCTAATGAATTCAATGGTCCTCTTGCCTCGACTTCCCAAATGGTGATCTCACACAAGCTTGTGCCACACCCAAACCAACGCGGCTGTGGCTTTTTGTCTGGTTTCCTTCTCATAGCCTAATGTTTTCAAAGCTCATTCACGTTGTAATTAGTGTGGGTCGGTTCTGTACTTTCTTAGAGCTGAATGACTGATAATGTGGTGTGTCACTACCACGCCCACTCACCAGTTAATGAAATTTGCATTCATTGCTTTTCACTTTTTAGCCGTTGGATATGATGCTGCTAGAACCTCTGTGGATGTGTGTTTTAAATGCACCAAGCCTTAGGTGTGGGATTGCTTGGTGCTTAACATTTTTGAGAAACTTTCAGACTTTAATCAAAGTTGTTGCTACATTTTATACTCCACCGAACAGTTTATGTGGGCTGCATTTCCTTAAACCGCCGACCACCGACACTTGCCAATTTTTACTGTATTTTTTTAAGCTATCCTAGTGGGTGTGACTTGTTATCTTTTCCTGGTTTTAATTTGCATCTCAGACCAGAGATTAAAATGAGTTTCCTATGCTTATTGGCCATGTGTGTACCTGTTTTGGAGAAATATCTGTTTAGACCCTCTGCCCCTATTTTTGTTGTTGTTATTGTCTTATTTGTTATAGGAAAAATTCTAGATTCTTGACTGGTACTGGCAAAGTTGCATAAAAATATGATTAAGTGGCATTTGAGTCTTTCAGAATTCGTCACGAACTTTTACCTGGTAATTCTTGGGTATTTTTATTGTGAATTTATTTATTTATTTATTTATTTGGTTTTCTTGAGAAAAGTCACAGGAGGTATGGTCCTGAGGGTCCTGCTGGGACTTTAGTTGCTGTTTTTGTATATTTTATGTTTGAAAAGTTCCACTTATTAGCTACAAGTAATTTACGCTGGATGTTAAGCAAGTCACTCAAATAAAATCTCATGTGCTTCCCAGTAAAGTAAAAAGATTTTTTTCCCCTTTCAGTCTGTGTAGTTTCTATTGCAGTTATGATATAGAGGATGCTAGATAATATGTTTGCTTTTCGAGGAGGGTCTCTCTCTCAATCTCTCTCTCTCTCTCTCTCTCTCTCTCTCTCTGTGTGTGTGTGTGTGTGTGTGTGTTTGTGTGTGTGTGTGTGTGTGTGTGTGTGTGTGTAAGGATCCACTGTGTAGATCAGGCTGGCCTTGAGCTTGTAGCAATCCTCCTGTGTCTCTGCTTTCCAAGTACTGGGATCGTGGGCATGCACTGGCAACTCCAGCGAAAAACATTTTGCTGGAGCTGACATTAAGAGTCACCTGGAACTGAATGAATGTCACTCCAGCCTAAGGTCTTTTCTAAAATGAATAGAAGAGATGACACTTATCTGAATTCGAGTTGTTTTTTCCCATTGATCTAATTGCTACTAAAAGAAAAAAAGTATTTAACGAAACTTGTATGGTGAGGAACTTGATTTAAGGCCACCGGTAGCAGCCAATGGGGCCATGACCTATGGGTTTGACACTGGGGGAGGAGATGGGATTTAACCCTGTCTGTGCCGTGGAGGAGCAGGAATGCATAGGTGAAGAGGAGAGGTGGGGCAGTGGATAGAAAGGTGCGAAAAGGAGGTATCCCTAGAGAGGGGGGATTCTGGGAAAATCATCTTAAAATGATTCCTGCTGAAGACAGGCCTGGCGGTAGGACACCAAGATGAAGGCTCCAGGCCCACTTCATCATGTGCCAGGAGAGGGTTCTAACCAAACTGGCTTGACCAGGTTCTTTGCTAAGGATGCACTTTGTAACAGGTGTGGGTGGTCCTAAGAGAAGGCTCAGGGGACTGAATGTTTTGGTCACGCAAGGCACTCTGTTACTTTTTGAACATATGCTATCAAACTTCAGGAACTTTATAGAAGAGAAGAAGGTTAAAGATTTCCAAGGGGAAATAATGGAGAGCAACAGATGTAAATTGGGTGAGTGACACAGCCTAGTCCCGCCCTCCAACCTGTAAACAAGAAAGCACACAATCTAACCGTTCTGGTGCTTCACCGCGGCCTCCCTTAGAGATCGGCTGATAACCTCAATCTGGGACCTCGGTGTGTTCTTGCTGATCTACCTAACGACCTTGATCAACAGAAAAAGTATAAACCTCGAGGAGTTATTGGCTCTTCCTCACATACCCTCTGCTCCCTGCAGCTTTGAAAGCACTCCTTGAGGAAGGCGGTCTGTAAACTGGGTATGGTGGTACATGCCTGTAATTCCAGCACTCCGTGGGTTTAAGGCCAGCCAGGGCTACCTAGTGAAACTGTTACAAATAATCGCCACAAACCCAACATTTTCTACAAGTAGGTGGCAATGGAAACTGATTGGGGGAATTGATTTCTGGTTGTTTGTGGGGTTTTGTTTTCTGAGACAGTGTCTCTCTTAAGGTAGCCCTAGCTGTCCCGGGATTCACTATGTAGACAAGCCTCGAACTCCCAGAGATTCACCTGCCTTTGCCTCCCTAGTGTTTGGATTAAAGGTGTGCACCACCATTCACACCTCAATTCCTGGGAAATTACAGTCTGACTGGACTTGCCTGATTTACGTAGTGGATTTTTCCAGGGACACCCCCCCCCTTGTCTCTGTGAAGTTTATTTACCTTTAAAGCACATAGAAATGAAAATAGTCATATGAGCTGCCCTGTGGGTCCTCAGGAAGAGCAGTCAACCTCTGAGCCGTCTCTCCAGCCCCATCCAGTACGGCTTCTATGCCGTCATTTTCCTTTCTTCCGGAGCAGCTACTAAGGAAATAGGAATTTTGAGTTAAGGAGGGACAGGACAGGTAAGTATAGTATTGAAGAATGTTTTAGCCAGGCTTGGTGGAAACAGAGGCATGATAATCTCTTGGAATTTGAGGTCAGCTTGCTCTACGGCCCTGTCTCAAAAAAGTAAAAAGTAAAAAAAGTAAAATAAAAAAGGAATGTTCTAGAGATTTGAGCAAAATTTGCTATATTTAAGAAAATGTGGAGCTGGGCATGGTGGCGCTCGTCTGTAATCCCAGCACTTGGGAGGCAGAGGCAGGTGGATTTCTATTTTATTTTATTTTATTTTATTTTATTTTATTGGATATATTCTATATTTACAATTCATTTCCCGCCGGGCGGTAGTGGCACACACCTGTAATCCCAGCACTTGGGAGGCAGAGGCAGGTGGATTTCTGAGTTCGAGGCCAGCCTGGTCTACAGAGTGAGTTCCAGGACAGCCAGGGCTACACAGAAAAACCCTGTCTCGAAAAACAAAACAAAAAACAAAAAACAAAAACAATTCATTTCCCTTTTTCTGGTTCCCCACCTCCAAAGGTCCCACATGCCCTTTTCCCTCCCCCTGCTCCCTCATACACCCCCTCCCACATCCCTGTTCTTGTACTCCCCCACAATGATGCTTTGGTCCATTCTAGCACCAGTGTCCACTCCTTTCTTCTTGTCAGACATCACTTGGTATGTGATTTATGTCTTTGGTGTTCCAAGATTCTAGGCTAATATCCACTTATCAGTGACTGCATACCATGGGTATTCTTTTGAGACTGGGTCACCTCACTTAGTATGACGTTCTCCAGCTCCATCCATTTCTCTAAGAATTTCATGAATTCATTGTTTCTAATGGCTGAATAGTACTCCGTTGTGTATATATACCACATTTTTTGTATCCATTCCTCTGTTGAGGGACATCTGGGTTCTTTCCAGCTTCTGGCTATTATAAATAAGGCTGCTATGAACATAGTGGAACATGTATCCTTATTGCATGCTGGGGAATCTTCTGGGTATATTCCCAGGAGTGGTATGACTGGGTCCTCCGGAAGTATCACGGCCAGTTTTCTGAGGAACCGCCAGACTGATTTCCAGAGTGGTTGTACCAGCTTGCATTCCCACCAGCAGTGGAGGAGTGTTCCTCTCAGGCAGATTTCTGAGTTCGAGGCCAGCCTGGTCTACAGAGTGAGTTCCAGGTCAGCCAGGACTACACAGAGAAACCAAAATGTAGGTCAGAAGATGGAGAGAAAAGGCAAGAATAAGAAAAAAAAAAAAACCTGGAAGGCAATGCTATAGTAAGTCCACAGATTTTTTTTTTTTCTCCAAAGAAATATCTGAATAGGAAAAATGGCAAAAGCTTTCCTTCATTCAGTTCCTTGCTCTTCTTCCCAGGTTGGATCAGTCTTTGCTACTCTTTTTAATATACATTTAGATATATGTATATATATATGTATGTACGCACACATATATGTATTCTTTTTAAAAAATATTTATTTTAGCCGGGCGTGGTGGCGCATGCCTTTAATCCCAGCACTTGGGAGGCAGAGGCAGGCGGATTTCTGAGTTCGAGGCCAGCCTGGTCTACAGAGTGAGTTCCAGGACAGCCAGAGCTACACAGAGAAACCCTGTCTCGAAACAAACAAACAAAAAAAAATATTTATTTTATGTATATGAATATGCTTGTAGTTTTACAGATGGTTGTGAGCCTTCCTGTGGTTGCTGGGAATTGAATTTAGGATCTCTGCTTGCTCTGGCCCAAAGATTTTATTTATTATAAATAAGTACACCGTAGCTGTCTTCAGACACACCAGAAGAGGGCGTCTGATCTCACTATGGATGATTGTGAGCCACCATGTAGTTGCTGGGATTTGAACTCAGGACCTTCGGAAGAGCAGTCAGTGCTCTTAACTGCTGAGCCATCTCACCAGCCCACATATATATATTCTTGAGAGCTTATTTTGGAGTAGACTCAAGAGTGGGCACTCACATTGAGGCAATCTGGGCCTCCTCCTCGTTTGTCTTAGTGTGTTGTTTTTTTTCAGAGCTACACATTTGTGTTGCAGGGCACGTGAAGTGGCAACACTGGATTTTGGGTGCTTTGGTCCTGAAGGCTTCTTCTTTGTATAAGGGTTTTCCCTTTGTCTCACCTTACTTCTCCATGATGGCCTCTCTTAAGACCCAGATGTAAGTCCAGTTGATCCTGTTGACTTTTTTTCAATATGCAAATGACCCCTTTCTCTCTCCAGAGCCTAGTAAAACTGAGGTCAGGCCTGAGGGCATAGCTTGGTCCCAGGTTGGAGGAGCATGTGCCAGGCCCTGGGGTTGACACCTGGTCTTCGGCAGCAGCAGCAGTTGTGATCTAGCAGGGCGTGGTGGGATGCCTATGGCTCCGGTCGCTCTGGATGGAGGCTGCGGCGTAAGGGTCCTGAGTTCACCATCACATCAAGAGAAGAAAAACAAAAAAAACAAAAACAAAAACTGAGATGGGACTCAAGAAGTCAGATGAGACTTAATCTTTTTTTTTTTTTTTTTTGGTATTTTCGAGACAAGGTTTCTCTCTATAGTCCTGGCTGTCCTGGAACTCACTCTGTAGACCAGGCTGGCCTTGAACTCAGAAATCTGCCTGCCTCTGCCTCCCAAGGGCTGGGATTAAAGGCGTGCGCCACCACCGCCCAGTCGAGACTTAATCTTGATAAAATACCCTAGAATTCATTTCTGGTAGAAGCCAGCTGAGAACTAAGATCGAATCCACACTTGGTTTCTCCTTCCCCTTTTTGTTTTATTTTTGGTGTCTATGTGCCTGTGGTGTGAGCAGATGCCTGGGTGGTTACACAGAGGTGTCTCACTGTGTCACCCTTGGTGGTAATATTCCCTTGTTGAGAGAGGGTCTCTTGTTGAATCTGGGCATCTGCTGACGGGTGGCAAGCCCCACCGGTCATTCTGACTCCATCCTCCACAGAGTTGGGGTTATACATACAGATGTGGCCACATCTGGCTTTTTGACACGGGTTCCCAGGATTCAAACTCAGGTCCTCATGCTTATACAAGAAGTAAGTCCTCTCACTCACTGAGATGAGTGTGGGAACACCTAGACTACATGAGACACGATCTCAATGAAACACAACCACAAAAACAACAAAAACAACCCCCAGGCTAAGGGGAGCTCGGTCTGCTAGGTCATCTTTTCAACTCTAAGCGCCTAATAGGTTATCAAACCTATTAGGTCTGTGTGACCAACACGTCTTGAAAAATTAAAGGCACGGTGACACATGCCTTTAGACCTTGGTAGGTAGAGGCAGGCCTATCTCTGTGAGCTTGAGGCCATTTCTCTATAGCAAGTTCCAGGCCAGCCAGGGCTACATTGAGACCGTCTCAATAGGTAAATAAAGTAGAAAACAAGAATATGTGGAACATAAATATCACTGGACCATAGGGTTAAGGACTTGTTGGGATTTGGTTAGCTTGCTTTCTTTTCTTTTTCTTTTTCTTTTTCTTTTTCTTTTTCCTTTTCTTTTCCTTTTCTTTTCTTTTTTTTTTTTTTTTTTTTTTCTGATTTTGGTTTTTTCAAGACAGGGTTTCTCTGTATAGCCTTGCCTGTCCTGGAACTCACTCTGTAGACCAGGCTGGCCTCGAACTCAGAAATCCACCTGCCTCTGCCTCCCAGAGTGCTGGGATTACAGGCGTGCGCCACCACCACCTGGCTTTTAGTTAGCCTTCTTAAGGAACCTGGGTTTATTGTGTGTGGGGGTGCCCTTGGAGCTAACCAGGACCTGACTGGTGAGATAGCTCTCTCCCTAAGATCTCTTTAGTTCCTTTGTCTTTCTCAACTCAGTCAGAAACTTTATATTTCTTGGCCTAGTGATACGGGCATTTCAAATCTGACCTGGAGAATCCTCCCTTTGTGTTTGTCCCATTGCAGAAAGGTCCCCGTGTGTCTTCCCTTTTAGCTCCCAGATAGAAAGGTCTGAAAGCTTGCTTCTGCCTCTTCACACTATGCTTGGTCGCTGGTATAACACATGGTCCATAGTAGGGACCAAACACGTGTGTAACTAGTTAGTGCCTGGCACAGAGTAGGGACTACGCATGTTTGTTGAGTCTCATGACATGTGACACAGTGAGCCGTGTGTAGTGGCTTATTTCTGTATTTCTAGAACTTGGAGAGATTGAGGCAGGAGGACTGTCATGAGTTTGGCAGCAGGCAGCCTGGCCTAAGGAGAGAGACCCTATGTTAAAAGAATAAAACCAAAGCACAACAGGGCAGGAGGTGGCTCAGCAGGTGAAGGCTCTGGCCACCAAGCTGGGACAACCTGAGTTTTGATGTGCAGTGGGACAGAGAGAGCCAACCCCTGGAAAGGAGTTCCCTGACCTCCACACACACGTCCAGCCTCCATGTTCATGACATGATACACACACAGTTACACGCACCCACAGGCACACATGCAGGCATACCCTTGAGAACACACCCACAAATAAATGTGGAAGGACCAACAGTGTGACCGGATGGGCGTAATTGCGGCACAGAAGGCAGAGGAAGGAGAATCACAGTGAGCTTGAGGTTAGCCTTGTCCTCACAGGAAGTGGCAGCACAGCCAGAACTACAGGCTGAAACCCTGTCTCCAACCAACCAACCAACCAACCAACCAACCAACAAACAAGTGTAAAACAGCAACAGCAAAGACAGAACGGGGACTCTTTCCCGATAGCAGGACCGTTTTGTTTTTAGTTGGACTTTTTTGGGGCATGCAGGCACTGTGGGCTTTTGACAAAGGCAGCTTTTTACAGACGCTGAGGGGCAAGGCAAGTAAGACGATTAAAGTCCTCAGAGCCAACAGGAGAGAGAGGCTTTGCTCTTTGAAGTGGTAAAATTAGAGCATCCATATGCCCCGGAGAAGTCATGGAGACGAATTTAATGATGTCAGTTTGTCTCCAGAGAGTGTCTCTGCTGTCACAGTCCTGTGATGTCACAAAACTAAATCGAGAAACAAAGGAAGAATTCTGTTGGCGTACGGTTCTGATACCTGGAAAGCACCTTTGACAATTTCATGGAAAGTAGAGAGATTTCAGTTCACACTTGGCTATCTGTAGATTTTTTTTTTTGAGGTGTTGAAACTTGGCTAGTTTTGTAAGTAAGTTTATAGAGATATATTTTTAGACTAGATCGTCAGAATCAAATTGTGTTGGTATAGAAACGGCTTTAAAATAGTCACCGGGCGGAATTGAAACGGTTAACGTGTATGGATCTGTCAACTGTACTTTCATGTGTGTGCTTGTCTGTGTGTGTCTGTGTGTGTGTGTGTGTCTGTTGTGTGTGTGCAGGCTTACACACTTGTGCCATGGAGCGCTGGTGGGGTGCTGAGGACAACTTGCAGGAGTCCGTTTTCACCTTGGCACCATATGGGTCCTGGCAATCAAAGTCAAGTCTTTAGGTCTGGTGGCCAGCGTCTTTGCCCACTGGGCCATCTCACTGGCCCTCTGTAATTATCCTAAAGTAGTAGTGAATGTTGGAACGCGTTCTGTGAGAGCTTGCTCGTTTTCATTACAGTGTAATTTAGTCAGGAGAGCCAGCTCTAGGGAAATAATGACTCATTAAGACGCGCCAGCCCTTTGATGAAGTCTAACCTGCTGCCTTACTCTTTCCCCATAGGTAAATGCTTTTGAGCACCTCGGGGGCCCTCCTCTGTGTTTTCCTCCTGGCTAGGAATTCCCGGACTTCTCTTGATGGCCTCTGGATGTTTGGTCGTGTGAACTGTGACTTAGACCTCTACATTCTCTCTGTGTGGTTTCCTGTCTGCCGTTTACTTCGTTGTATTGCCCCCCCCCCTTCCCGCCAGCATCGCCCACCCACATCTCCGGTCTGCCCTCTCTCCATACCCCAATTTCTTTGGATCTTACTTATCCTTTAAAGCTCACTATTTTAGTCTGCCTCGTGGGCACATTTTGTCAAGTCCTGGGGTCGATGTGCACTTTGGTATCCAAATCTCATAGACTGGTAAAGAGCTCTTTGTAAAGGAGCAGAGGGAGCCGGTGTTTTAGGGCGCAGAGCCCCACGTGACACACGCCCACAGGCCAGCGAGGGCACTCGTGTCTGGGCTGTCAGAAGATACTTGTCCACTTATTAGAGAAGATAATGCAAAGAGAGTTCGCCTGTCAATCAGAGTGGCCTCTTTGGCTTCTCAGCCACACATGCTGTACATGCTGGCCATGGGGATAATCTTGGACACCTACAGTGGCTTCTGTGTCAGCAGCTGGCCACCCAGAAAGCCCTGAGTTCAAGTCCAGGGTCCTTATCGTACTAACTTTATAAATATGGGAATAATGCTTCAACCGCCTGCGACTCAGTTTTCCAAGTATGAATTATTATTATTATTATTATTATTATTATTATTATTAATGTAGCCAGGGGATTTTTTTGAGGCTGGCCTAGGCAAATTCCAGGATACCCTTACCTACATAGCATGACCTTGAAAACATTTTATAGTAATTAAATTTTTTTTTTCAAAAACTCTGTTAGAGGTCTCTACGCTGTGTAACCTTCCTGGATTAGCGATATTTCCTTTTGGAGTGCTAAGTTTCCACACGGTGTAACTTCGTGGTAAGAGCATGAGCTTAGCATGCTTGTGCTCCTGGGGTCAACCACGCATCCCCCCAAACGGGCAAACCATCGAAAAGACCACCATGACTAAGCCTGACATTGTTCAGTAGAAGAAGTACCCTTTCTTCTTTCTTTTTCTAATAAATTACTTTTATAATTATTTACTTTTTTTGTTTGTTTTTTGTTTTTTGAGACAGGGTTTCTCTGTGTAGTCCTGGCTGTCCTGGAACTCACTCTGTAGACCAGGCTGGCCTGGAACTCAGAAATCCGCCTGCCTCTGCCTCCCAAGTGCTGGGATTACAGGCTTGCGCCACCACGCCCGGCTTCTACTTTTTTTTAATAATATGAATGAGTACACTGTAGCTGTCTTCAGACACACCAGAAGAGGGCATCAGATCCCACTACAGATGGTTGTGAACCACCGTGTGGTTGCTGGGAATTGAACTCAGAACCTCTGAAAGAACAGTCAGTGCTGACGTCGTCGTCGTCGTCGTCGTCGTCGTCGTCGTCGTCGTCGTCGTCGTCCTCCTCCTCCTCCTCCTCCTCCTCCTCCTCCTCCTCCTCCTCCTCCTTCTTTTTGAGACAGGATTTGAACCCAGGACACACTAGGCAAGTACTACACCCCCATTTTGTTTCTGAGACACTTCTGATCAGGTATCACAAGGTGACAAGAACTCCTACAAAGCCTGGGCACCCCTCAAATTCTCGATCCTCCTACCTCAAGCCTCCAGGCTAAGGACGGTGCTTGCTCGGCTCAGCTGGACTGGCTCCCAGGGAGAGCTTACCTCCCCTGTAGCTCTCGGCGATGTTCTGATAAAGCCTGGCTTTTATCCCCCCCTCTAGTTTCTGGACTCATCTGCCATCTCTGTACCCGAGAACAGAGTGCTGAGGACGACTGTCTCTGGAGCGTTCACTCCCACAATAAATAGTTTTCTTTTTCTGTAAATCTTTATTTGCATTGCAGATCATCTGTGTAACAAGAAAAAAATGAAGACTGGTGAGCTGTAGACTTAGGTAGTGGGTTTTTTTTAAAAACATGTTTTCGTACAGGGTCATTCATGTATGTAACTCATGGTGATTGCTCTTAGCCTGCTCCTCTTTCCTCCCCTCCACCCCCCCCGCCCCGCCCCCTCCCTTCCGTTCCCTGTGCACCTGGCCTTTTCCAGGAGCACACAGGGGTTGACCAGGGTCACAGGTGTGACCTTGGGATTAGAAATAGCCACTGGAGCCTGGGGACCGGTTTCCACTGTGGTTACACTGCTGGAGACAGTGGCTCCTCCTCCTAGAGTCTGTCAATCAGCCCTAGTTCACCAGTAAGGGGTTGGATCCACAAGCCCCGCCCCTATCCTTGATTGAGTGTTGAGAGCCGCCCTGTGCAGCCGGAGTGGAAGGGAATAGTCTTACCATCAACTTTAAGTTGCGCTTTCAACCCAGTCATCTAGGGTGCCTGCGTTATTTTTGTTATTTTGTTAAGTTTGGTTTGGTTTGGTTTCAACTGCTAGCCAGCTAAGCCTTGACTAAAGGTAGAGGAGGGATTTGATTGCCCGAGGAAAGATAGGAAAAGCCAGGTCATTATTTCTATTTGATGCCAGCATAATTGAGTCACCAATGCCAGGTGCCTGACATTGGACTTATCAGCATGCAGACTTTTCGAGTGAGTTCGAGCACCTCAGCTGACTGGAGGACAGCACAGCTGCTCCCGGGTGCGAGCTGGCTTCATTCATCTCCCCGGAAGGAACTCACTGCTGGGAAGGCTTGGGAAGGTGAGGTTGGTAGGCAGTTGTCTGAGTGAGACCTGCCATCCCGTGACTCTCAGGGCGGTGCCATGGGCCTGGTCAGGTGGGAACCCTGCTCCTTTGGGACACAGATGAGACCTGGCTCCCTCTCAGCTGGCTGGAAGCACTGAGTGGACATTTCACCTGTGAAAGTGAGTAGGCCTTACTGTATTTACTGTTTATCAGCGAGCCTACAGAAGAGTGGAATCCAGGACCCTTCCATACCTATGTATGCATGTGACTTTCTGTGGGGACGTCTTTGAACTTAAAATAGAGAATAAAAATGAAAACTTGACCCGGAGCAAGGACCTTTTCTTTCGTAAGGGGACAACTTTGTGTTTCTCTTTTCAACTTCATCATGTTGGTTTTGTCCTTTCTCGATCTCTTTCTCGCGTCTCCATTTCGAACTTTGACCCGTTGGCATCTTCTCTGTACCTGGCCATTCCGGAAGCTACTTTTTTTACCCTCTCGTTTTAATTACACAGAGAGTCAAGCACAGGTTTTAAGTTTGTTTTCGAAGTGCGTTTGCTTTGAAAATAGTTGAACGCCGAGAGTCGGGTCTAGGTGAGAAAGGCGAAATAGAAACGCACAACTTGGTATGGGTTCTGAGGGACAGCGGTTCCCTGCCGGAGCCCTGGTGAATGAATGGACGGCCAGCTCTTCGTTTCTACACTGAGATGGCCGGCTGTTCGGGGCTCTACAAGCTGGAGAAATGATGAGGCGATGTGATTCATGTTAATCTTACTGTGGCATCTTGTCAGCTTATAGAGGCTCTTTATAAGAACTATCGCTTTTACTTTAAGTTTATTTTGGGGCAATTTCACTTGTATATACAATACAGACCGATTTATGTATTTATGTATTTCTTTATTTCTTTATTTGAGGTATTATGTGAGCTGTAGCCCAGGTTGGCCTCAAATCTATGGTAGTCCTGCTTGGGTGCTGGGATTACAGGAGTGAGCCTGGCTGTGTGCTACTTTAAAGAAGTATAGGTGCTACGGGAAGCAGAGGCCGAGGCCGGCAGGTGGATCTCTCTTCAAGTCCCAGGCGGGCCAGGGCTACTGTCCTGGCTGGTTCTGTGTGTCAACTTGACACAGGCTGGAGTTATCACAGAGAAAGGAGCTTCAGTTGGGGAAGTGCCTCCATGAGATCCAGTTGTGGGCATTTTCTCAATTAGTGATCAAGGGAGAAGGGTCCCTTGTGGGTGGTGCCATCTCTGGGCTGGTAGTCTTAGGTTCTATAAGAGAGCAAGCTGAGCAAGCCAGGGGAAGCAAGCCAGTAAGAAACATCCCTCCATGGTCTCTGCATCAGCTCCTGCTTCCTGACCTGCTTGAGTTCCAGTCCTGACTTCCTTTGGTGATGAACAGCAGTGTGGAAATGTAAGCTGAATAAACCCTTTCCTCCCCAACTTGTTTCTTGGTCATGATGTTTGTGCAGGAATAGAAACCCTGACTAAGCAGGGTGTGGTGGTGCACGCCTGTAATCCCAGCACTTGGGAGGCAGAGGCAGGCGGATTTCTGAGTTCGAGGCCAGCCTGGTCTACAAGAGTGAGTTCCAGGACAGCCAGGACTACACAGAGAAACCCTGTCTAGAAAAACCAAAAAAAAAAAAAAAAAAAAAAAAAAAAGAAACCACAGACAAACAACCACAAAAATAGAAATATAAGTAAAGAAGATGGAAGTGTAGAAGCAGTTTGCTGCTGGAAGTTTCCTTTCTGCTGAAGTGAAAAACAGATGCTTTGACTTTCATTAAAGCAAAACAGTCCAGTTTTTGGCAAGATGTGACCCTAATGCTCAGGGAGTGGAGAGAGGTTCAAGGGCATCCTTGGAGAGTTGAAGGCCAGCCTGGGCTACCTGAGATCTTATCTCAAAAGATAGGCCCACCCGGTTTAATGCTGTATGTCCTTAATCCCAGGAATTGCAAGGCAGATCTCTGAGTTTAAGGCCAGCCAGGGATAGATAGTGAGACCCTACCTCAAAATATCAAAACATCAGGCTGGTGAGACGCCTCAGAAATTAAGAGTGAATGCTTTCTCCCAGAGGACCAGAGTTTGGCTTCTAGAATCCACATTGCATTGCTCACAACCACCTGTAATTTCAGCTCCAGGGATTCTGATGCCCCTGTCTGGAATCTGTGGCACTGCACACCCAAAACATATGCTCACACAGAAACACATACGCATTAAAAAAAGAGAAAGACAGAAATCTTAAAACAAAATGCAAACTAGCATCTGCCCATCCAGTGTCTTCAGTAGCGATACATTGTGGACAATTTTTAAATACAGTTTACTGTTCCTTTATGTTGGGTGCTAAATGGTATAATATTCTCTGAAACTACAAGAAATTAATGAGCTTTACAGTTCAGTTGTAAGGGAGTAGGGCTTTTTTTGGGGGGGGCGGAGGGGGTAGCTTTACAGAAGATATGTAAGAAATATTTAAGATAGTTTAACAGAAGTATGTCCTTTGGTTGTTTAAAAGCAGTTTTTCAACTTCAAAACAGTTCCGTGATGCAGTTCTGGGTTTTCTGTTACAAGCCTCCATTTCAGAAGCTGCATAAATCCTCCTCATGACCGCTTGTCTCCTCACCCGATTTCTTTTTTTTTGCTTTTGAGACAGAGTTTCTCTAGGTAGTCCTGGCTGCCCTGGAACTCACTGTGCCGACCATGCTGGCCTTGAACTCACAGATCTCTGCTTGCCTCTGCCTCCCCAGTCCTGCTATCTAAAAGCTTTTGGCACCACATCCAGCCCTGCTGCTTATGTGTAACACCTGCTTACCCATGATTCCGTCTGGATAGTATCTCACACCCCCAGCATTGTTTCCATAGGGACTGGATATAATGTAGCACAGGGTGCCCGGGCGGAATCCTGTTTGGCGGTCCTCTTCCTGTGGGCACATCTGTGTTTATTCTGTCAGTATTTTCTTAGTACTTTTGAGTTGGTCTAACAGTTGGGTTGGTTATTTGTTGGTGTTTTTTTTTTCGTTGTTTGTTTTTGAGATAGGTTCATTTAGATAGCTCAGTCTAGACTTGAAGTTTTAACATTCCTTCCACCCTGTACTGGGATTTCCGGCATGCCATCATCATTGGCCCCTCCCACCCTTTAAGAAGAGGATTTTGCTATTTTGCCCAAGGTAACCTTGAACTCTCCTCTATCAGTCTTCCCTCCTCTGGCACCAGAGTAACAGACCGCGGGTGCACAGTCTCAGCTTGTAGCATATTTCTGCTGTATCTGTGTCCCAGGTTCCAAATATATTTCTTTCTTTCTTTTTTCTTTTTCTTTTTTTTTCTTTTTTTGGATTTGTTTTTTTCCAGACAGGGTTTCTCTGTATAGCCCTGGCTGTCCTGGAGACCAGGCTGGCCTGGAACTCAGAAATCCACCTGCTTCTTTCTTTCTTCCTTTCTTCCTTCCTTCCTTCCTTCCTTCCTTTCTTTCTTTCTTTCTTTTTTAATCTCTTTCTGTGAGAATACTGGAGATTATAGTCCTGAGAGTGCCCTCAGCTTCTCTGATCCCCCCTGTCGATTGAAGATCTCTGAAGTGTAGTTAGAATTTAGCCCAGGAAGGACTTGTCCTCACTTTCTCTTGGGGTGGGGTGGGGTCAACACAGTTTTAGGTATGTTTAGCCTCCCTTCTAGCCGTGCAGAGTTTTAGGACTGCTGAATTTGATGCCGTTTCCTGGGTGCAGCAGCCTTAGGGTTGTCTGACGGTGTTGGCTGGCTGTTGAGTGACCGCTTACGGCTGGAACTTGTCAAGTTGGTGCAGTGTCCAGAGCCCCAGAGGAGTGCTGAAAGGTGACTGGTCGCTCTTTTCCCGCTTCATGAATCTTCCTCAAGTGGTCAAGAGAGTTGACGTCACTCTCAGTTACCTAAGTCAGCCTCGTGAGTTCATGAATCAGTCTGGGTAGGTTTCCAGCCAAAGCTACCCACATCAACATTTTCCTTAGATGCTGACTCTGTATATTTTAGCCCCTTCTCCAAAGGAGATGCTGTCTTTTATTTAAAAAGAAAAAGATTTATTTATTTATTTTTTTGTTCTTTGTCAGTGTGTGTGCCCGTAACCATTTTGGGCACACTGTATGTGTGCATGTGAGTTGGCTCTGGACACTAGAGGCGTTGTGTCCCCTGGAATTGGCATCACAGGTCATCTGAGCTGCTTGATGTGGGTGTTGATACCCCTACTCGAGGTTTCTGGTGGAACAGTACAAGGTTTTATTGCACTTTAGAGGTAAACTTGTTTTTTTGTTTTGTTTTGTTTTTCCGAGGAGACAGGGTTTCTCTGTGTAGCCCTGGCTGTCCTGGAACTCACTCTTGTAGACCAGGCTGGCCTCGAACTCAGAAATCCACCTGCCTCTGCCTCCCAAGTGCTGGGATTAAAGGCGTGCGCCACCACCGCCCAGCAGAGGTAAACTTGTAATCAGGCAGGAAAAGCATTGGTGTGTGTGTGTGTGTGGGGGGGTAATAACTCTACATTTCTGAGTGCTTTTGAATCAGCAGGCTAAAGTGCTGTTAGGGTAGAGTGTCCAGTGCTGTCACTTCCCTGGTTTTCACCCACAGCCACAGATCAGATGCTCTCTCGGCCTCGCCTTCTCACACCTTTGCCTGGGGACAGCAAAAGAAAGTCATCTATGCACCCCGCTTCTGCCCATTCCCAACTGGATGCTGTGGCACCCCCGAGCAGATAGAGAGCGCCTCGCCTCCCCATCACCACCCACGCCCGAGCCAATAGAGAGCGCCTCCCCATCACCACCCTGTTCTCTTGCTGACAGTTCTGGGGATCAAACCAGAGACCCAGTAAGTGGTACACAAGCACTCTCACATTGAGCTACACCCCAGCCCATGCTTTTAGAGGTCTTGCTAAGTAGCGCAGCCTGGCTTTGAACCGTGAGTACTCTTGTCCCATCCCTCTAGGGCCTCAGATGACAGGTGTGTGTCGCCATCCCCAGCGCCAGATTGGGTGTCAACCTTTGGGAGTCAGAGCTACCTACGTAGCACGGGAGGTACAAGGCGCCTTCCTCACACAGGAACTGGCGATGGGGGACTGGGTAGATCCTTTTGGCTCTTACAAGTTCTTTAAAACATTGTAAGTGGAGCTGTGTGCGTGGAGGCGTGCGCCTGGTAGTCCCAGCACTTCTGAGACAGGCAGGAAGACTGCTCTAAGTCTGAGGCCACCCTGGTCTTCATGAAGAGTTCTAGGTCTGCATAATGAGGTACTGCCTAGAAAAAAAAAACATGAAATAAAAATGATAAAGAGTAAATGTAAGCCGGGCGGTGGTGTACACCTTTAATCCCAGCACTTGGGAGGCAGAGGCAGGTGGATTTCTGAGTTCAAGGCCAGCCTGGTCTACAAAGTGAGTTCCAGGATAGCCAGGGCTATATGGAGAAACCCTGTCTCAAAAAAAAAAAAAAAAAAAACAACACAAAACAAAACAAAACAAAAAAGAGTAAATGTAATATACTTTTTCGCTGTCAGCTTGGTTGGATTTATAATCACCATGGAAACACATCTCTGGGTGTGCCAAATATTTCTAGAAATGTTTAACCGAAGAGGAGAGATAAACCTGACCTATGAGGGCAAAGTCTCATGGATTAGGTCTAGTTGATTAAAAAGGAAATCAGGCTGAGTAGCAGTGCTGCTCTCTGCTTCCTGAGTCAGGTCCAGCATGACCTCATGCTCCTGCGATGTCTTCCCGACACAGCATTGAGAAAGGCGGGTCACCAGCTGTGCTTTGGTCATTCTGATGCTTTCTGTCCCCTCCTCTCTGTGACTTTAATTCTGTATTAATCTGGGAGGTTCTCTTGACATAGTATACTTTGCGTCGGGTCTTTTGAAAGAGGCATAAGTTCTGGGAGGACAGGGTGGTAGAATGCATAGACGTGGGAGGATTATAAAGGAGGCTGGATTGGGTCTCGGGAGTCTGGGAATACAGCGTAGCCGATAGGTTGCTCACCCAGCATGGCATGGGCAAGGATCTGTGTTCAATTCAGGAGAACACGCACGCACGCACGCACGCACGCACGGCAGAATTTGGTTCTTTTAGATAGAAAAGCATTGTAGGGAGTCCAGTGGATAAGAATGATGAAGTCAAAGGGTTAAAAACAAGAAATGGGCTGGGCCTGGAGGTGCACAGCTTTAATCCCAACATGAATTGCAGGCAGACATCTTTATTAGGATAGCCTGGTCTATGTGGTTTCTGGCCAGCCTGGGCTATACAGTGAGACTTTGTCTTGGGGAGAGGGGAGAGGAAGAAAGAGAGAGGGAGAGAGAAGTAGGGATGGCTGACTGGAGGGAGGGATGAGTGGGGGGAGGGACAGAGAGAGGTAAGAGAGGACTTCTATTTAATTTGTTTTGGGTCTTTAAAGGAGACCTGGGCAGCCATGGCATGATCTGCTGTTTGGTGCATAAAGCAAATTAAATGGAGCCTGTCCTTGTCCTCAGAACCTACTACACAATGGCGTACTTAGTGGATATTGTTAAAGGAGCTGAGATAGTTTAAACAGAACGAGGAAGTAATTTGTATGTGATGGTGCAGGTTTAGTTCGGCATGCCTCTTCTGAGCGCTCCCTGGAGACAGAGATTGGAAGGAGCTGAGCTCTGGCCCGAAGCCCGTCAGGACGCAGAGTGCAGGGGTCAGACCAGGCCCCGCACTCACTTCTGTTACCTTTTCATAAAGAATCAACTTTAGCATCAATCCTCTTGATTCAGATTGCTTTCATATAGAGTGTCCAGTGTTAATTTATGTCTGTAAAGACTGTTACCCTGACACAACTCTTTCATTGTAAGCTGTTGTGAACCTTCCAGGGGGCCATGGAATAAGTTTTTCCGTAACCCTAAATGTGTAGTATTTTTTAACTTTTTAAAACTTTTATTTATCATCATCGTCGTCGTCATCGTCATGGTGTGTGTGTGTGTGTGTGTGTGTGTGTGTGTGTGTGTGTAGATTAAAGGACAGCTTCATGGAGTTGATTCTCTCCCACGGATTGAACTCAAGAGTCTTCAGGCCTCCCTTGGCCAGGCTACAAATTGCCTTTATCTGCTGAGTCATCTCTGACTGGCCCCGGGAAGTGCTTTCAACTTGGTAAGATTTCAGAAGAAATTGTTCTGGCTTTTGAGATTCGGATCTTTGGAAGCTGTTGTTTTCAAGGTCTTGACCATCGATTATAACCTGTAGCTGCTCAGCACGTCGGAGAGACTGTCCTAGAGGAAAGGCAGTATAGGTTTGGGGTAGGTCAGGTGGTTTTTTTCCCCATGGTACGTGTGGCGGCTGCCTTTCCATCAGCCAGAATGAATCACACGGCTAGACCGGATGTCAGCAGGGATGAAGATGTGTCATCCTCATCAGTGTCCAGGAAACCATAGCAACTGGGTAGAGGTCATCATCCTCTCCTAGGAAGGCAGCACTGTCAGGACTGGCGATCAGATCTACCACAGCACCATTCAGACCCGAGCATATTATTATGAGTGTTTTAGCTACGTGTATATACCTGCATGTACACATGCGTGGGTGGGTCTTGTGCTCCGGGATCAGAGGAGGATGTTGGATCCCCCCGGATCTGGAGTTATAGGTGGTTGTGAGCAGCCATGTTGGAGCTGGGAGCTGAACCTGCATTCTCTGCAGGAGCAACAAGTGTGGTCAACTAACGGGCCAAGTGCGGTCAACTAACGGGCCAAGTGTCCAGCCCCGGGCACTTCTGAAGGCTGTATGCACACTTCAAAGAATGGTAGTACACGCTTGCGTAGACCGGGAAGTTTAAGAAACGTAGACAGTCCCCTTGAAGGATTCTGTGCTTTTACACTGTTGCTCAAACAAAACCATTCTCATGTAACTTGTGTTGAATCCTCTCATGGAGCCATCCCAATGTAAAACTCTGGAACAGGCACAGTGTAATTTTCAGTCCTCTCCGTAGTGATAGGAGCCATCATGTCTCCTCCCCCTCCTCCTTTTTGCAGTTTTTTTTGAAAGAGGGTCTCATTGTGTAGCCCAGGCTGGCCTCTATCTTTGGGCCATCCTCTTACCTCAGCATCCTTAATGCTACTATCACAGGAGGGTACTGCCGTGTCCAGCAAACGCCTTTACTCTACCTCATCAGTCTATCTTCCGAGGCTGTCAGAGGCCTCGTATGGGCTTCAGTTACACGGAGTATACAAAAACAAAAGCACTCTTCCTCAAGGTACATTAGAAAGCATTCCTGATTTTTCTGTTTGTTTTGTTTTTGATGCAGGCTCTGTGTAGCCCTAGCTGGCTTGGAACTCACTACGTAGACCAGGCTGGCTTCACACTCCCAGTGATCCGCCTGCCTCTGCCTCCCAAGCACTGAGATTAAAGGCATGCGCCTCCACACCTGGCTTCTGCACTGTATTTTATAAAACAAAACAAAACAAAAACCCCTCACTCAGATGTCACAGAACAGAACTGCGCCCAACTCATAGAATACAGTATCACTCCTGCACCTGCATGGAAATCCGCATGAGCATAATTTATCTAAGTCTCACATTTTATCTTTTCCTTTGCAGATTGAATTCCTCTCTTAAACTCCGGGATGTTTCTTTTACTCGTGGACACATTTGCTACGTAGCAGTCGATGGCGTAATTCGAGCGAGCGTTGCGTTGCTGTGGCTTTGGTTCTTTTGTGTTTCTGGAAGCTCCAGTCTGAAGGGTACAGGACTTTCTGTGATGACAATATGACCCACAGCAAAGGAAGACCTGTCACTTACAAGACAAGCGCCAGTCCGGAGAGTGGAGGAGGTTTTGTAGATTGGACTTTAAATTTAAATACGATTCAATCTGACAAGTTTTTAAACTTGCTTTTAAGCATGGTACCAGTCATTTACCAGAAAAACCAGGAAGACAGGCATAAAAAGGCGAACGGCATTTGGCAGGACGGGCTGTCAGGTGCAGCACACGCCGCCTTCAGCAAGAGAGCAGAGCCGCATCTGGACTACCACGAGTTCTCAGAGCAGGCCTTCCACAGCGGCAGCGGGCACACGCCAGCCAGCTGCAGCCCCAAGTATGACGACTATGCCGGCTATAACTACTGTGATGGGAGGGAGGCTTCGGAAACCACCGCCATGCTGCAGGACGAAGACCTGTCCAGCGAGGGCGACGATGTGATTGTGGAAACAAGCCAGAGGTTCCCGAAGGAGTCCAGCGGGGTCATGGCTCTGCAGATCCTGGTGCCGTTCCTGCTGGCTGGGTTTGGGAAGGTTTCCGCTGGCATGGTTTTAGACATAGTGCAGGTGAGATTTTTTATCTTTAGTTTCACTGTATGTGCAAGGGTGTGTGTGTGTGTGTGTGTGTGTGTGTGTGTGTGCCTTCTCCGCTTTGGGATTGTGTGTATGTGTTACCATAGTTGGCTTTCTGTTTTTAATTAATTAATTAATTATGAGACTGTTTTGTAACTAGTGCTGGAACGAACCCAGACTCCCGTCCAGATGATGAAGTCTCACAGGTTCATAACTGTTAGCAACATGGACTCTGCCATCATGAATTGGTCAAGGAACTGGGCATCGTGGTGCCGGCCTGGCATCTGGCATTTGGGATGCAGAGGCATGAGGCTCACACATTTAAGGCTGGCCTAGGCTACGGCGGCGAGTGAGTGGCCAGCCTGAGCTGTCTTAGAAACCCAAGGGCTGGTATGCATCTCAGTGGTAGCGCGTTTGCCTCATGTGATAGGCTGTGGACGTCATCTTGAGAGAGTAAGTCTCGGAGTCAGTGTGTCAGGCTTAGTTGGAGCTGTTGGTGTTAGGTGCAGAGTAGGGCGCAGTGTTGTCAGATGCTGAACCAACGCCAACGGAACGGTCTAAAGCCCTCAGATCCTGATCTTGGGAGGGTGTGGTGATTCCTGAGTAAGTTCACTGACGAGATAACCTGTGCTATTTTTTTTTTTTAAAACCGGGAAGCAGCCGGGGTGCTGTCCCAAGCCTTTAATCCTAGGTACCTAGGAGGCCGAAGCAGGCAGGTCTCTTGAGTTTGAGCCAGCCTGGTCTACACAGTGACTTTCAGGCCACCCAGGGCCACATGGTGAGACACTGTCTCCATAGCAGTGATAACAAGGAAGCAAAGTTGGAGTCAAACCCCAGGTCTTTGGGAACATCCTGTGCTAAGGGAAGCCGCTGCTTTGTTTTACAGCACTGGGAGGTGTTCAAAAATGTGACAGAAGTCTTCATCTTGGTCCCCGCACTTCTTGGCCTTAAAGGGAACTTAGAAATGACGCTGGCTTCTCGATTATCCACCGCAGTAAGTTTTTCCCGCCTATTTCCTATTACGTGTGTTTCTTATTTCTCTCCACTTAGAAGAGTCCGTGTGACAAGGACATCGGTTTCCTGTCTGGTAAGTTTCCCGGCCTCAGAGTTACACCAAATAGCTTTGACTGACACGGGGCCCTGAAAGGTCTGAGTTCTCTCACCGAAGGATGCCGGCCTGCTTTGCCTCATCACCAGAAGCCGCAGGATGTTTGGTTTCTTTGATACCAGGCCGCACTGGCAGTAACTTAGTGCACAGTACTCGGGGTGGGCAGATACTGAGAGTGTGTGGGTCTGAGGTCTGCTGAGTGGTGTTTCCTTTTATAATCTGACTGTCATATACTGCTAATCTGTGCATATCAATGATCCATAGTTATAGATCCATAGCTAGAGCTGTTTTATCAGACGGGGTTTCAAATTTGCCATGCAGACAAGACTGACCCTGAACTCAGAGATCCTCCTGCCCCCGACTCCGTGTGCTGGGATTAAAGGCGTGTGCCACCCTGCGCGTGGCTATCTCCTTTTATATCGTAGGACCCCATAGTTTGATTTATGACCCACTGTTGGATGCTTAACCACGCCCCGATGGTCTGTCATGATAGAGAGTTACTTCCGTGCGATCCCACCACATGGCAATTCACAACTTTCCATCCGTAACTCCAGGTCCAGGAAATCAAATGTCATCTTCGGGCCTCCAGCACCAAGCTTGTGATATGCATGCCTTCAGGCAAACAGTTATAAATTAATAACCAATGCTGAATATATACACATGTATATTATATAGGTTTTATTACCCATATAACATATATAACATAAATATACATTTTTAGATATAATACATGATATATACTATATTATATATATTATAAAGATACATTTATATAATATATCATATATGTGTGTACATGTATACATATATGTATACATAGATATATATTATATAAATATATATATATATATATATATATATATATATATATATATTTGAGATAAGGTGTCCTCTGTAGCCCTGGCTGGCCTGGAACTCATTGTGTAGCTTGATCTGGTCTCAAGCTCACAGAGACGCTCTGCCTCTGCCTCCCGTGTGCCGGGATTGAAGGCCTGCAGCAGCATGCCTGACTCGACAGGATAAGTGACAACAATAGAGGCATAAAGCAGACACAACTCTGAAGTAAAAATTAGGCAGCACAGACCAACCATCCGATACCGGCTGACTGATTCGTCTAGTGGTGTGCGGAAAGCAATCCGTGTACCGCCTCTCTGTCAAGCATGACTTTGCCTGCTCCCTGAGACAGAACGGCCTGGAGAAACACCCGCACTGGGTCATCGCCAGTCCCAACCTGCTGACTGCCCTGTTTGCTTCTCTAAACTGGCCACGCGCCACCACGCTAAGACAGGTGTTCTTTAGCAGTTGGGCTAGGGGCAAGAATTCAGTGGAGACTCGTAACATATTTACACAGGCTAAGATTATCTAGACTTAGAAGCTTTAAAAAATTACTTTAAGATCTGAGAGCCCAAGCAGGGAGTGGTGGTACATGTGTTTAATCCCTGCACTTGGGAGGCAGAGGCAGGTGGATCGCTCTGAGTTCAAGGCCAGCTTGGTCTAAAGGACAAGCCTTGTTCCAGGATAGCCAGGGCCATTACACAGAGAAACTCTGTCTCAGGGACACCCCCAGACACCCCCCACACCCTCCCACTTCCCCTGCCAAAGCAGCTTCCTGTATTATATATTCAAACTCAAAAGTTTTAAGGATGCCTTTTTCTCAAGTGACGATGTGATGTGGTAAATACATTTAAAACTCTAGGAAAAATAAGTGATGGAGCTGGGAGGGTGGGTCAGTGGGCAGGACCTGTGTCTGATCCAAGGTGGGGTGTGCGTGCAGTCCAGTCCCCGGGGAGGCAGAGGCAGGACAGCCCCTGAGTCCTGCTGACCAGTCAGCCGCAGACCATCGAGACGCCTTGTCTAAAAGACAGAGTGGATGGCCCCTGGGGAATGCCCTTTCCTGTCACGTGTGTGCACACAATGTACATGCTCCTGCAAACACACAGATTTCATGCATATACCCCCCCTACACACACTCTCTTATTTCTTGAAAAAAAAATCTAATTGTGAAATCTTGATGTTTAAAATGTAAGTTTGAAGCCAGGCGGTGGTGGCACATGCCTGTAATCCCAGCACTTGGGAGGCAGAATCACGCGATTTCTGAGTTCGAGGCCAGCCTGGTCTACAGAGTGAGTTCCGGGACAGCCAGGGCTATACAGAGAAACGCTGTCTCGAAAAAACCAAAACCAAAACGAAACAAAAAAGTAAGTTTGATGCTTCTTCATTATTCTAGTACCTTCTTGTTGAATGGGGAGGTGACATCTCCTGATAGGCTGAGTTTGGATTTCAGTGCCTGGTCATTTGGCACCCAGGGGGGATGTGCTGGGTCGACCCCAGGCCTTTGAGAAGGAAGAACAAAAGCACACGTGGATTCCCTGTAGCTTTGAGAATTAGTGGACAGACATGACGGTCACCCACGCCTGAGTCCAGGAGGCGACTTCCTGGAGACACTGAGGCACTGGTCTTAGAGAACCAAATGGAAGCGCTTGAGGAGGAGAACACTACTGGACGGGAATGAAAAGGTGGCTTCTGATCAATACAGCTAAGCGTACTGGACTTTGTTCTGATCAATACAGCTAAGCGCACAAGCGGTTAAGCAACACGGCGACTTTGCCAGGAATAGTGGAGTTTTGGTTCAATTACCTCAGAGAACATTGCTCTAAACACAGCTGTCGTTCTTGAGCCCTGTCCAGCGTTTGTAATGGATTATGTCATTCTCTTTTGACGTAGGTCACGCTGTAGGAAATCCAGTTAGAAAAGAATATATTTTAAATAAGACTTGCCATATTGCCGGGTGGTGGTGGCACACACCTGTAATCCCAGCACTTGGGAGGCAGAGGCAGGGTTTAACAATATGTAATCAACATCTCATTACATATTTCCCCTTCCTTTTCTCCCTTCTCCCCTCCCACGTCTTTCTGCCTTTGCCCAGATCCACGGCCCCCTCCTCCCTAACCCTGGTCATAGGTACAGACACACAACTCACTGAATCCCCTCAGTGCCTCCTGGATGTGCGCGTATTCTAGGGCTGACCGCTGGGGACTGCAGGACCAGTCAAGAGACTCGTCCCTGGGAAAGACTCACTTTCCTCTCTCAACAGTTGCCTGCCTGTATCTCTTCATCTAGGAGTTGAGGCCCCACAGGACCTCCCCCCTCCACACTGGCGTGGCAGCTGGTGTTAGAATTGTTCTGGTCTCGTCTAGGTAACCAGGTTGTTGAGATCTCAGGGGCGACGCTACCCTGGCATGGCTTGAAGACGCAATCTCACAGCAGACACCTTGGTCCCTGTGGCCCTTGTAACCTTTTCACCTTCTTCTCTTTGGCGGACCCTGAGTCCTTAGTGTAGGGGTTGTAGATGGACTGACTAGGGCTGGGTAGCCCTGTGGTCAGCTGCCCTCTGCATTTTGAACAGTGGTAATTTTCTATAATGGTCTTTGCTGCCAAATTATCTTCTTTTTTCTAAATGTGCACGTATGTCTGTGTTCCGTGAGTGTTCCTGGTAAGGCAGAGACCAGAAGAGAGGGCATTGAATCCCCCGGAACTGCAAATATAGACAGTCGGGAGCTGCTGTGTAGGTGCTGGGAACCGAACCCTCGTCCTCCGGAAGAGCAGCAGTGCTCCTAACTGTTGAGCCATCTCTCCAGCCCAGGGTGAAAGCATCTTCTTTGACGAGGGCTGAGGTCTCCCTACACTTACCTGTGGCTACAAAGATACCATCTAGAGTGCAGTTAGGAATTATGCTGGCTTAGGAAGGTGCCAGCAGTAGGTTCTTCTCTAAGATCTATGACCGCATCAACTGGGTGTTGTCCATGGGCTTGTGGTAACGCAAGGGTAGAAAAGTGAAGGGGGGGGGGTGGCGGGATGATTGGAGAAACAGCATGAGCACTGGGGCAGGAAAGAGAGAGGAAAGAGAGAATGTCTCCATGCCCCATGTTTCTGTCTGTCTTCCAGAAACCATGACCCCTTTCACTAGTGCCTTCCCAACGTTAAGACATTCCCGTCACACAATAACCTGAATGTTTGTATGGACAGGAACTTTGTAGAATGTAGCTCCCTCCCTTGGAAGAGGTCAGCAGTGATGGTACCAAGTGGCTCTGGCCTGGATCCCTAAGTCTACTCTGACGCTGCACTCTGCCCACCTCGGTCTCTGTGGGCCCTGAATCCTGTGAGCCTCTGCTGCTTTACTAACAGCTGAGGAGGCTTTATGTCCAAGGCTTCTTTTAGAGTCACTGCAGATTAACTGTAGCTCTTGACGTCTTTCTAATAGTTGCTGAAATTGCAACACCAATCTTTGCCTGCCTCTGGAGCTCTAAGCCTGGGGTCGATTCACTCTCTAATCATTGCTCTCTCGAGCGGAGCTCCAGATTATCCAAGCTACAGACATGATTGAATCGATAGTTATTGTCAGGTTTAGTAAATACGACCGTAAAGACAGCACGGATAATTGTTGTAAGGAACCGAGAAACCTCAGTCTTTGCATTAGCTGGATACTTTGAGCCTAAAGTCCAGAGGGAGATTGCAGAGTAGAATGTGTTTTCTAAATTGAAGGGATGGCATCTTGGTGTGATGTGACACCTCCTCCACTGCTCTGCTGCTCCTGAGACAGCTCCGGTCCATCCCTGGTTAAATATACCTGTAAACAACAACGTGACGTGTTTCCATGGAGCTGGGTATTGAGCCTGGACCTGATTGTGTCCTGCATCTCCTTAACTCGCCCTTTTAAGCTTTAAAAGCTTTAAACTATTTATTTAGTGCATGTGTATGCGTGAGTGCGCACATACCACATGTGGGTGTGAGGTCAGGACAGCTGTTGGAGTTGTTCCTTCTCCACTGTGTGATTTCCCGTCAGCAAACGCAGGTTGCCGGCCTTGAGCGGTGAGCACCTTCACCACCGAGCCATATTGCAGGCTGCAGATGGTTTTCTTTTTATAACATTTGAAAATCTCCTGTGAGTAGATGAAGAATCAATAGAGTTTAACTCAATGTAATATATTTATAAATTTTGTGCATGTGCGTATTGCTAATGATTGTCCATTGCTTCCCAAATTACGACATTAGGAAAACTTGGCACATTTGGATGATTTTTTTTTTTAAATCTGAGTAGTTGAGAAAGAATAGTATCTGTATTGCAGAGCAGAAGAGTATGTGAGTACTAATCTTATTTTGGAAAGTGTCCCCCACCCCATTTACCAGAAAGCTGTATGTACATTTTGATAATTGGAGGTCTACAGTGAAGATTGTGAACCTACCAAAGTCTTACCGCTAACACTTCTACTCATGACTCAAACGCGAATGATTTGTTTATATCCTACTCTTGGCCAGTAACTTCTTGGATTATATCAGTTTTATGCCATGGAATTATGTGCCAACAGCTCAGAATTATACCACTCTTTCTTTTGGGCTTCAGTATACCAGACTTGGTGTGAGGATGGCAGTCAGTAGTGTAGTCGCACTGTCTTCCAGCAGATGGATGACTGTAACTTGTCACCTGAGAACCTGGTTTCCCATCTTGGCCACGCCTGATGTCTGTCTCACTGCAGACATGGTGGTGAGTTGGGAATTGCTCTGGGCACAGGCCGAGCACAGAGGATTTATTACTAAAGGAGTGTTGTGTACTTGAAGACTCGGGTTCTATTTAAATGAAGCAGACGGTAGAGTGGAGCATAAAAGTATCCTCTTCACAGGTAAATGTTGGGAAGATGGACTCACCCATTGAGAAGTGGAATCTGATCATTGGCAACCTGGCTTTAAAGCAGGTAAGTGGCGTGGGCTTCAGTGCAGAGCTTAGATGTCAAGTTTACCATTGAAGATATCAGATAATAATTTAGTTAATGGGATCACTTGATTGATACTCATTGCTTTTGAAAGTTACTTTATTTCTAGAAACTGATTAACCTCTTCCAAATGTAACGAAAGTATACAAATACTGAAAGACGTGGGGGAAACAAAACCCTATAACTATAATAGAGCTAGCCTTTGTACTGATACTTATACAAATATTTAACTTTGTTGTTTAAGTACTGCCTTAATTACTGTTCGATTGCTATGAAGAGACAGCGTGACCAACTCTTATAAAAGAAAGTGTTTAATTGGGGACTTGCTTACCGTTTAGAGTGTGATGATTATGGCTGGAAGTGAACAGGCGCTTGAGCAGGAGCTGAGAGCTTTATATCCTGGTCAGCAGCAGGCAGTGAGAGACAGACAGACAGACAGACAGACAGACAGACAGACACACACACACACACACACACACAGAGACAGAGACTCAGGGCCTGGGCCTGGTGAGGGCTTTTGTAAAGTCCTTTCCCAGTGACATACCTCCTCCAACAAGGCCCCCCCTCCCCTTCCTAATCCTTTCCAAACAGTTCCACTAACTGGTGACTAGGCATTCAGATACATGAGCCTGCGTGGTGGGGGAGGGGCATACCCACTTAAGCCACTGTGCATCCTATTTCTCTTTCATTTACGACTCTACTTTTTCATTATGGCTATAAGTTAGTGGTGGAGGGAGCGTGGGAGACACGGTCTCATGTATCCCAGGCTGGCATTAAACTTTTGATGGCGGGGAGGGTGACCTTGAACTTCTGCCCCCCCCCCTTGAGGGCCACAGGTGTGTACTGGCAGTCCTGGCTAATGGGACTGGGATAAGCCCATGGCTCTGTGCATGTCAGCAGCGCACTCCTCCAGCTGACCCCAACTCTCTCCCATCTTGATGAGTTTTGAGGCAGACTTCCAGTGTTGTTCAGGATGGCCTTACACTCTGACAGAATCCCCCTGCCTCAGCCTCTCAGGCACGTTCATCAGGCTCTGCTTTTTGTGTTTTGTTTTGTTTTGTTTGTATTAGTTTTAGTTTTTTTTAAGGTGTTGTATGCATTTCTTGGTCTGATCTCAAATTCCTGTCTTTACATTAATCTTCCTGAGTCTACAGGAACCAATACCAAGACTGCCTACTTTAATTTTTCTAAATTAGTATTAGAAATAAGAAACGAGCATTAATTTCTCCAAGAAAGTAAATTAGAAATTCTAAATAAGTAATAGTTTCTTAATTGACCTCTTTTCTGGTAATGTGCTCACCTATTTATGCTGATTTTTCTTTCTTACTGTTTCATTAATCTTAACAAATCTGCTCAAATACCAATAACATATGTACTAAGCCAGGAATTATATATCATCTGTGACTTTTTTCTAGTCTAAGGTGTCTCTTCGGCCTCTTCACCTACGCTTCCCCAACTCAAGTCAGAGATGTCACCTGTCAAAGTAACTCTTTAGCACCAGGAATATGCAGTAATTTTGGTGTTGTCAAGGCCATAAGGTTGAGACCATGGCTGTGGGAATAGAATTTTGTGCATTGCCTTTCAGGGACAAAAGAGTTCCTGGAAATAAAAGCCGAATGATATAGCCTCAGCTCTAATGTCACGGCAGCTGTAGAGCCTTTGCTAGTTCATATAACCCTCCCGGGCTTCACGCTGGCTTTTCAGTCATAGTATTTTCTTAGAAAGCTTTAAGAATCTTTCAGCTTGACCTTGTAGAAATCTGAGCAGGGGTGGTAAAAACATTTACAAACAAGGATGTACATCAGTGGGAGAGTTCTTGTCTAACACATAAAATATTCCCTGTAAGGTCAACAAAACAAACCAAGACCTTCCAAATATTTATAGATAAACGGAGCACTATAGCAAATGAGAATGTTGGGAATATATGAATTTAAGCACTGAACAGTCTTAAGCCGTGAACCCGAAACTGCCCTGGGTGATGACACGGGTCAACCTAACAGTCCCCACGTCAGCCTCTGGCAGTCCCTCCCCTGCCATCCTCTTTCCTGTAACTTGGTTAGGATGGTTGCCAGGGATGGCTAGGAATTTGCTGACCCTGGTTGCCAGCTTGTTTGGCTTACTCTCCCAAGCACCTGTGGGGAAGAGGGAACAGCAGATGGCCTCCAGCGAGGCCGGACTGGAGCGGGTCCCACTGAGAAACGAAAGAAGATGAGGGCCGAACTAGGGGACGTCGTCTTCTCCCTGAAGCACACCAGCAACATTTGTGAGGAGACGATGAATATAGTTCTGAAGGAGAGGCTTGGCGGGGCTCGAGAGCCGGCTCGGCAGTTGAGAGCACTCACCGCCCCCTGAGTACCGGGGTTTGGCTCTCAGCACCCACATCAGGTGGTAGGTCTATGTGATTGTGAATCAGCTTGGTCTCCACGGTGAGTCCCAGACCATCCAGGACTGCACAGTGACACTCAGTTTCAACAGCAAGACAAAAAACGAAGTGACCCCTCATCACATGCCTGTTGACACAGCTCAGGGCAGTTGGAGAGCCCACTGTCTTAAGTGGTAATAAAACCAAAATCTAGAAGCCTCTTCAAAATGAAAGCAGGTCTGTTACCATACACAGCAACCCCCCCCGATGATCTTGTATGTGATGATTAACTAATGATAATTTAATGTTTTAAAAATGGCTGATCTGGGTTGTACAAAAATGGTTTTTAGGTTCAGGCCACAGTGGTGGGCTTTTTAGCAGCAGTGGCGGCCATCATCCTGGGCTGGATTCCGGAAGGGAAGTATTACCTCAGCCACTCCATACTTCTGTGCTCCAGCAGTGTGGCAACCGCCTTCATCGCATCGCTCCTGCAGGGTGAGTGCATCCGTGCAGGCCAGCTTGGCAGGTTCTGACGGTTCAATAAAAGGATCCGTTTCCCAGGATGGCGACTTTTAGAATACTTGTTCACAGTGAAAATGGCAGAAAATTTCCACAGACACTTTAAAGAGCCTTAGTTCAGATCTATTTCTCTCTCTCTCTCTCTCTCTCTCTCTCGCTCTCGCTCTCGCTCTCGCTCTCGCTCTCGCTCTCGCTCTCGCTCTCGCTCTCCCCATCCATCCATCCATCCATCCACCCACCCACCCACCCACCCACCCACCCACCCATCCATCCATCCACCCACCCACCCACCCACCCACCCACCCACCCATCCATCCATCCATCCATCCATCCATCTACTTGGATTTTTGAGACAGGGTTTCTTTGTGTATAACCCTGGCTGTCCTGGAACTAGCTCTGTATACCAGGCTGGCCTCGAACTCACAGAGGTCTGTCAATGTCTGCCTCTGAGTATTGGGATTAGAGGCGTGCGCCACCACCTGATTTATTTTGTTTGTTTCATTACTTATAAACACAGGCTTTTGAGGTTGTCCCCTTGGCCACAGGTAGATGTTATGGCTCGGTTTTCAACAAGATTACTACAATTTAAGAGGTAAATACAGAGTGAGTTCCAGGACAGCCAGGGCTACACAGAGAAACCCTGTCTCGAAAAACAAAACAAAACAACAACAAAAAAAAGGAGTTAAATGCTTTCCTGGAAATCACACAGGGGACTTTCTGGCTTGTCACAAGCCTTCCAGGAATTCTTAGTTTCAAAAGCAATCCCTCCGTTTAAATTTTTGGTTGAGGGTACATCCTGTGCTGCTAGAAGTTCTTAGTTCAGTTCCCAGAACCTAAGCGAGGCGGCTCACAATTGCCTGTGACTACAGCCCCGGGTGAAGAATGAATCCAACACCAAGAGCTGCTAACGGCATCTGCACTCATGAGTGTACTTGGTCGCACGCACGCACGCACGCACGCACGCACGCACGCACGCACGCACGCACGCACGCACGTATGCACATAAAAAACAAAAAACAAACTAAAAAGCCCAAACTTTACGTTTCCGTGACAATATAAATATAACCTGGTGCTTATGCTTAAGGTAGCATATTTTTGGCTATATGCTTAAAAAATAGAAGTTAAAAAAACTTGAGCTGGGTGGTGGTGACATATGCCTTTGATTCTAGCACTTGGCAGTCAGAGAGGGGTGGATCTCTGAGTTCGAGGCCAGCCTGATCTAGAAATCAAGTTCCAGGCCAGCCAGGGTTACACAGAGAAACCCTGTCACACCACCAAATAAATATTAACTGCATTGGAGTTTACAGGACCATCTTCTTTGTATTTATTGATATGAACACTATATTAGATACCTTGTATGTTACGGGATATAATCATTGAAGCTTAGTTTTTACATTTTTTTTAAAAAGTTAGTTGGTTTCTTTTTCTTTCTTTCTTTCTTTCTTTCTTTTCTTTTTTTTTTTTTTTTTTTTGAGACAGGATCTATCTAGCCCTGGTTGTCCTAGAACTCTCTATGTAGACCAGGATGGCTTCAAACTCACAAAGATGCCCCTGCCTTTGCCTCCCAGTTGCTTGTGATCAAAGCTATGACCCATCATGCCTGGCTAGATCTTGCTGCATTAAAAAAAAAAAAAAAATAGCCGGGCGGTGGTGGCACACACCTTTAATCCCAGCACTTGGGAGGCAGAGGCAGGTGGATTTCTGAGTTCGAGGCCAGCCTGGTCTACAGAGTGAGTTCCAGGACAGCCAGGGCTATACAGAGAAACCCTGTCTCAAAAAACAAACAAACAAACAAACAAACAAACAAAAATAACAAAAATAATAATACCCTCTTTCTGTCTTTGTCTCATTTAGAAAGTGCTACTTAAAACTTATCAATATATCAGGTGTGAAATCGCTACAGTTTTCAAAGCACAGATGTTTAAGTGGATTTTATGTTCCTCACTTTATCTGGCTTTACTTACTTTATCTGGTTGCTTGCTATTTCCTCCATTTTAATATGTGTAAAGCAGTTCCTGTAAAGTATACTTCGTAGGTGAGGAAACTTTACCTCCTTGTCAGCAGTACAGTCATATTACAGCTCGGGTCTCCGACTCCCAGCAGTCCATGGGGCTGTGTGTACGGTTGCCAGGGAAAACCCGGCGTAGCCCAGCAGGGTCTCCGTGTGGGGCTGTAGCGGTGCTGCTCTGGGGGAGGTCTCCGTAGGATGGCATCTCGGAGGGCTATGTAAACATTTCCTTCCCCTTCTCAAACGCACTATGGAAAGAGCAGCTCTGAGGGTGAAAACCCCCCCGGCATCTAAGACGTGAGCATCCCTCGGTGCAAGGCACAGATCTGCTGATTGCAGGTTTGGCTTTATGAGCTACAGCGCTGCGTACTGGCCCAGAATCACGAACTGTGTGGCCTTTGGCAAGAATTTTAGCCCTGTTCCCTGGAACCTGGGCTTATTACCCATAAAGCTGGCATGCCAGAATAAAACATTTGGCGCCGTGGGTACTCTGAAGGTGTGGTGAGACGGTGTTTATCCCTTCCCATATCGGCTTATGTTTCAAACTGATACATGGCACTGTGTGAGCTCCAGACTTTCCATTTCTTTGTATAATGTTCTTTCCTTTTTTTTCTTTTCTTATACTCTTGGTTATGGACATAGTGTTATGGTTTTTTTTTTTTCACTTGTACGATTCAAGAAAATAAAGATCGGACAGTGTAAGCACTCAGTCACATCTCCTCTGTCCCTGGCTTAGAGACGGGAACTTGAGCCAGAGAGTATCTTGTAAACTGGATATGGTACTTGACAACCTCAACCCCAGCACCAAGAGGCAGAGGCATGCAGTTCTTTGTGAGTTCAAGGCCAGCCTGGTCGACATAGCAAGCAAGTCCCAGGATGTGCAGAAGCTACATGCTAAGATCCTTCTCAAAAAGAAAAAGTATCTTTTAAACTTTTGTTGTTGTTGTTGTTGTTGTTGTTGTTGTTGAGTCTTGTTGAATGTCCTCAGCTAGCCTGGAACTTAATAAGTTCCAGGCTGGCCTTGAACTCATAGATAATCACTGGCTTCTGCCTTTCCATCCCAAATTCTTAGATTAAAGACATATACCAACATACCCTTCTTCTTTATTTAATTTTTAAAAAGATTTAGTTATTTTTATGTGTGTAAATGTTTTACCTACATGTATGTATGGCCCTTGGGGACCAAATGAAGGTATATCCCCAGAAACTTGAGTTATATATGGTGGTAAGTCACCACATGGGTGCTGGAAACCAAACTCAGGTCTTATGTAAGAGCAGCCAGTGCATTTAATGACCGAACCATCTCTCCAGCGTATTACTTAAACAAACAAACAAACAAACAAACAAACAAACCACATCCCCCCCCTTTTTTAAGGTTTATGTATATGACACTGTTGTCTTCAGACACACCAGAAGAGGGCATCCGATCCCATTACATATGGTTGTAAGCCACTATGTGGTTGATGGGAATTGAACTCAGGACTCTGAAAGAGTAGTCAGTGTTCTTAACCTCTGTGCCATGTCTCCAGCCACCACCACTTCCCCTTTTTATCTTTCTCCCTTTTGGTTTTTATTTTATTTACTATATACGAGTACATATTTTGCTTGTACATATGTCTGTGCACCAGAGTGTCAGGTGGGTGCAGAAAATTCAACCCAGATCCCCTGTAAGAACAAGTGCTCTTAACTCACTGACCAAATTATCTCCCAAGAGTATCTTGTATCCTCTGTTCTGAAACCTAGAGTTCAGATTGTAATTATGTCCTGCTTCCTTCGACTTTGTTTTGGACAATAAGAAGAAACATTTTTAGTTACCATGTATGGCATATTTTTTTTTACTAGGCACAAAAATAGGACTCCTCTCTTTTTAACATTTTCAGACTTCAAGGGTTAGAATTAAAATCTTTGGTTTGCCGCGAGATGGTGGCACACACCTTTAATCCCAGCACTTGGGAGGCAGAGGCAGGCAGATTTCTGAGTTTGAGGCCAGCCTGGTCTACAGAGTGAGTTCCAGGACAGCCAGGGCTACACAGAGAAACCCTGTCTCAAAAAACCAAAATAATAAAATGAAATGAGATGAAATGAAGTAAAATAATAAAATAAAATCTTTGGTTTGATATATATGTATGTATTACATGTAAAGCATATACCTCATTAAATTAGAAATTCTAGTTTAGTTTTACGGGTCAATGCAACACTGAACCAGTACATTCTGTGATCTTTCATAGTTTGTGGAAGGGCATTTTGCCAAAGTGGTTACAGTAAAACGCTTTGATTGCTCAATCCATCTATTTGAACATTCTAACTGAAACCAGCGTGCTGTTTAGCCATGCTGTGTATTTCAGGATTTGGGGAATGGATTTTCCAAGTCAGCATCAAAAAATAACTAGTGTTCTTTCTCCTAGGAATAATAATGGTTGGAGTTATCGTTGGCTCCAAGAAAACCGGCATAAACCCTGACAATGTGGCCACACCCATTGCTGCTAGTTTCGGTGATCTGATAACTCTCGCCATATTAGCTTGGATCAGTCAGGGGTTGTACTCCTGTCTTGGTAAGTTAACTTGAAACTGAACATGGCATTATTCAGAGTCTTTAAGACAAATGTAAAATGTCACAAACCCATGGTGACCTTCATTTGTTAGAACTAGGGGTAAAATTGACTGGAACACTGAAGCTTGTATGTTTATTCAGTGTTGTGGTTCTCATACATTGACTGGAACACTGTACCTTGTATGTTTATTCGGTGTTGTGGTTCTCATACATTGGAACACTATAGCCTGTATGTTTATTATGTGCTGTGGTTCTCATGTATATTTCTTTCACTTCCTGAGTTCAGAACTCTGAGTAATGTTTGTCTTCTGTAATCTCTTTTCTTTCTGCTCCACCCCTGCTTCTCTTTCCAAGGTGGCCTCTTCACATAGCCTCAGGTGATCCTCAGACTTGCTGTTTGGACAAGGCTCACTTTCACATCCCAGCTCTCAAGTATTTGGTTACAACACCTTGGTTCCTCTGTAACTCCAGCTGAGAAGACAGAGGATCATAGGAGTTACATATGATACCCAGCTGCATTCATCCCTGGGGTTGTGGGTGAACACACGCCTGTCACACTCCATAATTTCTGAGCTTTCTTCTAGTTGGATAACCACTAGGAGTTATCCTCTACTCTTTAGCTACATGATTTGAACAGGAGAATACAGGGTTATAATGCACTGTGTGTGAGTGTATGTGTGTGTGTGAGTTTGTATATGTGAGTGTGTATGTGTGAGTGTGTGTGTGTGTGTATATATGACTGTGTGTGTGTGAGTGTGTGTGTTTAATTTACCAATGGATATTTTTTTCCATTGGAGAAGGGAGTTTGTCTATTCAGGCATGATGACACACATTCATAATCCTAGCACTTGGGTATCTGAGGCAGAATTGTGAGTTTGGGGCCAGGATGTGAGACCCTGTCATCAAAAGGAAGCAGTAAGAGCCTAAACAGGTGCTTTGTGCCTCTTTGACTAATGTTGAAGGTAGAGAAGTTTCTTCTGCTTTGAGGAAGGCCTCAGAGAAAGGAAATGCACAAGAGGATGAAGGCTTTCTCTCCCAGCACTAATTTTTTTTTTTTGTTTTTTGTTTTTTTATTTTTTTTTTCAAGACAGGGTTTCTCTGTATAGCCCTGGCTGTCCTGGAACTCACTCTGTAGACGAGGCTGGCCTCGGACTCAGAAATCCACCTGCCTCTGCCTCCCAAGTGCTGGGATTACAGGCGTGCGCCACCACTGCCCCGGCTTCTCTCAGCACTATTAAGAGGATGTACTTGCCTGCCACACATGAACTGGGCATGATACTTACTACAAGCCTGTAATCCCAGCACCCACATGGCAGCTCACAAACAACTGTGATTCCAGTCATAGATGATCTGGTGGCCTCTGCTGGCCCCCTGGTGTATCAGGCATACTTGCAGTTAAAACCACTCTTACAGATTAAATAAATACATGACATCATCATAGTCGATAGGTTATTTCTCTGGCAGTGAAAAGAGCCAGTTCAAGACAGATTAGATTAGATCAAATGCAGGTTTACTGGGAAGCTGCTGGGGGTGAATTCACTTGCCCCAAGGACCAAGTCACCGTGGGCTGGGGGGTGGAGAGAAAGAGCATTGTGCAGAGAGAAGAGGAAGAGGAGGAGGAGGAGGATGTGGGAGAAGAGGAGGAGGAGAAGGAAGGGAAGGAGGAGCTCAAAATGTGTGGATTATATTGGGAAGAGGCTCTGCGAGAGGGGCAGTGTGGTCCCAGGGCTGCAGAGTTCAGGGTGTATGTACATCATAGGGATGAGGGATGTGGGAATACCTGGAGGTCAAGTCTGCTTTGATCTGTGAAATATGCACCTCAGTCCCTTGTCCTGGAGTCCGAAACCAAACAATAATGTGTTGTCTAAAGCTTCCGATATTTTGATTTTTTTTTTTTCTCCAAGACAGGGTTTCTCTCTGTAGCCCTGGCTGTCCTGGAACTCACTCTGTAGATCAGTCTGGCCTCGAACTCAGAAATCCGCCTGCCTCTGCCTCCCAAGTGCTGGGATTAAAGGCGTGCGCCACCACTGCCCGGCTCCCGATATTTTGAGTGTTATGATGGGGTCTTGGTAGGGTCTCACTATGTATCTGAGGCTGCCTCTCCAACTCATCCTTCATCAGCTGTCTGAGTACTGGGATGTCGGGTGTGAACCAGTGCATCCAACATCACTCTGTTTGTTTGTGTTACGGGGTCGAGGCTTGGACCCAGGACCTTGGACGTTGATGCAGTGATGCTTTGGTGAGTAAGAGCAGCGGCAGTGTTCCCTGCTTAGACAGTGATGTGGGAAGACGTTGTTCAGGACATCCCAAGCCTTTACTTGCCCTCTGAAAGTTGGCTTCATATCATTCAATTTGCAGTGGTACGGATTTTTTTTCATGTCATCTGTGGAATTGGTGCCCCCGAGGGATTTCCTTTTTTTTAAATGGGCTACCGGTTAATTCCACAATTAATTTAACGGTTTACAGGTGTTCTGAAACATTTGCGTTTGGGTTGCCAAGCGGCTGCGTCCTGAGCACTAGGGGGCCTCAGAAGCTCAGTGTGTCTTCATTCTGAGTACAAAGATTAGACGTAGGCATGGTTAGTCTCTAAGACCCCATTCGTATTGCTGAGAAGCCTGGTCCTTGGAAGCAAACTTTAATTTTCGAGCTACTCTGGAAAGGAGGGTCTCTTGGTAACTGTAGGTTTTGGCTATAGAGACTCCATGATGCATGGCTCAGAGGCTGCCTACCACAGTGCTTGAGGAACTGGACACAGCAAGAGTTTCCCAGGATCCGTTCACAAAGGGGAGACAGCAGTTGTAAATCTGTATGTACCCAATGTCAATGCTGTGAAATATGTAAAAGTTAGTAACCGGTTGGAAGGGAAGAGAGAGAACAACACAAGAACATTGGGGGGGGCTCTAGCACCCCCTTTCCACAGTGGGTAGGTAGGTCGTCCGGATGGAGGCCCAGTGAAGAAACGCCGGACTTGATATACACACTGGTCTGCAGGAGCCTGACGGTCTACAAAGTGTTCCAGTCAGCGGCTGCACGAGGTGTTTTCTTCATGTGGGGCTAGCGCATTTTCTAGAATAGAATAGACCCCGTGTCCAGCCATCTGCCTCCAACTAGCCTCGGGTCAGAGATCTCAAAGTAGAAATATCTTAAGCCAGATGAGCCTGGAGACGGGGCTCTGTAACCTACCGGATGGAGCCCAGGCAGGTCTAGAGAGGAGGATACTCAGAGATATAAATGCCTGTATTTACGAAGATGACAGGCAGCCGAATACCACACAGCAGGGAACTGGCAAAGCACAAATGGAAACCAAGTACGAGTAAAGTAAGCAGGAACATCACAGAGCAAGCCAAGAGACAACGGCTTGCTTTGTCTTGAAAAAAATTGGCAAAGTCGCAGCTAGACCTAGAAGAGACTCGAAGTAGGACCAGAAAAGCAGCACAGGCATCATATTGGGTGCCGCAGAACGGAGAGCACCGCGGGGTGTTGTGAAGGATCACGTGCCAAAAACTCAGCCTCTGGGAATGGGTACATCTCTGTAAACACTGAGCCCTGACTAGACAGGCATCAAGTACACTGGAGTAGTAATTAACGAGAAAAGAGGCTTACCGCGAGTGTGGAGCCAGCCTGGGCTCCAGAGTGAGGCCCTGTCTCGACAGCTCAGAAGAGTACACACATGTTAAACAATTAAACTCCCAGACAACAAAAGCTTCCACAAAGCGTTCCGGGAGAACGCGCCCAAGCGTGTCTTATGAGGTCGGCCTCTCAGCCTGATGTCAAAGCCAGAGACCCCGAGGCGAGGAAGCCGTCGGCCAGTAGCACTGATGGGCAGAGCCGAGGCACTCTCAGTAAAATAAGAGCGAGCAGAGTTAAGATGGCACCAGCGGTGGCATCGCCTGGCATCTGTGTCTGTTCAAAAACAAACCAACCGAAAACCTTGAAGATTTCACCAGTTCGTTTTAGAAGTAACACGTGGGTAAAGGTTTCAGAACGTGAACCGGTACGCAAGGCTCAGTTTCATGTCTTTATGCCAACAAAGACTTGTCTGAGCTAGAGATGGCGTTGTGCGCCTGTAATCCCCACTTTGAGAAAGCCAGGGTAAGAGGATGCTGAGTTCAAACCCAGCCTGGGGTCCGTGGCAAGCTGCAGGCTGACCTTGCTTCATAGTGAGAGTCTGTCAGTAAACCCGCGCACCCGCCTGCTTCGATGTCCATCCGCACTCACCTGCCTTGTGACCGCCCTTTATTGAGGCTCCGTTCACGACTTCCTGTGTGTTTGGTCAGTGAGCATAGGGATTATTTTATCTAAGTACAGTACTTGTTTTTCTCACCTCCCCCACTTTATTAAACTGATTTAATTCACTGCAGGAAGTCAGTGGGCTGGAAGTCAGAGCACTGCCTATGACTGTATCTTTTATTTTTTTAATATTTATTTATTTATTACATGTAAGTACACTGTAGCTGTCTTCAGACACCCCAGAAGAGGGCACCAGATCTTATTACGAATGGTCGTGAGTACCATGTGGTTGCTAGGATTTGAACTCAGGACCTTCGGAAGAGCAGTCAGTGCTCTTAACCGATGAGTCCTCTCTCCAGCCCCTAAGGCTGTATCTTTGTGTTTGAAAACACAAACTTCTTGACAATACTGTGGGCTCTTAATTTTTTTTTAATTTTAATTTCTTTGTAGTCTCCTTGGAGCCATATACATATTAGATGTTGAATAAATAACTTTTATGAAGTACATTATTCCTTTTGAAAATGATTTGTTTTATATCAGGGTTTATTCGAGTGGCCCTCTAAGTGGTTTTTTGGCAAGGTGGCTGTGATCGATTGTGATGTGATTGGGTAACACAGCACGCTTCAGAGGAGGACTTGGGATTAGAGGAATTGTGTGGGGCATCTTGCCTCAGTAAAGAGCTCTACAGAGTAGCATCACTCCAGAAAAGTAGAAAAGGCAGGAACTGGGTTCCAGGTCTACTTTGGCTGGAAAGAGGAGAGGCGCTGTCCTAGTGTGAGCCCTGGTTGATATGAATGAGGCGTGCTTTGGTGTGGCTTGCTGGGGGAAGGGCAAAGGCGTGTCTCCATTCACAGGGCACTCGCTACTCATACAGCAATCTTGGAAGCTGTCAGAATCCATGACCAAGCCAGCCACCAGAAAAACAACACGCTGCTTGCTGCGATTCCCTTTTTCTTATGTCTGGATTTCTTTCCAAAGCAGAATTGGAGTTTATCAAGAGAATGTTTTTTTTTACGTAGACTTAGTGCTCTGGCATCAGGGAGAGAAAGCATGGATGAGAGGGACAATAATCACCTGAGACGTGGGTCGTCAGAGAGTCATGCTCAAGTGTCGTCCTTAGCAGTGGCCTCATGCCGGAGTTTGATTTCTAGAGTTTAAAGGGTTTCTGAGGAACTCCGTGTTCTTTTAGTAAATGGGACCCTAAGGTGAGGTGCAGGAGATAGGAGTGCAGGTTGATAAGGTGAAGCCACAGGCCACGAGGGTGGAGGACATACCTACTGTACCAGGCACCGAGGGAGTGGGTGGGTAAGTTCTGAAGGACATTGGTGATGGTGTGCGCGAGGTTCTCCGTCTGCATCTGGGGAAGGGGTGGGGCTCCACTGTGTACACTTCGGCCGTAGCGTGGGTCACTGCCACTGCGGCATCATGGTGCGTCATCCCCGTGGAAAAGGGAAGATCATCTCTGTCTCTGTGCAGCCCGTCTTCACGGCAAAGCAATTGTTGTGTTGGAATTCCTGACTTGGAGCTGGAAAACTCTTAACCATACTCAGGGTAAGAGGTTCCTTTCCCTTCCTCACCCTCTTGATTGTCTCTGCTTTCCTATCCTGCCTCAGTTTCTCCTTCTAGGACCTTGGTTCTTTAATCTTAAGGGTTCCTGAGTGTGGACTCTGTTTTTGTAACCTCTGCACATCTAAAGAAGGATGGAGAACAGGGACTGAGCATTGTGATGTGTGGGGTCTCATGGAGGCCTGGAGAGGTCCCAGCATGGAGATGAGCGCAGCCTCACCTAGCCGGGACCCTCGACGTGAGGATGCAAAGACTCAGCATCTTACACCACAGAAACAGTGATCGTGCAGCTGTGGAATTGGTTGCCTAACCCTAAAATTAGCAACAAAATATGACTTTAAAAAATTAGCATATGGGCTGGAGAACTGGCTCAGCGGTTAAGAGCACTGACTGCTCTTCCAGAGGTCCTGAGTTCAAATCCCAGCAACCACATGGCGGCTCACAACCATCCGCAATGGGATCCGATGCCCTCTTCTGGTGTGTCTGAAGTCAGCTATAGTGTACTTACATACCTAAAATAAATAATTCTTTAAAAAATTATCACGCATCTGAGAACTCTGATGGCAAATCATTAAAACGTGACAAATAGAGTTAAACAGGAGGAGTGGGGACATGTAACCCCAGTTTCAGGCGTGTTTACGGAACCCTGCACCTTCTGTCTGCTTTTTGGTGGTGTAGGGGAAATGGTGTTGTATTCCACGGCATGTGTCTGCAGGTCAGTGGACAGCTGTGGGCTTCGGTTCTAATAGCACGTGGGTTCTCGGGGTGAGCTCAGGTCATGCTTTGGCGAGCTTACTTGTTGAACCATCACCTAGGCCCACGTGCTGCTCTCTCCGCTGGCAGAGTTCTCTCGCCTACTGTGGAAGCCTATCAGGGGCAGAGCAGGTGCATTTCAGGGCCATGGCAGGTGCATATCAGGGCAGCTGTATTTCACGGCCATGGCGGGTGTATCAGGGGCAGAGCAGGTGCATTTCAGGGCCATGGCAGGTGCATATCAGGGCAGGTGTATTTCAGTTTTTCTGTAGGATGATTCAGTTAACTTCTTGCAATTGATTTGAACACATAAATCATAAACCCCAAGATATCAGCAATGCATTGGTGTGCATAAGGAAAAATCAGCTGGGCACCAATGGCGCACAACTTTAGTCCCAGCACTCAGGAGGCAGAGGCAGGCAGATCTGTGAGTTCGAGGCCAGCCTGGTCTACAGAGTGAGTTCCAGGACAGACCTATACAGAGAAACCCTGTCTCCAAAAAACAATAGGAAAAAGAAAGAAATCAAAGAGCCCACCCCACCCCCATCTCTTGGTGTCATTTTACTAAGAGCTGGATTAAACTCTCTGCTTCACTCTCCCTGTCTCTTCTGTCCTTGTGTGAGTCTGGGGATGTTCCTGCTGGAACTCTGTGTGTGCTTTGTCTTTGGGTTTTTATTGCTGCGACAAAACACCATGACCGAAAGGCAGGTTAGGGAGGAAGGCGTTTATTTGGCTTATGCTTCCATATCACGGTGCATGGTCCTGCATCACTGCAGGAAGCCAGTGTAGGAGCCTGGAAGAAAGGCGCTGACTTGGAGGCCATGGAGGGGTGCTTCTGGCTGTCTTGCTTCCCATGGTGTGCTCAGCCTGCTTTCTTATAGAACTCAGGACCATCAGCCCAGGGATGGCACCGCCCACAGTGGGCTGGGCCCTCCCCCATCTATCGTTAAGAAAATGCCTTAGAGACTTGCCTACAGCTCAGTCTTATGGGATCTCATCTTCTCAGTAGAGGTGCCCTCTCTTCAGATGGCTCTGGCTTGTGTGTCAAGTTGACATAAAGCTAGCCAGCCAAAAAAGGGCTGTGTTCATTCTCTCTCTCTCTCTCTCTCTCTCTCTCTCTCTCTCTCTCTCTCTCTCTCATTAAACAACACAAAAAGTTGATCAATGAGAAAGGAGTGAAGGGTACTTTGTAGAAATCTTTAATAAGCGTTAACAGGAGGTAAGGTGACTGACTTCACCTGATCCAGATGACGGTACAGACATCATTGTTCAAACAATAGCCGTGTGTTACATTGAGCGCTTATGGTGGACACTCATTTTATAAGGCTGCCTGTTTTCATAACTCACATGCATTGGTTTTTAGTCGGGCCTGGAAGAATACATAACGTAGCGTTACAGTTACGCATTAGCCTGGGTGATTACATGGGAAGCTCAAGGCAAGGGAGGTTGGCTGTTGCATCGTTTTAAAGAGAAGGCAGGTTGACCAGGCTGAGCACACAGTAGGGCAGCACTGTTAAGTCTCAAGTGACCTCAGGGTGTATTATTAATTCTGGCCATAAGGCCTAGCCCCCACCCCCAAAAAAATCCAATCTCTTAGAATGTAAGTTATTTGATAATATTGCATTGCCACACTTTCTGGGCTTAAAAGTATAAGACCTCTTGGGCTGTAAAACAAGAATTTACCAGAAATGATATCAAGTAGCATGGTAGAGTATGAGAGAGCCACCCCCCCCAGGGGACCCAGTGGAAACAATCGGTCGTCGAGACTGAGTGTGCATTAAACCAACATCAAGGGAAGACATGGATGCCCATCAGAGCGTGGAGCTGGCCCCGGCTGGCGACAGATCCCTTCGTGGGACCTGCTTTGGTAAGTGAGAGGTTATGCTTCTCTCATCTGAGGAGGATGTTTACATCTTCTAACAGCTGTTCCCTGCTGTAAACAACTTTGCCTTCAGGATGTCCTTGGGGCTGAAAGACTCAGGAAGAAGTTGTATTCCAGAGGATAAGGCCGTGACAGCATTTTGGGTTCCGGGTGGAGTAGGATCCACCTACCCCAAGCAAGCATCAGGTCATCTGAATGAGGTCTAATTGTCATTCTGCATATGGTGGTACATGCCTTTAACTCCAGCACTGGGGAAGGAAGCAGAGGCAGGTGGATCTCTGTGAGTTCAAGGCCAGCCTGGTCTACAAGTGAATTCTAAACCAGCTGGGAAATACATAGGGAAGACCCTATCTTCAGAACAGAACAAAACAAAAACCAAAGATTTAATTTTTGGTTTCTCACAGAGCACATCCTCTCTCTTTAGTAGTGACTTAAGTCAGGGTGGTGGTATGACTCTGCCTCCTGGGTTATTATAGACAAGAACGCACAGGCTACTACCATTTGGGCATGTGGGCTTGATAGTCCTGTTTACCAAAAGGCACAGGTGAGCAGGACAGTTGGTGTTCTTGTCCCTGGGTGAGCTGTGACAGCAGGCCCTTCAGCGGCATTCTGCTGATCTGTGGGGACAGCAGAACCTATGTGTTCACCAGTCATGTTCAGTCACCCATGTCCTTGATGGGTGGACATTTATTTGCTGCTCCTGTGTAAGGAATGGACTTAGGTTGTATTCTGGGACATAGTTATCAGCCATTTCTGTAATGTCACCCGCCAGCATTGCTATAGCTGTTGTAGCTTTTACACACCTTGGCCACCCATGTGGTATATATGCTATATGGTATATACACTATATGGTATGTATGCTGTATGGCATATACGCTATATGGTATATACACTATATGGTATATACGCTATATGGTATGTATGCTATATGGTATATATACTATATGGTATATATGCTAAGTATAGTAGTAAAAGGAGGGTTGGGGAATGTCCCCTTAATTTTAGGTAATGACCTTTCAGTGCCAGGTTTTATTATTGAGCTGTGTACAAACTGATATTCAAGGCTGCTGTAACTGATCTTTTATCTATTTTATTAAAAGATTTATTTATTTTTTATTTATATGAGTACACTGTAGCTCTCTTCAGACACACGCCAGAAGAGTGCATCAGATACCATTACAGATGGTTGTGAGCCACCATGTGGTTGCTGGGAATTGAACTCAGGACCTCTGGAAGAGCAGTCAGTGCTCTTAATCACTGAGCCGTCTCTCCAGCCCCAGATCCTTTATCTGTTAGACATTCCTGGTTACCTCAGAAGTTTTTTAAAAGGGGGCTGATTGAGACAGAAAGCTAAGTCTTCTTATTGAAAGAAAGTGAACATTTATTGTCTTGAAAAAAAAAACCTACCAGCTTTCCTCTTTTTAGGCAAGATCTCAGAAGCAAAATCAAATGAGTTTTTAGTCTTCAGGTTACCTGGGGAAGGTGTGTGACAGCCATGGCCCCAGCTATTTCAGTCTCTTGAGAACAGTGAGGCGCCCCCTAGCTGTCGTGTGTGCTATTGTCTCACTGACTTGACTGGATGTTGGCTAATGACTAATGTGTGACTAATGTCCACACTCTCCTTGACTGCCACTGTGTTCGAGTGATTTATTTAAAGCGGTGTGCCACCTGTGAGTGACTCTCAGAACGTCAGTTCTCAAGAAAGTGTGACAGCTACTAACGGGCTTTCAGGGAAGAGGGTATAGTGTGTGTTACTCTGTTGGCCACACAGAAACAGTGGGATATAAAAGCTGTCACTCCATAGTTAGAAGACTTTAGATGATGGCGAATGCCGTTCACAAAGTGATGTAGGAGTGGCTGGAAATGGTGCCAACGTTAGGCTGTGTGGAAGCCGGGACCACACAAGGGGGGTTGTGTTTGACGGTTCAGCGGAGTCAGTAATGTGCACAACTCCGGCTTGGTGAGTCTCTACTTTCCTGTAGTTTATGTCAGTATAGGATAAGAACTGCGCATGTGAGCTCCAGGGGGTATGAAAACCTCAACATTTCATGTGTGCCGTTTTCAATTGTGGAACAGTTTGCTGCCACATTGGCAAAAACTTGGTGTCTTGAGACAGTGTCTTTTCTTAGTTTTAGAGGTTAGACATTCAAAAGGAGTCAGGGAGGACAGACACTAAGGTGTTGGCAGTGTCGGCTAACTCGGGAAGCTTGGGGAGAGCCTGTCCCCTGCTCTTCCCATCCGGAAGCTTCTGGTACTCACGGTTTGTAGAGCCTGCTTCTGGACACAGCGCTCTCTCCTCAGTTGCTGCGCCTTGCGGCTCTCTTAGGAGGATGCCGGCGATCACACCCTTGGATCAGCCTCGCAGCCTTCCCATGACAGGACCCTGCCTTTGTCACATCTGGTAGCACTCACAGTTTGGGGGATCTCTGCGGGTAATATACAGCTTACCACAATACTCTCGAGGTAGTGATACCTTAATACAAAACACTTTTCTAACCAGGATCTACTGAACATGTTTCATTTAGAAAAGGGGCGTTACCTTACACTTTAATATGATGCAGATGTTTGGCTTTGGCTTTTAATTGACCGTTTTCTTTCGCTAATTGTGCCATTAATGGCTTTCTAAAAGTTATTCTTTAATTTTATGATGTCAATTAAAGACCAGATTTGAAGGAGAACACAGTTATAGTAAGTCATTTGGAAGTTTTGGTTTCACGATGAGTTTCCTTCTTCTGTAGTGCTTAAGAAATTTACTTGGTGACTGGTTCCTGTGTACTTTCAGAAGAGCTACAGACAGAAAGAGCCCGACAAGCCCACGCACACCCACAGCTCACCCAGCACTGACACCGCACCCCGCATTTCTTCTTTTCTGCTTGCCTACCTTTAAAAGCCCTTAAAAGCCAGGTCTCGCCCTCCGTGCAGCCCTCTCTCCCGTGTGAGCCGCTCAGTGGAGATTCCCTAAGATCAGTCTTCACCACGGTTCAATTCCAGGAATGAGCAGGGCCCGTATGCTGTGCTGCTCTTCCCCCGCCCCACCCCAACTCCCCGGCAACGCTAATCATCTCCGTCTGGTTGGATTTGCTTCTTTTGGACATTTCATACAAATGGAATCATAATGTTTGGCTTTTGATGCCTGACTTCTTCCGCTTAGCATGGAGTTTCCAGGGTTTGCTTATGTTTTCAGAGGGGCCAGGGTGGAATCTTTATTGCTAAAGAAGCATCCCAGGACAGAATGATAGCGTGCCATGTCGGCGGAACAGCCTAGTGGATGGATGCGCTGCCCTTCCTCCGTAACCGCCGGGGTCATTTCCACGTTTGCACGTCTGCTGACGACGCTGTGGTGAACATCCACGAGCTTTTACAGGGGCAACGCCTGTTTTCAGATCTCTCGGGAGACGCGTAGATGAGGCATTTGGGTTATGTGGTAACTTGGTTTAACGTTTTGCGGGTCCACATGGGTACTCATTATTTTTCATTTTTTCCCCTTCCTCTTTGAGAACAGGGCAGCAGTGAGTGGTGGGGGCGGGGAGTGCCTTTCTCAGCATCCTAATCCCTCCTGATATTTAGGTTGAGGATAGCGTGGTTAAAGCCTGCAGTGGAGCTTCTGTCTGGACCTGAGCACGCTGAGGCAGGCTACCCTGGCAGGAGAGTTCCTTTCTTTTGTGCCTAGCACTTTGGAGGCTTTTAGCTTCTCCTTGGTGCTGTGGAGATTGTCGGCAGCTTCAGGGGTTCTGCGAGTTAGGAGTGCTCCCAATCCTAAACAATAAATTCATGTTTTTTTCATCTTTAAAAAGCAATGGAGGAGAGGACCAGTGAGGTGACTCAGCAGGCGAGGCCCTGCTGCCAGGCCTGTGAGGTGGTGACTCAGCAGGTTAAGGCCCTGCTGCCAGGCCTGTGAGGTGGTGACTCAGCAGGTTAAGGCCCTGCTGCCAGGCCTGTGGGGTGACTCAGCAGGTAAGGCCCTGCTGCCAGGCCTGTGGGGTGACTCAGCAGGTTAAGGCCCTGCTGCCAAGCCAGATGACCTGGATTTGGTCCCAGAGTGGAAGGAGAGAACTGACTCTAGAGGCTGTTGCAGAGGTCCTTCCAGAGTTCAATTCCCAGCAGCCACCTGGTGGCTCACAACCATTTAAACAAATGAAAAACCTAAGAAGTAATGGAGTGACAATTAAAGTTGCATATATTAAATCTTTATTTTAAAGCTTGTCATCTTTTATATGTTAAGATATTTTCTTATAGTGTGTGTTCTGCCTGCGTGTATGTCTGGGAACCACGCGTGTGATGTATCTGTGGAGGCCTAGAACAGGAGGTTGTGAGCTGCCTTCTAGCTGCTGGGAATCAAACCTGGGTCCTTTGGAAGAGCAGCCAGTGCTCCTAACCACTGGGCCATCTCTCCAGCCCTTTTGTTTTCCTTTTCGAAAAATGTGTGTGTGTGTGTGTGTGTGTGTGTGTGTGTCTGTCTGTCTGTCTGTCTGTTGGCAGGAGTAGGTGTTTGTGTCTGTCTGTATCTGTGTGTCTGTGTCTATGAGCAGGAGTGTGTGTGTGTGTGTGTGTGTGTGTGTGTGTTTGTGTGTATATGTTTGTGGGCAGGAGTATGTGTGAGTAGCTGTCTATGTGTCTGTGGGCAGGAGTGTGTGTGTGTTGTGTGCCACAGTGCTCCTGTGGAGGCCAGTGGATAGCTTTCAGGAATCTGTTTTTCCCCACCAGGCTGGTTCGGGGGCTCAAATCCCGATGTCAGCTTGCCCAGAGTTCTTTACTCTCAGCCTTCTTTCTAGTCTCCTATGTCCTTTTATAGCCGAGGCCAGCCTGGAACTTGTGATTGTATGTGCACCACTTGACCAAGCAAGTCACCTTCTTTATGCATTTAATTTGCTAGACTTGTACAAGTTACTTTAGGTACTTGAAAAGAAAAATGTGAGAAAAGTGATCTAAAGTCAAATATCTCAGAGATCTTCCTGTAGTCAGATATTCCAAGCTGCAGTTTTGGTTGGCTGCCGGGCGCAGCCCCACAGCGCTGTGCAGCGTCTGGTTGTCTCCATACCCAGCACTGGACTGACTTCCTGTGGGCACTGGATCGTGGCTCAGCTTGAGCCTAGTGAGGCCTGGCTCAAGGCTATGTCAGGGAAGTCTGGGCTAGACCTTGTCCCAGGGCCAGCGTGTACCTCCTTCACTGTCTCAGTGTGGGACATGTGTCTGCCGACTGTCTTAGAGGTCAGAGGGGCCTCTCCCTGGCATGCTCTGTTTGTTAATGATTCCGACATCTGCAGCCTCTGGAGGGTTGCTGGGCCCGCCCTCTTTTTGTGACGTCACCCTGCGCACGCGTCCTCGCCATTCGCTTCCCACGCTCCTCTGCTGGTTTCCTCTCCTGCTCGGTGTGTGAATTCATGTTTTCCCAGGCTCGCTCTCTGAGCCCTTAGTAAGAAGCATGGGCAACTTGAGGGTTCATTTCTCCCCTTGTCTCTGTGCTTGCAGTGCCTTTTGTCTGGTGTTAGAAGATAATTTGCACACCACATATGCGCAAGTGCATGCACACACGCGCGCACACACACACACACACACACACACAGGCACACGCGCGCGTGTGCACACACACACAGCATTTTTGAGAGCTCATGTAAAAGTCTGTTTGCAAATGGCATGGATACCACCGGGTGGTGGTGGCGGCGCATGCCTGTAATCCCAGCACTTGGGAGGCAAAAGCAGGTGGATCTCTCAGAGTTCGAGGCCAGCCTGGTCTACAGAGTGAGTTCCAGGACAGCCAGGGCTACACAGAGAAACTCTGTCAAAAACAAGCAAGCAAACAAACAAACAAACGAAGAAAAGCAAGGACAGGAAAAAAAAAAAGAACAGAAAAGAAAGGGTATAATGAATCTTTTGTGTGGCCAGCCACACAGCCAGGCCTGCTGTCAGAAGGTGAATGACCCAGGCTCCAGAAGCCCAGCACGGGTCTCGGCCACTGCAGGTGGCCTCTCTCCTGCTGCTTGTTCTGATAGCCTCTGTTTACTCTTGCATAGAGTGCATTGCTATCCCATTATTTGTGGAATTAATGTGTTTTTCTTTTTAAATTGTTTGATTTTTGTAAAAGAACGTCTTACTGTGTAGCGCAGGCTGGCCTGGAGTATGCTGTAGCACAGGCTGGCCTTAAACGTGTGGCTCCCCTGCTCCAGCCTCCTGAGGGCTGGCTTGGGGGGGGGGTGCGCCACTGTGCCTCAGTATTGAGTTTTATCTATAGATCTACATTGTAAGTATGTAGAAGATGTAAGACACTTAATATGTTTGATGATAAATCTGGTAAAGTGTTTCTTTTTGTCATTCAGATTTGCTACGGGAGAGAAGAGGGGTTGAACTGTTTCTCTTTCTTTCTTCTAGAGACATATTATTACATTTCCCCACTAGTGTGTGCCTTCTTCTTGGCTCTGACTCCTATCTGGATTATAGTAGCTGCCAAGCACCCAGCTACCAGGACGGTGCTCCACTCAGGCTGGGAGCCCGTCATAACAGCCATGGTTATAAGCAGGTGAGTGCGGGGGTGGGGGAGGGAGGGAGGGAGGGAGGGGGGAAGGAGGGGAGAGCGGTCGTGGTCTGTGTAGGTATGCACGTACTAAACAAGTTTCTCGACTGGAAATGAGGCATCAGTTAGATGAGGCCTAATAAGGTTGCAATATGGAACGACACAGTTACGTTTCTGTTTCTATGGAAACATGTTCAGTCCACACTTGATGGAAACAGTAGTCTGGGGAAGAGGAATGTTGGGTTAAGTGTGGTAAGCCAAGAGTCTCAGCCAGGATTTGGATTTGGGTAATACAAAGGTCAAAATTCAGCGTGGAAGATGAGACAGACAGGGCAGCTGCACCCCTGTCCTCAAGAGCAGCCACACAGAGTGCGGGGACAGAGAACAGAAGAAAAAACATCTCTAGTGACAACTGGGTGGACTCGATTTCTTCATGGGTTTGCTGTCTCAAGGAAGGCTCTCTGTGATTGACAGGATACAGAGAGAAGGGACTTGTGGAGGCTGCGAGGAGCATCCTCATCTGCTGCAGGAGGATGTCACTCAGTGTAGGTCTAACAGTAACATTAGGAAATCGCATTGAGGCATGCTACTCAGAAACATAGAAGTGGGCTGGAGAGATGGCTCAGCGGTTCAGAGCACTGACTGCTCTTCCAGAGGTCCTGAGTTCAATTCCCAGCAACCACATGGTAGCTTACAACCATCTGTAATGGGATCTGATGCCCGTTTCTGGTGTGTCTGGAAAAAAAAAAAAAAAAAAAAAGGAGACAGAAGCTACCGTGGGACTGGGGTCCCAGTGCGCAGAAGGCCTGGGGATGGGGCCGGGACTGCTGTCTGATGGCGATAGGGCGTCTGCTCTGCTGTTTTGACTATCAAGTCTGTCCTGTGACAACTTCCAGCTCATCTTGCTTGCAAGTAGGTGCCATTTCTTGGGACATATGGGCACCAGGTTCCTGTGGCACTGCCTTTAGTGAGTAAGACACAGACTGAAGGTAACCAGTAAATAACAGCCTTCATAATCTTAACCAAGCCTCTGAGTTCCATTGACACGCTGAAAGTGAATGGCCTGCCACTGTGTTATACTAAAACAACTGTCTTGTTTGCCAGACTTCCCAAGCTCAGCTCCCCGTGGTAATTTCGGTCACAATCTATCTATGGTGCTAGTTTTAGCACCATAGAATCCACCCTTCAATGCTTATTTAGTTACAGAATGAAAATGCAGTTAGTTTTTGAGTTGAATAGTCATAGCTGACAGAATGATCTGATCGCTTGTGAGGCTAAGGTGGTGGAACTCTAGGAGGTTGAGGCTAGCCTGGTCTACTAGCAAGTGATACAGCCAGCCAGGGCTATATAGTGAGACCCTGTCTCAAACAAAATAAAAACAATAAGCCACTGTGCAGAAGGCTATGAAGGGACCATTAGTCCCATTGTTCTAAGCCCCAGAAATAGCTAAGGATGCCTTATAGGTCCTTTTAGGTAGTTTAGTGTCGTTAACATATGTATAGGCTGGGAATTGTGACACATACCTATAATCCCAGCACTTGGGAGGCTGAGGCAGGAGGATTATTGTAAGTCCAGAGCTATATTAGGCTATATAACAAGTTTGTTCCCCAAAGGGGAAGGAAGAGATAAATAAACAAAGCCATCTACTAAACACAACGAATACCCACACATATAATCAATAGTTACAGAACTTCTTACCTATTTATTTAGTATACGTTATCTGCGTGTATACTCCTGTGTGCCCAGGAATACTCCTGCAGAGGTCAGAGGTCAACATCAGTCACCTGAATCTCTTCTGTTGTACCTTACCCTTTTCTTTTCTTCTCTCCTAGTTTTTGAGCTGGGCTCTCACTGAGCCTGGAGATCGCTAATTCGCTAGGGAGTCCCCGAGATCCTTCTGCGTCTGCCTCCCGCTGTAGACATCATAAGTCCCCTTTCCCACACCTGGCTTTTTACGTGGGTGTGGGCTCAGAACTCAAGGCTTTGGGTTATAGAGCAGTTCCTCACCCGCTGAACGCCTCCCCTGCCTCAATGCCATGCTTGATCCCCAACTTTTTACTGTTGATATTGCTTTCTACTTTCAATATTCTTTTTTTGTTTGTTTGATTTTTACATTGCACAAACGCCATACCCTATAAAGTGGAGGTGTCTGAACATTGGAACAAGTTGAGATCATTTTTCATTTCTCTTCCCTAATGTGTGGTTCTCTTCCTTTCAGCATTGGGGGCCTTATTCTGGACACAACTGTATCTGACCCAAACTTGGTTGGGATTGTTGTTTACACGCCAGTTATCAACGGTAAGACTGGAAGGTCCCGTCCCTGATGACGTTGACTCTTAGAGACCCACAGGCATGGTCTCCTATGCCTTCCATTTCTTTCTTCAAACTCAAGGTGTAACTCAGAGTGGAAATTATCTTCCCTGGTCTCACTGCATAGAATACTTTCGGAAAGATCTGTTTCTCAGTGTTTGTTACATGCTGGCTTGGCAGGCACACCTGACTTTTAAGGCTAATGTGACAAAATATAGCATTACCTGGTGTTTTTTTTTTTTTTCTTCTTCCCTGTCCTGTAGACTAGGGTGGCCTCAAACTCAGAGATCCAGCCTTTGCCTCCTGAGTACTGACATTAAAGTTGTGTGCTACTACACCTAGCTTAGTTTTTAATAATTTAATTATGACTGTATTTTGTGTGTGGTATGTGCTTATGGGTGCCAGCAGAGGCTGTAGGTATGGTATTTCCCTGGAGCTGGAGTTACGTAAGTGTCAATTACCTGCCTGACATGGGCGACGGGAAGCAAACTCAGGCCCTCTGCAGGAGCGCTGCGTGCTCTTCACCCGGGGCCACCTCCCCAGCTCCCCCATCTTACCCGCTGTCCTTGTATTTGCTTTTGCTGCATATCTTGGGAGAAGCAGAGTTAGCCGGATTTGATCATTGCCCGAATTCGTTCCATCCTCTAAGATCTGCCATTCTGCTGGCTGACACCTGCAAGCCCTGCCTCATACGTTCCTCGCCTGTAAAATGGAAACTATTATCCTTATAGTAAATACTTGCAATATGTACATTAAAGAAACATGTAAAATAGTATCATGGATTTTTCATGAATTATGCTGAGCAAGACAATTTAATCCTTCTCTACTGTTTTTGGAAGTGGTGGTTACTAAGATGGACTTTAGTATGGCCTGGGTTAACCTGATTTAAAAAGTAATTCTACCTTGGCATGCCATACACTTGCCGTATACTATTTTTCTTTTTTAAAGATTTCACTTTCTATATTCACATTAAAAGTCATACAATAATATCTTTCTGCAGAAGTCTAATTTTGATCTAAAACTTCTACTGAACATTGCAATTTTTGTCTACCTTTGGAATGGCAAGGACAGGTTTCCTCGGGAATCTCCCTCCCAGCTGTCTGTAGTCATCCTTTCTTAAAGCCACGGAAGCGTCTGGTTCTACCTGTTCCTTCTCTGACATTACCATCCCTTGTCCCTGCCCCTTACAAGGCTTGCTTCTTCCTTGTGTATACAGTGGCGTGTCTCTCCACCGCACTGGACCGTCCTTTTGAGTAATGAGGTAACCATCCCGAGTGACTGCCTGCTCAAAGCACATTGTCGCTAAGATGCTAGTCTTCCATAAACACTGTGTCTTGTCAGTTAGAAGATGAATTTCTCTGTGGGTTTCCTATGTGTCACAACAAATCTGAATTCCACTGTAGTCCAAAGCCCTTGATACACCGTTGAACTCAGTGATCCCATAAGATGTACCAAACTACCCCAGTTACTACGAGATGCGCCAGACTTGGCTAGATTTTGTACATCCTTACGCTCATCCTCATTTTCAGTAGCGGAATGGGCATGCCTTTCCTTCCACCTGTTCCTCCTCTCTTCGATGAATATTAACCGACAAACCCATTAGCTTAAGTGTTATTGGATTGAGCTGTATTGAATTACAGGCAACTTAAATGGAAACGCTCCTTTATCCCATTAGACTCCTGACTCTTTCAGTTGCATCATTTTTTTTACAGGAAACCAAGTTAGAGCATCATGTTAGTCTGTGCTGTGCCATGACGTGGCTAAGTCCTTCTTGCTATGTCAATGGGTAAACCTCTTAGTTGGATTCCGTTAAATTCCACCCTTAGAAACAATAGTAGAAGCGTTCATATTCTCAAATAGGTACAGCCTTTAGAACTTTTAGAACTGAATTGCATTTAAAACGACGTCATTCGATTTATTCATCTTACATATATGAGTGTTTTGCCTGCATGTATGTCTGTGTCCTGGTGCATGCCTGGTGCCCACAGAGGTCAGAAGAGGGCACTGACTCTCCTGGAACTGGAGTCACAGATGGGGACATGCAAATCTCCACATAGGTTCTAGAAATGGAGCCTGGGTCGTCTGCAATAAGTGCTCTTAACCACCAAGTCATTTCTAAATATATAAGGGATGTGCTGTTTCTCTTCCCCCCGTCTTCTCATAATCCAATATTTATTATGTATCTACATTAAGTATCAAGTGACTACAAGTCTTTTAAGCATATTATATATAATTTAATACTCATTTAAGTAATTAGTCCAAGAGTAAATATCTAGTGGATGATGCTAAATCATACTTTAAAGGCAGATCTGCTTAATTCCCAAACCCGTAGGTTTTTTTCTCTCAAAGCATAGAACTACTAATTTATCGAATTTATTTGTTACACAAATGCATGTGTTTAAAGTAATGCTTACCTGTGCTGATCTGACTAAAATATTATTAAATGTTTACATGCCTCAGAACTAATAGCATTTTCTACAAAGCATTGGTCACACTCATTCTGTAAGATATTAGTAAGTATGCCAGGGTCCTCTGGAAGTAACATGCCCAATTTTCTGAGGAAACGCCACACTGATCTCCAAAGCGGTTTTACCATTTTGCAATCCCACCAACAGTGGAGGAGTGTTCCTCTTTCTCCACATCCTTGCCAGCACCTGTTGTCTCTTGAGTTTTTAATCTTAGCCATTCTGACTGGTGTGAGGTGGAATCTCAGGGTTGTTTTGATTTGCATTTCCCTGATGACTAATGATGTTGAACATCTCTTAAGGTGTTTCTCAGCCATCCAAATTTCTTCTGGTGAAAATCCTTTGTTTAGCTCTGTACCCCATTTTTTGATAGGGTTATTTGGTTCTTTGGGGTCTAACTTCTTGAGTTCTTTGTATATATTGGATATTAGCCCTCTGTCGGATGTGGGGTTGGTGAAGATCATTTCCCACTTTGTTGGTTGCCGTTTTGTCCTGACAGTGTCCTTTGCCTTACAGAAACTTTGTAATTTTATGAGGTCCCATTTGTCAATTCTTGATCTTAGAGCATAAGCTATTGGTGTTCTGTTCAGGAACTTTCCCCCTGTGCCCATGTCCTCCAGGGTCTTCCCAAGTTTCTTGTCTAATAGTTTCAGTGTGTCTGGTTTTATGTGGAGGTCCTTGATCCACTTGGAGTTGATCTTAGTGCAAAGAGATAAGAGTGGGTCAATTCGCATTCTTCTGCATGTTGACCTCCAGTTGAACCAGCACCATTTGTTGAAAAGGCTATCTTTTTTCCAATGGATGGTTGTGGCTCCTTTATCAAAGATCAAGTGACCATAAGTCTGTGGGTTCATTTCTGGGTCTTCAATCCTATTCCATTGATCTACCTGCCTGTTGCTGTACCAATACCATGCAGTTTTTAACACAATTGCTCTGTAGTACTGCTTGAGGTCAGGGATATTGATATCCCCAGAAGTCCTTTTATTGTTGAGAATAGTTTTAGCTATGCTGGGTTTTTTGTTGCTCCAGATGAATTTGAGAATTGCTCTTTCTAGATCTATGAAGAATTGATTTGGGATCTTGATGGGGATTGCATTCTGCATACAATAAAGACACATGCTCCACTATGTTTATAGCAGCCTTGTTTATAATAGCCAGAAATTGGAAGGAGCCCAGATATCCCTCAAAAGAGGAATGGATACAGAAAATGTGGTATATTTATACAATGGAGTACTACTCAGCAATTAAAAATAATGAACTCATGCAATTTGTAGGTAAATGGTTAGATCTGGAAAATATCATCCTAAGTGAGCTAACCCAATCACAAAAGAATACACATGAAATGCAATCACTCATAAGTGGATATTAATGAGCCCAGAAGCCCTAAATACTTAAGACACAATTAGCAAGTCAAATGACTTCCAAGAAGAAGAATGGAGAGGACCCTGGGCCTGTAAAGATTGGATCCAGTATTGTAGACCCAGAACAGAGAAATCATGTGGGGGGGGATGAGTGGGGAATAGCAGGGGGGAGAGAGGAATTATGGGACATATGGTGGGGGGGTAATTGGGAAAGGGGAAAACCTTTGGAATGTAAACATAGAATATAGAAAATAAAAAAAAATAACTAAAAAAAAGATATTAGTAAGTACAGTTGGAGAAGGGAGTTCTGTGATTAAACCTGGTAAATATTACGTTTACAGAGTTCTTGACTACAGGATATCATAAGCCATTCTGTGGGTCTCTCTTTTGCCTATGTCTGCTAGATGTGCTGACGAACCCCACCGAACGTGGGCTTATATATTGTTTCTTTACTCATTAGTGGAACTCAGGGGTGAATGGACAGTCTCTCATGTGCTATAGGAAATTACTCTGTCTCAGATTTATCTTCAACCCACAGTCTCTCTTCTTTTTTAAATGTTTTATTAATTCTTTAAGAATGCCACGCGGTTTTGGTCATCTCCTACCCTACTCCTCCTCTTGACTATTCTCAGATCCCCCCACTCCTACCCTCCAAACTTCATGTCCTCTTCCTTTCTTTTAAACAACTTAACACCTCTAATTAGTGATAGGGCTTGGGGTATTACTAAAAAGGTAGTTTACCAGGAACAACACCCTTAAAGAAAACTGACTCTCCTTCCTCCAGAACTCATCATCACTGTTACTCTTCAGTTAGTGTTAGAGGCTCCTGAATACCCCCCCCAACACTCACATGCACACACACACACACAGCAAGAATGTTGACTTGGTTGAGTAGATCTTATGCAGGCGACCACAGCCACTGTGAATTCGCGAGCGCTGCAGTCTGCCATGTCTACAAGACATTGTTTTGGCCTTGCAGCCTTCCTGCTCATTCTTCCACAGTGGTTCCTAAGCTTTGGAGAAGGATGTGATATGGAGCTCCATTTGTGGCTGAGTATTCCACTGATAGCTTTTCTCTATACGTTGACTCCTTGGGAGTTTCTGTATTAACAACAGTCTGTGTCCGGAGCCCCCACTAACCTATGAGTAGAGACATAAACAGCAGAAAGAGGGCAGTTCTCTACCAGGTCCATTTAGCAAAATAAAGTAGTGGTTTACTTACTTCCAGGGCCTGTGGGCCTCTCAGGCATGGATTCTTGCTAAGGTTTTATACCAGGCATGTGTTTGTGGAATGGGCCTTAAATCCACGCAGAAAGTGGTTGGTTACCCCCATATCACCGGCGCCACTGTTGCATCGGTAGGCTTATCATGCTTATGTTAGTTTTTATTGCAGTTCACAAAGGTCACAGCTGGGTAAGATTGTTGTTGAATTCCCCCAATCAAGTAGCCTACATAGCACCTTCCAGTATTATGAAACTGAGGAGAAAGCTTTCTGGGTCAGCACCGACTTGGTTTCTCCACGTTCTGTAATCAGTGCACATGGTGTCTTCAGCAAGGTCTTAACACAGAGTTGTAGTAGGTAATTAAGAACACTAGCAATAGCCTGTATTGCTTTGGGGACATGCATTCCACAATCTATTCTCAAGTGATAAAATACCACTTTCTGTATAGGATCAGAGACATGGTTCAGTATACTCTTTGGTCTTCTGTCATATTTTTGTTTTAAACTCTATGGTACAATATTATTATTTGTACTTTAGTTACTTTTTAAAGTATTAAGCATAATAGAAATGGTATTTTCTGTTTCTGTACACAGACGGACATTTCCAGCTCTTTCCTTTATACACATACACTTCCATCTGAATTCCGTGCATTTCCCACCTGCTTGGAGAAATTCCTCTTGGTGTTTCTTACAGGCCGAGCCTGCAGAGAAAACTCAGGCTTCAGGCATAGTCTCACTAATGAACTCAACTGGACCCACTACACTGACTCCTGATGACCGACTCTCTCCGTCTGCTCTTCAATAGCCTCTCTTTCCCGTGCTGCTCTCCTGAGAGTTAGGCGTATCATATCTCAGACTCACTTTACCAAATCTTTTTCTGATTCACCACTTTGTCTGCCCCTCAGTTAGATGTCACTTTCAAACATGGCCGCTTCCTTCTACAAACTATCTTTACCTTAAAGGTGTATACTGTGGGCATGTCTGTATTTCAGCCGGAGGGATTCAGGGTGTGTTGCGGGCCTACCTTTCAGCAGACCTGGAAGGCCTTTGGATGTGATCCCTTAAGAGCAGCCATTGTTGGGTTAAAGTTCCTCTGTCAGCTCTTTGGTGTGCTCTTTCCCAGTCTCCCAGTTCTCATTTCGTCCTCTGAAGATTCCTTCCTGACCTTCTGTGTTCCCTCTGCTGACCAAGCCTGTATTCCTCAAGCGTGTGTTCCTGATCCTCATCCGTTCTGTCCTCACCACCTTTATTATGATACTGCCTAGTTCAGAGACTTTGGCTGCCAGTACTTCCAGGGACTGTGAGAAACATGGATTCTCCAGATTGACTCGGAAACTCTGGGATGGAGCCCCTCCAAGGACTCTGAGAACATGCGTCTGAGGGACCCTTCTTTTGCCACATGGTTTTATGGCTTCAGTTTTGACTTATATGTTCATTTCCAGGCCCATATTTTTTTTTTTACCAGACAGTCTTAATTTGTAGCTCAACCTGGCTCTAAACTTGTCATCCTTCTGTCTCGGTCTTCCAAGAGCTGAAGTTACAGACTCAAGCTACCGTGCCTGGCTCAGATCCATACTGTAAGTTGGCATTTTCACATAGAAGGCCACAAACTCCTAATGAACCCAATGCCTTCCCCCTAACCTCTCCTTCTCCTTCCTGCATCTGTTAAAGGGTGTGGTTATCTCCCAACCCCTGCTAGGGCAGCTTAAAGTCACATGCTCGCTCTCCTTCATACTCGCGGTCCCCAGGTCTTGAAATAACTTCTAAATTAGCTTTCTCACTTTGCCATTTTTTTTAAAAAAAAAACATTGAAAGTAGTTTTTGTTTTATATTCTGATCATGGTTTCCCCTCCCCCAACTCCTCCCAGATCCTTCCCGCTTTGCCTCCCACTCAAATTACGCACTCATTCTCTCTCTCTCTCTCTCTCTCTCTCTCTCTCTCTCTCTCTCGTTAAGATACAAACACGCATCTAAAAAAAGAAAAAAAGATAAAATTAGGTTAAAAACACAGAAACCAGAATAGGACAAAGCAAAGAGAAGAAAAGGGACTCAAGAAAAAGCTCAACAAACACTGACTCAGAGACACGCCCATCCCAAACGAAAGTCTCGTAAAACACAAAACCAGAATCCATAATTTATACACAGAGAACTACAAGGTTACAAAACAGACAAACAGAACGTGATGAGATGAAGAACCTCCCAAAATACCACACAGTTTGTGTTGGTATTGGCCCTCTACTGCTGGGCATGGGGCCTGGCTTTAAGATTGGGTCATATACCCAGTGATTTCTAATCTTAGAAAAATTAACTCAATCATTCAGAGATAGCTTCTGAGTTAGGGACATGGCCTTGTCCCCCCACCTCCCTCCCAGCGATGGCCCGCCCCATCAGACCCAGGCCCTGTGCATCTTACCACAGACTCTGTGATTCCATTTGTACACCAGCCCTACTGTGTGTGGAAGGCCACCAGCCCTACTGTGTGTAGAAGGCCTTGTTTCCTTCATCCCCTCGGGCTCTTATACTCTTTCTGCCTTCTCTGCTGCAGTATTCCCTGAGCCCTGAGGGAGGGATCAGAGCAGACATTTCATTTAAGACTGAGTGTTCCACGGTCTCTCTCTGCACATCGTCCACGTGTGGGTCTTTGTTTATTCCCATTTGTTGTGGGAGGAGACGTCTCTGATGATGGCTAAGCAAGACAGTGACCTGTGAGTGCAACGGACTGTCACTAGGAGTCCCTTTCCCTCCTCTGTCCCTTTAGCAGAACAGGAGCATTGGCTTCCCCTTGGCCCCTGGCCTGTGTAGCCTCAGGCTCTTAGCATCGTCAGGCATGGTTCCATCTCATGGACTGGGCCTTGAATCTGATCAGACATTGAGTGGTCGCTCCCACAAATGTATGCTGTTATTGCACAGCATCTCTTACAGGCAGATGCTTTGCATTGGAGATTGAGGGGGGCTGTAGCTGGGTTGGTATTCACCTTTCTCTTCTGGCATGCACAGTGCCTCCCAGTACCACGGACATTAGGTAGTAGGTGCAGAGGCTCTAGGAAGGCACCAGCATTGCTTTGCTCTGTGCATTGTGTGTGGCGGGCTATCTTCAGCAGTAGGACTTCACCATCAGTTTGTGGAGGGCAGCCAATAACCTGGGTTGTTTGGGGGTTTCCATTGAGCCCCTTTGGCCAGCGAATGGATTAGGTGAAACCCATTCCCTGAGCTGGAGACTTTGGTGACAAGAGATGTTCAGTTGAGACTCCTGCTCACCTGTTATTTGATAATTCCATTTAGATCATCTTCATATATATATATATATATATATATATATATATATATACACACACACACGTGTGTATATATATATATATGTGTGTATATATATATACGTGTGTGTATGTATTATATATATATATATATATATATATGGGCTCTTACTGTATTAGGGCTCCATGTGACCCCTCAAATGGCCATTAGTTTAGCTTTCCCACCCTGTATTCCTCCATTATCCCCCTCTCTATCCACCTTCCCATTTATCTTCCCACTCCAGTCTCCCCCTGCCATAATTATATATTCTACAGCCCCTTTATAGGGCAATGCAACCCTCCCTACCAGTATCTTCCAGTATATCTAACCTCTGTGGTTATATGGATAGTAGCCTGCTTGTTGTAGACTTAACAGCTAACATCCTCAGATAAGTGGATACACATCATTTGTCTGTTGGGCTGGGTTACCTCACTCGAGATGATTTTTTTTTTTGCTAGCTCCACCCATTTATCTGCTAACTTCATGATTTCAGTTATTTAAAAAGCTGCATAATCTTTCATTGTGTGAGTGTGCTGCATCTCTCTCTATTCATCCGTTGGCAGGCAATCTAGCCGGTTTCTAGTTTCTGGGTAGTATGTATGGAGCAGCAGTGAACACGGATGAGCAAAGGTCTCTGTGGTAGGATGCAGAGTCCATGGGTACATGTCTGAGTGATGTCGCACTTCCTGAGGAACCTGCAGACTGACTTCCGGTGGCTGTGCATGCCAGCATGCATGAGTGCCCCCCTTACTCCATACTCCCTCCAGTGTGAGCTGCTCCTTGTTTTATTGATCTTGGTCACTGTGACCAGTGTGTAAAATGAGATCTCAAAGTAATGTTTATTACATTCCCCTGATGACTAAGAATGTGGGACATTTCCTTAAGTGCTTCTCAGCCATTTGAGAGCACTGTTCAGCTCTGTGCATACTGTATATCTGAGAATATCTGCCCCATTTAAAATGTGCTGTTTCTTAATGTCTGTCTTTTTTTTTTTGAGTTCTTTATGTATTTTAGATATTTTCTTTCTATTTCAGTAAAAATCTTTTCCCCATTCTATAGCCTTGTCCAAATGATGGTGACTTTGTCTGAATGATGGGGACTTTGAGTGATGGGGACTTTGTCCGAAAGATGGTGTCTTTGCCATACAGAAGCTGTTCAGTTTCATGAGGTCCCATTTTGTAGTTTTTGGTCTTCGTGCCTGTCCTATAGGTGTCCTGCTCAGAAAGTCTTTCCTCATGCCAGTGTGTTCAAGGCATGTCCCCATGCTCTCTTCGATCATATCCAGTGTAGTTGGCCTTATGTTGAGGCATTTGGTCCATCTGGGGTGGAGGTTTTTCAGGGCAGTAAGTGTGGATCGCTCTGTGTTAATCCACATGCAGCCGTCCAGATTGACCTGTGCCGTTGGTTGAAGATGCTATCTCTTTTTTTTTTTTAATTCTAGTGTATATTTCTGGCTTCTTTATAAAAAAAAAATACAGGATTTCCGTAGACGTGGAAATTTATGTCTGCATCTTCAGTTTGGTTCCATTGACCAACGTGTCTGGTCACACCAGTGTCATGCTCTCATTATGATTATAGCTCTGTAGACGAATTTGAGGTCAGGGATGGCGAGACCTCCAGCAGTTCTTTTATTGTCTAGGATTGTTTTAGCTGTCCTGTTTGTGTGTGTGTGTGAGAGAGAGAGAGAGAGAAAATTGTCCTTTCAAGTTCTGTGGAGAATCATGTTGGAAGTTGGGGGATTGTGTTTTATCTGTATTGCTTTTGGTAAGATAGACATTTTTACTATATAGATCCTACTGACATCAGCATTGGGGATCTTTCTATCTTCTGATCACTTCTTTAATTTCTTTCTTTAACATCTTAACATTTGTATCATACAAGTCTTTCACTTGCTTGGTTATGGTCACCCCAACATATTTTCTATTTTCTATCTTTCGTGACTATTCTGAAGGGTGTTGTTTCCCTGTTTTTTCCCTCAGTCCTTTTGTCATTTGTATCTAGAAGCTGACTGATTTTGGGGGTTGATTTTGTATGCTGTTACTTTGCGGGAAGTATTTATCAGCGGTAAGAGTTCCTCTGTGAATTTTTAGGGTCACTTATGTATACTGTTATATCATCTGCAAATAAGCATACTTTGACTTCTCCTCTTCCTGATGTATATTCCTATGTCCTTTGACCACCTTCAGTTTTCTCACTGCTCTAGCTAAGACTTCAAGTACTGTGCTCAATAGATATGGAGAGTGGACAACCTTGTCTGTTCCTGATTTTAGTGGAATTGCTTGGAGTCTCTGTTTAGTTTTATGTTGGCTATGGGATTGCTGAAATTATATTTTTTATATTAAGGTATGCCTATTATATCACTTATCTCCTCCGGACTTTTATTATGAAGGGGTATTTGATTTTGCTAAGGGATTTTTATACACTTAATCAGATGATCATGTGGTTTTTGTGATTCATTCTGTTTATACAGTAATTAATTTATCAATTTGTATACATTGGACCATCCCTAAATCTCTGGGATGAAGTGTACTTGATCATGATGGATGGTCTTTTTTAATATGTTCTTATATCTGATTTGCAAATACTTTATCGAGAAGTTTTTCATCTATGCTAATAAGGGTAATTGGTCCTCTTTAGTGGGTCTTTATATGATTTAGGATACCTTGGCCTCATTAAAAAATTGTACAATGCTCATTGTTTCTAGTTTGTGGAATAATTTGAGGAGTATTGGAATTAATTCTTCTTTGAACATCTGGTAGAATTCTGTACTAAAACCATCTGATATTGAGAGTTATCTCTGAGCAGTGTTTGTTGGTCCCTGTTATTTTGTTGTTGTAGTATGCCCACCTCTCCCCCAGATTGATTTGCTGGTCTAAGATTATTTGTTCCTTGTGCTTTGTGGGGTGTGGTTAACCTCTTTAGATTGAAGTTTTCCCTTCTAGTACCTTCTGGAGAGCTTGATTCTTAGATAGATATTATTTAAATTTGGTTTCATCATGGAATGTTTTTCCATTTATGGTGATTGAAAGTTGTGCTGGGTATAGTACTCTGGGCTGGCGCCTGTGGTCTCGTAGAATTTGCAGGACATCTGTCCAGGCCTTTCTGGCTGTTAGTTTCCATTGAAAAGGCTTTATTTTGACAGGTCTCTTTTTATATGTCTCTTGGTCTTTTTCCTCCGAAGCTTCGAATATTCTTTGTTCTGTACATTTCATGTTTTTGATATTATGTGCTGAGGAGACTTTATTGTCTAGTCTATTTTGGTGTTCTGTATGCTTCTTGTACTTTGATGGAGACCTCTTTCTTTAGGGTAGAACAATTTTCTTCTATGATTTTGTTGCAAATGTTTTCTAGGCTTCTGTTCCTTCCTATTATTCTTAACTCTGGTCTTTTCACAGTGTCCCAGACTTCCTGAATCTTTTATGCCTGTGTTTTTTCTTTTAAATATATTTAACATTTTCCTTAAGGGAGGTATCAGTTTCTTCTATCTTGTCTTTAATGCCTGAGATGTTCTCTTCTCTCTTGTGCTCTGTTGATGAGGCTTGCCTCTGAGGTTCCTGTCGACTTTCTACATTTTTTAATTCCAGTTTTACCTTAGTTTTGGCCTTCCTTAGAGCGTCTGTTTGCACTTACATGTCTCTGAACTATTTTCATCTCACTTTCTGTATTTTTACAAATGTCGTCATTAATGGATGTATTCACATCCTCTTTAAGGTCCTTGGGCACAATCGTGATGGCTGTTTTGACGTCCTTGTCTTGGGCTTCAGCTGTGTGATTGTAATTCTTGGTGTTGATAATCTTGTCTTTTTTGGGTGGGTTTTCTGTTCATTGATTTCTGTTGCCCGTTTTGGATCTTAGGACCCTGTGGTGACTATGGGTTGACTGGCAGGGGTGCTTCTGAGTCCCTGTCAGATGTGGCCACTGGGGGACCCTGGTAGAACTTGTTTCTAGGTTTTGAGGAGCTGACAGGAATATATAGTAATGGGCTAGAAAGGCACAGAACTGAGGCTTCACAGGAGAGAAGGAAGCTGGGTCTGCCACGGGAATCTTTGGAGTCCATAGAGGAAGAGAGGAAGAGAGGGAAGGCAGCCTTGGCAGGACTTCCTGACTGAGGATGAGCAGAGGGGTTGGGATTGGAAGACAAGGAGGAGAGTGAGGACCGCCCACCTGCTTTCCTGGCTGGCTTGGCCAGTGGGGATTTAGGGAGAAATTGCCTCAGGTATGAGCAGGTGAGACGGAGGGACGGGATGAGGAGGGATGGGATGAGGAGGAAGGCTATAGGAGAGGCACACTTGACTTCTCTATTCCTACATTTGGTCATTATTTTCCCAGAGTAGATCCCCACTAACTATTTCTCTGACCCTTCTCCCATTCCATTTATTCTGCTATTCTTTGCTGTAGAAATTATCTTCTGGGCTGGTAAGATGGCTCAGTGTGGTTAAAGGCACTTGTCACCAAGACTCAGTTGCATCCCACATGGCGGAGGGAGAGAACCGGCTCCTGCACGTTGTCCTCTGACTTTCTTGGGCACCTGATACACGCAAACAAGATGGTGATGATGATGGTGGTGGTGATGGTGATTTCTTACATTTCTAGCAAGTCAGATTGTGCCCTTGCTCGAAGAAAGACTCTCTTTCTCTTTCTGTGGAGTTAAGCCTAACTCTCTGGGCCCAGTCTCACCCCCACTCCCCACACATTAAGGTCTCCCCTTGTTGAATGGCCTTTGCTTTCCTGGGCAGGAGCTTCTCTGCCCGAGGTTGTCACGCTGCTGTACTTGTTCTCACTCTCCTTCCTGTGCCCAGGGCGCTGTCACACTGACACCCGTCTGTCCCCAGGGCATGCGTTTACAGAGTTGTTTGCGCTACACTTTTAGGAATTGTACTGCAGCATGTGTTTATTTGGATTGATATCTTCTGTTTGCCCTGACTCTGAACAGTGCCCACAGCGTTCCTGTTTGGCAATTGTTGTGTTAATAAATGTATGAGTTAAGGAGTAAATTCTATTTTGTTTTAAACGACACATCACTGAATCAGAGGAGATCATCATGTTAAATAACACAACTTAGAACATAAACAAATTCAGACTTCAGAGGAAACTGTTAAGGTGCCATTTAAGGAGGCAGAAATAGGAAAAATGGCTCTTTCTGCTTATGTAGAACTAACAAAGTCAGCAATATCAGTTCTTTCCTTAATAATTTCTCCAGGCTATAACTAGAGAAACTGACTTAATATTAATCTCTCATCTCTCCTGTGTGTTCAGCTTCCCAAACTCTTTAGATAGGAATACATAGGTGAGGCATCTTTAGCTATTAAGTGAGAGTGAAAGATCAGAAGTGAATTATTTGCAGGCAGAAGGAGAGGAGGCCAGTGACATGCGCTCAGGGGAGAAAGGGGTTTGTCACCACAGCGGACAGCCTGAGGTCAGTGCCTAGAACCCACATAGTGGACGGAGAGAATGGACTCCTGCGAGCTGGCCCCCGACCTCTACCCCCAGAAGTAAACAAATATTAAGAAGAAAGAGTTGGCTTGGGGAGGACTCCAAGAGGAGAGAGGACACCGTTTGTTTGGCGATGTAGGAGTGAAGCTTGGTCAGTAGCGGGCTGAGTAAGTGACGGGGTAGTCTCTTAGCGGAGGGTTATTGATAGTGAAAGTGAATGGGCGCGTGGTGAATCCTGGGAACGCCATGGTTGGCGTGATGTCCTTTAGATAAATTCTACGTGATGTCCTTTAGATAAATTCTACAAGCGTGGAAACTAAGCGATGCGTTGTCTAGGAACACACAATTTGAGAAAAACACAAAAATGCACGAGTATGGAAGACTCTAAGGCAGCTGTGTGGTAGGGGAGGAGGGGGTTGGGAGGGAGGACTACAGGGAGGACCACCGGGCAATATAGGGGGGAGGGGGCATTCCTTGTAAACACAGCAGGCCCCAGGCATGATGCTTTATAGTCTACATTTGCATATACACAGTTTTTTTTTTTTTTTAAGGTCTTCACTGTTTTCATTCTTTTTTTTTTTTTTTTTTTTTTTTGGTTTTTTCGAGACAGGGTTTCTCTGTGTAGCTCTGGCTGTCCTGGAACTCACTCGGTAGACCAGGCTGGCCTCGAACTCAGAAATCCGCCTGCCTCCGCCTCCCAAGTGCTGGGATTAAAGGCGTGCGCCACCACCGCCCGGCCACTGTTTTCATTCTTAATGTACGAAGACAGCATGATCAGTGACAGCGCCCGTGCTGCCTCGGTACCAAGTATCGGGCGTAGGCCTGGGGGATTGACATAAAACACAGACACGGGTCATTCTGTAAGGAGAATGCCAAAGCTTTACTGAGAGACCAGACTAGCCGTCAGGGAAAACAACAGGAAAAAAACAATTATAGCCATAGATCAGGCACCTGGGAAGTCTCGGGCGGGCGGGAAGGCAGGAATCAAGCTAAGCCACGGGATCACGGGATGTTTTGCCCTGAAGAAACCTGTGCAAACAGCTCAGCTGGGGGCGCTGAGCCAAGCTCGCTGGTTCCCAGCAGATCTGTTTCCCTGGGTAGACGGTGTTGAATAACCCAACCAAGGTCGCTCAGTCCGACTTAGACTTAACGGAGCCTTTGATTGCACGTGTTCAGCCTGTATTTCTAGTCAGACCTCATCTTTGTTTAGACCCGTGGTGGTTAGACAGACACAGCCAGAGCGAGAGCCCTGGGCAGACTTCCTGGGTGTCCCAGCGGGAGCTGCTGCTGGCCCACCTTGTCTTCAGACAGCCCTGGGGGAAAAGGCTTTTTTTAGATTTGGAGCTAGACACAGGGTTTCGCTGTGTAGCCATGGCTGTCCTAGAACTTACTCTGTAGACCAGGCTGGCCTCAAAGAGCCACCTGCCTCTGCCTCTGCCTCTGCCTCCCAGGGCTGGGATTAACCACCACCACCCTTTTTATTTGTTTGTTTGTTTGTTTCAAGTCAGGCTTTATCTTTGTAACAATCCTAGCTGTCCTGGAACTGGCTTTGTAGATCAGGCTGCCCTCAAACTCACACAGATCTGCCTGCCTCTCTGCCTCCCTATGAGTGTGTCTTATTTATTGAATATTAGAGTGCTGGAGGCCTTGGAAAGACAGGCCACACCTTCCCTTCAGCATGAGAGAAGGGATCCCCAAGGAGTGGTGGGGACAGGGGGGAGGGGTGGGAGGAGGGGTTAGGATGGAGGGACTTGGGGCTGAAGCCTCACTGGTCTCAAGTCAAGTAGACAGATATAGTTCTCCAGCACAGTGCTCTCAGCCTCTACCCACGTCACGGGGCATGACGAAGAAAGCCATAGGTTTGGATGATGTCCTAGGCTGAAGGAGGCACTTGTGGCCATTCTAAGAGTTTAGAGGGTTGTCTCGCCACGCCTGGAATTCATTCCCACATACCAGGTGGGAGGTCTAACCCAGGGCAGTTGTTTTTAAGCTCGGTTTTCTTTCATAACCACTTTCTGAAGGAGCCACTTAAAATAATTTCCCCCAAAGATGGCTACATAAATATTAACATTACAGATTCCCTGTGTATCTATTTATATCCATTATATAATACTGCATAGTATGAAGTTACATATATACATATTTATCACATGGTTATAGCACAAATGTGTATAGAATGTATACACATTTATATGTGCATATTCTTCACACACTAAAGAATGTATACAATATATATACTTTATACGTGGGAGGAATGCAGTGTTTATTTCCTCATTAGAAATGGATGAGCCAGGGTGGAAACTGCAGCGGCCAGTCATTAGCCAGCGTATGCACATTAGGGAAAATAAAGATTAGATTAGGCATAGGGAGCGGGAATTTAGTATACGGAAGGTCCTCCGCCTGCACTTGTGAAACAGGACGACGGAGCATGTCTCTCCTTCCCTGTGCATGTTTTGAAATTACATGTTTTGAGGATTTCTGCCCGCAAGCTCTGGTGGGGAGCCCTGCCTGGAGGATGACCTCACAGGGCCACATGGACAGGCTGAGTCACTTGCCCAGGGGATTTGGGAGCAAATATGCTTTTTTTAAGGAAATGAACTTTTGTATTAGGTTCCATTGAGAATGTGCGAAAGGAATTCTTGAGAGAATCTGCGATGTAATCGATGACGGGAGTGTGAGCCAGTTCCTGGAAACAGAGTTTAAAGAAGCCCCTAGATGACCCTGCCGCGAGCTGCTTCTCAGCATCCCGTATTTACACGATTAAAGAGCCTATTCCAGCATAATATACCTAAAATTAGGTCCTGTGGATACTGAGGAGTCTCACTGATATTGACAGGCTGTCTCCTCTGATGCCTTTTAATTTATATGAGACTATCTTTAGATGCCTCCTGCTGCCTTTAATCATGCCGTCAGTGTCTGTGGAATTTAAATAATTCAAAAGCTGTATTAATAACAAGTTTTTAAAAGCAACAGTGTATAAAACAGTACCAAGAAAGCCGGCTGACATCAAAGAAAGCTGTTCTCAGGTAATAATTTTTGCAGTAATTAAAAATCACGCGTCAGCAGTCCTGACAAGACCACGAAAGGCCGTCGCGTACCAGTCGCTCATGGTCACGCCGTTTCCTTTGCATGGTATTCCTTTGTCTGGAGGAGTGGCACTGGTGCCTTTCTGGTTGCCTGAGGAAGGCTTTCAGCTGACTTACCCCGGGTGTTAATCCCTAGCATATGGTAGCATGGAAGCAGTAAATGCTGTTTTGTGGGGTTCTACCAAGGCATCTGTGCCTTTCAGAGAGAACTACAAGTGATCATTAATAGCTCAATCTCCATGAAATCACAGTTATGCAAGGTCAGCGCAAGCCTAATAGCACGCGCTGCCTGTGTGTGCGCTGAAGCGTCCCATGTCTAATGGACACCAGATGCTCCCTGAGAGTCCCCAGAGGGAAGACGGCGAGAGACAAACAGAGGTGTGTGCATTCCGGTGGCTGGCGTTGAAAAATGCTATCTCCGGGGCTGGAGAGATGGCTCAGCGGTTAAGAGCACTGACTGCTCTTGCAAAGGTCATGAGTTCAAATCCCAGCACCCCCATGGTGGCTCACAACCATCCGTAATGAGATCTGATGCCCTCTTCTCGTGCGTCTGAAGACAGCTACAGTGTACTTAGATATAACAATAAATAAAATCTTTAAAAAAAAAAGAAAAAGAAAAATATTATCTGCAATAGTTTGTGTTCTCACTGTTGGATTCTTCTGCATTTGGAGAGGCTGTGAGGCATGGGTGTCCATGGATGATTACAAAGTCCTGTCTTCCTCTGTGTCCCCAGAATCTCAGTGACAGTGCTTCAGTTCTTTAGGACAAATGCTCTGTTTCTCTTAGCTGCTGGGATGCATTAATTCACTATTAGCAGAGTGAGTTACTGAGTGTCGTACTGTGAGCAGACGGAGAGTTCGTGTTAGTTGTGGGTTCTGCTGTGTTGTACAGTTTGTGCAGTTGTGGGTGCTCCTGTGTTATACTGTGAGCACATACACAGTTTGTGCAGTTGTGGGTTCTCTGATCTCATTGTTTACTCTCACAGGTGAGCTCTGACTAGAAAACTCCAGACTTAAAAACATAGTTGTCATAAGTGTCTAATGGAAGTCATTATGCAGGGGCTGGGGTGAGGGCTCGGTGGACGTCACGCTGAAGACCTGAGCTCGATCTGCCCCCAAACTCAGCTAAAAGCTGAGCACCGTAAGTTCACCTGCAATGTGTAGACAAGTTCCTGGGAGCTTGTAGCCCCCCAGCCTAGAGTACACAGTGACAAGACAATGATGAGGAAGAGGCCTCTGTCACACACCTGGGGTTCCTCTATAGCCTCCACACGTGCGTTATGGCGCGAATACACACACACACACACACACACACACACAAGCAAGCCTGCACACGCTCATGAACACACACGCAGAAGAAACTCAGCAAGGAAGCAGAAGTCATTTCAAGTTGGTAAGAATACCAGACTGGGCATGACGGTGCACACCGTTAGTCCAACACTCAGAAGGCAGAAGCAGGTGGATCTCTGTGAGTTTGAGGCCAGCCTGGTTGGAACACTTCCAGGTCGGATAGCTAGGAGTGCGCAGTAGGGTTGTGCCTGTCTTAGTTAGGGTTTCCATTGCTGTGGTGAAACACCGTAATACCAAGGAACTTGGGGAGGAAGTGGCTTGTTTCAGTATACACTGCCAGGTTACCGTTACTGAAAGAGATCAAGGCAGGAACTCAAACACAGCGGGAACCCGGAGGCCGGAGCTGATGCAGAGGCCACGGAGGAGTGCTGCTTACTGGCTTGCTTCCCCAGGCTTGCTCAGCCTGCTCTCTTATAGAGCCCAGGACTACTTTATCCAGAGATGGCCTCACCCACAATGAGTGGGGACCCTCCTCCACTGATTAAGAAAATGCTCTACAGCCGGGCGTGGTGGCGCACGCCTTTAATCCCAGCACTTGGGAGGCAGAGGCAGGTGGATTTCTGAGTTCGAGGCCAGTCTGGGCTACAGAGTGAGTTCCAGGACAGCCAGGGCTACACAGAGAAACCCTGTCTCGAAAAACAAACAAACAAACAAACAAACAAAAACAAAAAACAAAACAAACAAAAGAAAAAAAGAGAAAATGCTCTACAGGCAAGCCTGTACCCCAATTTTATTGAGGCATTTTCTTAGTTGAGGTTCCTTCCTCTCAGAGGACTCCAAATGAATTGAAAAGTGGAACAGCTCCGTGCTAGCTTTTGACTGATTGATGAATTTGACCTTGTGCTACGTGAAGGGCTTACAATAGGAAACGGAGTTAGGACAGACTCTGTGTAAACTGCTTGTTCTTGGTGATGTTGGCAGTTAACATACATTGTCTAACTATTTCAACATCCTTACAAGGATTGCTGTACATCCACATTGGAAAAGGAAGTGTCTGAGAGGCGTCTGTCGCTGAAGGCGTTGAGTGGCTGGGACAGGGTTCAGGCCCTTGTGCTGGACTGGGATCTGCAGGGGACAGAGCTCAGCGTCCATGTGACTCAGTGACTCTGCCGGGCTGTGTGACTTTTAAACATAGTTTTAAAGAAATTTGTTTTCATTAGATGAGTGTCCAGAACATTGTAATTTTTTATATGATAAACTGAATTAATTTTTAAGTTTAGTATTGTTGTTTTCTCTTTCTCTGACTCTGTCTCTGTCTCGGTCTCTGTCTCTGTCTCTGTCTCTCTCTCTCTCTCTCTCTCTGTGTGTGTGTGTGTGTGTGTGTGTGTGTGTGTGTGTCTAGGCCAGAAGACAGCCTTAGGAGTTGGTTCTCTCCAGTTACTTTGTCTTTAAATTTAGCTGTAGATGTAACATGCTTTTCTAGCCTCCTTTGTTCCTGAATAACAACACAGAGACCTGGTCTATGTATTAAACACCATCTTGCACGCTAGCTGGTCATGGTTCTCATCTGTTCTAACCGACTGCTGTTTGCTACCCAGCCATGCGCCCTGTTAGCTGCCATCTTAGTCTTGTCCTGGCTGCTCCTGCCCCGTCCCTCCTCCTTGGTGACCCTGTTTCATGGGGAGTCTCTCTGGTGAATCCTCTCTTCTGGTCCCCACCAGAGACCCTGTAACATTGACACAGGAGACGCTTGACAGCGCCAACATCTGGACTGCAGCCAGATGTCCGGGTACCAAAATCCACGTCTGAACACGCAGTGCACAGAGCCATTCTCCACGTTTAGTATTGTTGGGGGTGGGGTGGGGGCTGAAGACAGCCTCTGGTTAGTCTTGGTGGGGTGTGTGTGGGCTAGGGGGGGGAATGGGGATGAAGACAGCCTCCAGAGTTGGTTCACACCTTTTCACAGTGGCGTCTGGGATCAAACTTGGGGTCGTCAGGTTCTTTGAGCTGAACTGTCTCTCTGGTTCTAAGTGATTGCCATTATTATCTTTTTAAATACTTATGTTGTTTATGTGTGTATGGGGTGGTATTTGCCTGTAAGTGTAAACACTCACAGAAACCAGAGCTGTCAGATCTCCTGGAGTCCAACATAGTGCTGGGAACTGAACTCGGGTCCCCGGCAAGGCCAGGACAAGCCTGTAGCCACAAAGCCACCTCTCCATCTCCTCTGAGCTCCATTTGAAAACATCGTGTTTGTTGTCTGAGTCTGAGACAGGATCTGGTTATGTAGCTGAACTCAGTTCTCCTGCTTGGACTTCCCCCTGCTGTGATTTCAGGTGTGCCCCGCCACGCCCAGCATTTGCTCTAAGTGACATTTGTTGCTTGTTATGACACATGACAATGAAATTGTGAGGGTAAATTTAGTTTTTGCCTTTAAAAATATAACAAAATTGTTTTAGTTTTAGTCTACTAACAATAACAGTAACAGATTTTCTCCTCTGTTGGAGAATGGCAAGTTCATGCTTCTTTTGGTGGTTGTTTTCGATTAATATCTTTACATGATTAAAGTAATTAAATTCTTACTTCCATAGTGAGTTAACTTCATTGGGAACACCAAAATTTCACCAGATGGCAGATATGCAGTCACTGAACTTGTGTTTATTTTTATTCTTTGAGACAACATCTTCCTATTTGTAGCCCTGGCTGGCCTGGAACTCACAGAGAACCACCTGCCTCAGTCTCCTGAGTTCTTAGATCAAAGGTGTTCCCCACCACACCTGGTTCCAAACCTGGCATCTTGAATGTAATTGTATATATTCCATGGCCCACTGCTAAGCCTCAGAAGCTCTTAATACTAGCGTTATCCATTCTAAGTTACCTGTTGCTGGTTCATCTAAGTCATCTCCTAAGTAGTGCAGAAAAGAATTCATCTTCCAGCAACAGCCTCATAACCCTGTTAGAGAAAGTGAGGCTGTCTCACTGGTCTGGAGTGAGTCTTACTGGTGTGGACTCTCACTGGTCTGGAGTCTCTGATCTGGAGCACTGAGATTCATAGTAGGTGCATGTCTAAATTACTTTTATACTTCCATGAAAAAGCACCATGACCAAGGCAGCTCATAAAAGAAAGCACATAATTGGGGGCTTGCTTACAGTTTCAGAGGGCGAGTCTCCTTCGGAGAGCCTGGTGATGGAGCAATGACTGAGATCTTACAGATTTGTATGAGACAGGAGACAGAGTGCATGCCAGAAAGACAGAGGAAGAGACACTCTCCGTCATGGCATGGAATGACATGGGCTTTTGAAAACCCCAAGTCTGCCCCCAGTGACACACCTCCTTCAGCCAGAGGCCACACCTCCTCCAACAAGGCCACACCTCCTCCAACAAGGCCACACCTCCTCAAATCAGAGACCACACCTCCTCCAAGGCCACACCTCCTAATCCTTCTCAAACAGTTCTACCAGCTGGGAACCAAACATTTAAGCACTGATCCCATGGGGACCATTCTCATTCAAACCACCATAGTGACAATCTACAGCAGAGACTTCATCAAAGCTGCTGGTTCTTAGCATCTGATTCAGATATCCTCCTGAATGTTTTTTAAGATTTGTATCCGAAAATCTCCCTCTCTGGTAGCCATGTACTACAGAGTGACATTTCGGGCAACACCATCCTATATGATGACAGTATTAAGTTTGTACAGCAGGATTAGTCTGTGTAGCTATTCAGTCTGTTATGTCAGAAGACATGTAACAATGAGTTCGGCAGAGTGTGCCCCCATCATTAAACAACGTGTGACTATCCATCCACATCAGGTGGAGTCCTTATGAATTCATGTTATCCTTCCAGTTCTAGCGCTGGAACTAAATAGACAGTTCTCAAAAGATGGACAAATGGCCCCCAGCACCAACTAGGGTTATACAAATCAAAGCCACAGTGATCCAGGAGGTCATTATGGTAAGAGTGGCAGTTCTCCAAGAGTCAAGAGGAAAATACGGTGAAGCAACGTGAAGAGAGGAACCCTTGTAAGCCGCTCCGTAGTCACTGAGGGAGAGAGTTAACATGACTGCACACCACACCAATCCTACTGCGGTGGACATATCCAAGGGACATAAAATTAATAGGCCAGAGACATCCGTACTTCCCTGTTTACTGAAGCACTGTTCACAATAGCTAAGGGATGGAAGCGATTTAATATGCCACTAGATGAATGGATAAAGGAAATGCGTTCCAAACAAACAGAGGGAAACTGCCCAGGGATGAAAGAGAATGGAGTCTGGCCGCTTGTGTCAACATGGATGAGAGGTGATGATGTTGACTGAAACAAGCCAAACACAGAGACAAGAGCTGTCAGATGAACCTGGAAAAGTTAACTTCCTAGACTCTCTCCAAACAATGGTGTAGAAGCCAGGGAGAGTGATGGTGGTGGTGGTGGTGGTGTGTGTGTGTGAGTGATTGTGCATACATGCGTGTGTGTATCTGTGTGTGTCTGTGTGTGTGTGTGTGTGTGTGTGTGTGTTGAGCTCCATGTTATTATCAACGGTTTATGTGCCCAGAATTAGTTTTTCTGCTTGTCCTGGTAGGTGTGAATACTTCCTTTGTGTCTGTTGTATTTCTTCAGTGCCCAGTGGGATGGAGTCTCCTGTTTACTAGTGATTTCAGTTAACTTATGTGTGGTGGAAGTGTGTGTCTCTGTCCATGTGATGATGTCCACATGTGTGTGCAGAGACCGTGGCACAATGTCAGGCATTTTGCTCTACCCCTGCCTACCCTTTTCCCTTGAGATGGGGCCCCTCACTGAGTTGGACCTTACTGGTGGCCAACAAGCACCATGAACTACTTCCACTGAGTTCTGAGAGAATGTGGGTTATAGGCATCCGCCCGGGGTTTGCACGGATGCTGGCAGGTTATAGGCATCCGCCCGGGGCTTGCACGGATGCTGGCAGGTTATAAGCCTAGGTTTATGTGGATGCCTGGCTTAAAATTCAGGTCCTCGAGTTTCTGTGGCAAACTGTCTTACCCACTGACACCTCTCCACAGCTCCTGGATTAATTTCTTTGGTGAGCTGATCTGCTAAACCCCTTGTTCCTTTCTGTTGATGGTCCCACAGGTTTGCAGATTCCCTCCACTTTACATTTTATAAACTTTCCCGGTATGTTTTACAGTTTTATTTAAAAAAAGAATTCTTTCCACACGTCTTAGGATTCTTCAGAGAGTGAAAGTGGAAAGGAGGATGGGCTGACGAGGGAGGAAAGGGGAAGGAGAGGGGAGGGGGACAGAGAGGGGGATGGAGAGGGGGACGGAGAGGGGGATGGAGATGGGTACAGAGAGGGGGGAGAGAGAGGAGAGGAGAAAGTGACTTGATAGTGAAATTATCCATGCAGTTATGGAGGCTGAGAAACCTTTCAAGAGGCCAGTTACAGTGAGCCTCATTCCCAGCCTCAGAACCCCTGTTGTACAGGGGGTGCTCCAGCTCCAGGAGAAAGGCTTTCCTTCTGTCCAGAGAGGGGATGGACCCGGTCACTGAGGAAGGTTCTTCTCCCTCAGTCTTCCAACTCACGTGCTCATCTGGAGACGCACCATCCCATCCACACTCAGAAACGGTCTTTCTCCATTTACCCACAATCCTCGATCCCGTCGGGCTGATTCATAACATTAGCTGTCTCACCATCTTTCTATAGCTTAACATTTTGTCTTTGGATTATGTTTTTGGTTTTTCGAGACAGGGTTTCTCTATGTAGCACTGGCTGTCCTGGAACTCACTCTGTAGACCAGGCTGGCCTCGAACTCAGAAATCCACCTGCCTCTGCCTCCCAAGTGTTGGGATTAGAGGTCTGTGCCACTGCTGCCTGGCTTGGATTATGTTTTTAATTTACCTGGAATTGGGCTTTGTGTTTAGGATGAGAGTCGGGACCAGATTTCTTGGTTGTTTTTACACACTAACTGGCCAGCTCCCATGGCTTACTGAGAAACCATTGGCCGTCCCTGGCCTGACCTAGCTTCCATGGACATCCGTTAGAGATTTTTGCCTTGCTTAGAGCTTTTAATCATGACCGCTGAGCTGTGTCAGGTTTCCCCCACATGTTCTTATAATCGTGTTACTTTCCTCGTCCATTTACTTGTTAATGAATTATGTTAATTTACTTCCAGCTGTTAAATTGGTCTGTTATTCCTTGGATAAGCACAATTTGGCTGTGACCTATCTTATCACACATTGAGATTTAGCTGAATTTGATTTCCTAATAGTTTGGAATGGAAATTATTTCATGATACTCCTACCGTAGCTTTTTGCGTGTGCCTGTTTCCTGGAATGGGGGTGAATTCTGCTCAATTCTCTGTTTTTAATATCGGGCTGCGTTTTTTTGAACGTCTAGTTCTGCGTGTGGGGGGGCAGTCTGTCCACAGGCATGCAGTGTTCCTCGATCCCTGGAGCTGGAGGTGTAAAGGGTCCAAAGCCTTAGTGGGTGCCCTGCAGGCACACTGTGTGCTCTCAGAGTCTCCTCTTTCCTCTTTGCTTGTTCCTTTCTGAGACAGCCTTACTCTGTAGCAAGTAAGGTTAGCATGGAACTCACGGAGTGAGTTCTGCTAAGAGTAAGTTCTGCCAAGGTGGCTTCAGACTCATGGCAGTCCCTTTCCTCCCCTCCCTCTCCCCTCCCTCCTCCTTCCCCTCTTCTGACCTCCCTTTCCCCTCCCTCCCCTCCCTCTCCCCTCCCTCCTCCTTCCCCTCTTCTGACCTCCCCCTCCCCTCCCTCCTCCTTCCCCTCTCTGCCCGCCCCCTCCCCGCCCCCTCCCCTCCCTCCCCTCCCCCTCTCCCCCTCTCCTGTGCCCTGTACAGACGCGGTGTTTGTCCTGTCTCATTCAGGATGTTGCCTCAATCTCCTCCTCTTTGTTCACTTGGCCAGAGGCTTCTGGTTTATTTCTTCGCTGTGTTTTCTCTCCTGTTGACTTGTGCTCTTCTGTCTGCCATCCCTTCTTTCCTCCTGATTTGCACAACTTCTTGAAGTTGTAAGGGTGTGATGTTGACATCATCGATATGCAAACTTTTCCCGTGTGTAAATCGAAGAAGGAAAGCCTGGGGTTTCCGTGCGCCTGTGGTTTCAGGGTGTTTCATGTTTGTTACGCTGACCGTGTTGACACGCTCTCTGTGATCTCCTCTTAGACCTCTAAGTTATTTAGACACACACTGTTTACGTCCACCGTATCTGGGCAGGGGAGTCCCTGGTGTTCATTTTCCTAGTATGTCCAGAGAGCAACCTTAACGTGTTTCAGTCTTTCCAAACTCACAGAGACTTGTCCTGTAGCCTTTAGATATGTTTGTGAGCGGCCCATGGTATTTATTTTGCAAAGTGTGTCTAAGTATCTCTGGTACTGGTCTCAACTGTGCCGCTTTCCTGGGATACTGCCCCTGCTCCTTCAGCTGTGTGTGTGTGTGTGTGTGTGTGTGTGTGTGTGTGTGTGTATGTGTGTGTAGTCATAGTTTACCTCATCTCTGCCCTGTCTCTCATTGTGTGTTATACACTTTCCCCACTGGATTCTTTAATGTGTCAATCATAGTTATTTTAGAATCATTGTCAAATCATCTCTTTTTTTGTTGTTATTGTTGTTTGTTTTTTTGTTGTTTTGTTTTGTTTTGTTTTTCGAGACAGGGTTTCTCTGTGTAGCCCTGGCTGTCCTGGAACTCACTCTGTAGACCAGGCTGGCCTTGAACTCAGAAATCCGCCTGCCTCTGCCTCCCAAGTGCTAGGACTAAAGGTGTGTGCCACCACTGCTCGGCATCAAATCATCTCTTTACCTGGATCTGGGCATTGTGGCCTGTACCTGTGATCCCAGCACTTGGGGGGTTGGGTGGATCAGGAGTTCAAGGTCAGCCTGAAGTGCTGCCTGCCTCAAGAGCCCCTGCCTCAAATCCTGCTTTTGTTACTGTCTCAACTCCTACAGTGGGCTGTTTCCATTGCTGCCTCTTATCCTCTGACTTGTAAAGTGTCCTGGCTGGTTTTGTGCGTCAACTTGACACAGGCTGGAGTTATCACAGAGAAAGGAGCTTCAGGTGGGGAAGTGCCTCCATGAGATCCAGCTGTGGGGCATTTTCTCAATTAGTGTTCAAGGGGGGAGGGCCCCTTGTGGGTGGGGCCATCTCTGGGCTGGTGGTCTTGGATTCTATATGAGAGCAAGCTGAGCAAGCCAGGGGAAGCAAGCCAGTAAGGAACATCCCTCCATGGCCTCTGCATCAGCTCCTGCTTCCTGACCTGCTTGAATTCCAGTCCTGACTTCTTTTGGTGATGAACAGCTGTGTGGAAGTGTAAGCTGAATAAACCCTTTCCTCCCCAACTTGCTTCTTGGTCATGATGTTTGTGCAGGAACAGAAACCCTGACTAAGACACACGGAGATCTCTGTCCTGAGCGTACATGACCACGGGTCACGTCTCTTTCTCTATTGTCTTGGTCTGAGATGTTAGAGATACCTCATCTCCTTGTGGAGGGGCTTGGGGCGCTGCCCTTATGTGAAGCGTTTCTTCTCTCTCCCCTCACGGGCAGACATCTCCTCATCCTGTGGTAGCTGCTAATGCCCAGGACCTTGCAGATAAAGCATTTCTTCCACCCCTCAGGTGGCTTGGCTTTGTGAGAGGATTTGTGTGGTGCCAGGTCTGGAAGTGGTTAAGACAGTATCTCAGGAGCTCGGTTGTGGAGTCTCCAACCCTCCCTCAGTCTGTGCTGGAAGTACCTACTGGGAACTTCTGGGAGGTCTCTCGCTATCTAGTAAACATGCCCCGTATCCAGCAGTCAGCCTTTCTGATGGGCGTCCTGGCCCGTGTGTAGAACTTGGAAGCAGTGTTTGCTTTCTTCCTGTTTGCTTTTGTGGCCATTGTCTCTTCCTCACTGACTCTGCAAGAGGAGAAAGAATCCGAATGTCCCCTCTCACCTTGGGATTCATTCCACACCGCGGCATTGACTCTTGTACCCCGGAGTCAGGGCGAGACTGTTTCTGGGCTGAAAGTGGGACTTCCCTGAGTGATTTTATTCAACTCCTAATTCCTAATTTTCCTCAGTAAGATGAGAAGGTATCAAGCCTGTCAGTGTGCATAAATCTAGCTTATTTTTCTCTCATTAAGGTGGCAAATGTAAATCTCTTGTTACCTAGTTTTGTGAATTGATTGCAAGAATGATTTTTTAAAGATTACCTTATTTCGATCTACATTCACATTAGACAGCCAATCCGATTTGAAAATAATAACAGTGTTTTCACAGTAATGATGTTACGGGTCATCTAGCTCAACATCGAAGAAAACGACGTTTCAGAGACAGTTGTGCTTCGCTGGCCTAGCGTGTGGCAGGAAGAGGCTTGCCGGGGCGGGCCTGGCGAGTTTGTTCAAGTGAAAGGCTAACTGGCTGGCCTGTTTCTCCCACTGTTGTAGGGATCGGTGGTAATTTGGTGGCCATTCAGGCTAGCAGGATTTCTACCTACCTCCATTTACACAGCACTCCCGGAGAGCTCCCGGAGGGGTCCAGAGGCTGTTCCTACCCACTTAGGACTTTCTTTGGTTCAGGTAAGTACTGTGCAGAGTTGTGTGGAGTTCGTGAGGAACCGCTGCCCGCTCAGACCTGGGCACGCCAAATTTGTCAAATCTGTCTTTTGCGCATGCCGTGCTGAGCTAATGCCAGGGAGCAAAGGCCTTGCGTGTACATGCGTGTCATCGCCGAGGTTCTTTGTGGCACTGACATTATCATGTCCCTGGGATATCTCGTTGACTGAGAAGGGAACCGCATGTCCAAACACAGAAGGCTCCCTTGACTTAGGGACAGATGGCTCTTTCTTCCATATCACTCCTGTTGACTCTTTAAAACATGGGTGTTTGCTCGGAAACAGGACATTAGGAGACAACCCAGTGACATGTGTGAACACATGTGAAACCATTACAGTGTTTTTACAGTGATTTTATTAGTTTATATGTATGACTGTTCACCTATAGTGTGTCTGTGTACCATTTGCATGCCTGGTATTCTCACAGGCTGGAAGAGGTTGTCAGATCCCCCTGGAACTGGAGTGATGGAAGGTTGTGAGCTGCCACATGGGTCCTGGGAATTGAACCCTGGTCGTCTGGAAGAGCAGTCAGTGTTCTTCCCAGTGGGCATCCAGCCCCTCCTGTGATATCAGTGACGGAACAGTTAGAGAAGACAAAGTTAACATCCCCATGTTTGCATTTTCCTTCTGTTTCTGTGATAGACACTAATGTCCTCCACAATACGTTTTTAGTCAACCATCTCTTGTTTGGTTTTATAATTACACCTAATGGGGGAATTTCCGAGAGTTAAAGTAAATTATAAGTGACTGAGATTTACTCCCGGCAGCTGCAATGATGGACGCCGTGAGCTAGAGTAAAGAGAAAGTAACCATCAATTTGTTGTTGTGTTTTTCTGAGAGAGGGACTCACTGCTTGCCTTGGGCTAGCCTTGAACTCCAGGTGCTCCTGCCTCTGCTTCCGTTGACGCCCAAGGCTGTCTTCCGATGTGGTGACTCGGATTACAGCGCCCAGTTTATAAATCCACTTTATTTTTCCACCAGCACTGGGGCCCTCGTGAGTGCTAGCCGGGCAGGCAGTCCCCCACTGAGCTGTATCTCCGATGCAGCCCTCACAGCGACTTTTCACGCCGCCTGCCTTCCCGTTACAGGAGCGAACACCAAGTCCGCCCAGGTCCTCCTGCTCTTCGTGGTTCCCGGCCACCTCATCTTCCTCTACACCATCCACCTGATGAAGAGCGGCCACACCTCTCTGACCGTGGTCTTCGTCGTGGTGTATCTGCTTGCTGCCGTGCTGCAGGTAAGACGGACAACATCTGGGGCTCTCCCAGTGCTCACTCAGACTGCGGAGAGAAACTACAGAACACAGCACAGTTGCCATTTCAGAACTGGGCTGCAACAGCCCGGTACACAGAACCCTTGGGCTTCCTGGTACAGCCCGGTACACAGAACCCTTGGGCTGCCTGGTACAGCCTGGTACACAGAACCCTTGGGCTGCCTGGTACAGCCTGGTACACAGAACCCTTGGGCTGCCTGGTACAGCCTGGTGCACAGAACCCTTGGGCTGCCTGGTACAGCCTGGTACACAGAACCCTTGGGCTGCCTGGGTTTCACGGCATCCTTTGTTGGTTATCCTGTTTTGTGTGACACACCTTCCAAAAGATTCTTGAAGCAGGGAAAGGAAGTACGTTTTTGGGTGGTGCCTGGCGTTTCACCCCACCTCTATCTGAGCAGGTTGACTGATACTTTCCTTTTGGACTTCTGACGGCAGCCGGCCTTACTGCCTTCTGGATGTTCGCACTGCCAGTGAGAATAGGTGCCCTGACTCCTGACTCTCTCGTAAGAACTTGGCGTTTTACCTTCATGCTGGAACGCCTGTGTCTCTGAACGAGTGCTGGTGCATGCGTGTCCCTGCGTGTGAAGAAGTCAGAGGACAACCTTGAATGCCGGGGGCTTGCCTTCCGCCGTTTGAGACAGTGTCTTGTATCAGACTGGCTGTCCCGTGAGCCTCCAGCGAGTCTCCAGGCTCTGCTTCCCACCCTGCTGCAGAGGTGATGGGATCCAGATGTGCCCCTCTGCACTCAGCTTTCTGAGGGTCCCAGAGGCGCGGACCCAGGTCCTCACACCACTTTACCCACGCAGCTGTGTCCCCCACCCCCACCACCACATGGGACTGAGCTCTAATCTCCCGGCAGCTTGAAGAGCTACACCTTTCTCTCTCTCTCTCTCTCTCTCTCTCTCTCTCTCTCTCTCTCTCTCTCTCTCTCTCTCTCTCTTTCTCTCTCGTCCACAGATTTTAAATTCTCTGCTGATAAACTCTGGTATGGGTATAAGTTGTCTCTTGTTTGACTCTAGATCAGCTCAAGAGCTCACATTCTTCGGCTCTGGGGAACACGTCTTTAAATATTTTTTGATGAATTTTCTTCTCTCTCTTTTTTTTTCTTGTTATGTAACCCAGGCCGGCCTAAGACTAGTCATCTGCTGGCCTTTGCCTGCGAGTGCCGGGTTACAGCCGTGTCCACCATGCCTGGCTCTCCATGGCTCTTGTTTGGTTACTAGATATGCATCAAGCATACTTTTAAACCTTCTCTGTCTCATTATCTGTTTTCTTTTTAGATTTCTATTCCCCTGTGTTGTGTAGAAGGCTTTTTTACTTTTTAAACTTTAGAAATTTTCTTTTATCTAAGCAAACCCTTACCTATGCTCTGGTAAACAACTCTAGTGAAACTCATTTGGTCTCACAGACAGACAGATGGGGGCACACACACAACACACACACACACACACACACACACACACACACACACACACTCAAAGATGGAAGCAGAAGAGTCCTGGTTTGGGAGAGGAAGGAGTTTGGAGAGGGTCATGAATGGTATGTCTGTGTGAATATCAAAACGCATTGTCTGTGTGCAAAAATATAATAATGTAAGCCATTATTATGTATAATTAATATATGCCAGCAAAACACATTTAAAAGTGTGCTGCTATAATTTACTCATTTTAAATATTAAGTAGTACCAAAAGGTTTTACGTCCCTAGATCTATTCCTCAGAGACCATCATTTTGAAATACCATAGCTATTTTTTCTGCTATTATTTGTAAGTTTTAAAGTAATATGCCTAAACTTCAAACGAACAAAACCCCGAGGGCTTTACAGCTGTTACAAGGTTCCCATATTTCCCGCATACTTAGACCACAACTTAAAGAATAACTTGTTAAAGCCGGGTGGTGGTGGCCTTTGATCCCAGCCCTTTGGAGGCAGAGGCAGGCGGATTTCTGAGTTTTAAGGCCAGCCTGGTCTACAGAGAGAGTTCTAGGACAGCCAGGGCTACACAGAGAAACCCCCTCTCTCAAAAAAAGGCAGCAGGGGGAGATTGTCAGTAGGTAATTAAGCCTATTTTAGTGTTTTCACTGAAACAGATGCCTTGCTCCGCTTGTATTTCTTTGTTTGTGTATTGTTTTCCTTAGCGTTAGTAATTCTTTCCTTTCTCACCTGGGTCTCCTCCCATAATCCTTAGTGTTTCATCTGCCCCAGCTTCTCAGGACTGACTTCTTGTTTAGCCTCAAGGACTGGGTGCCCTCTACCCTGAGGAGTGCCTGAGGAGGTGCTTGGGTTTGGCCTTCAGGGCACTTGCCCTGGAGGAAGCAGGCCAGGGAAGGTGGATAGAGAGGGTTCCTGGGAGAAGAGGCCACACTGATACAGCCCGCAGTGAGATGGCCTAGGTGCGGCTGCTGTGTGCCAAGCACCACACTGTGCATGCACACACACACACACACACACACACACACACACACACGCTCGCCAGAGCACTGCCTTCTCATCACACGGGAGATGTGCTCTTTGATAAGAGGCAGTGAATTCCAGATGTGCAGAACAATCCAGTATGCATAGAAAGAAAAATTAAAACCTCTGCCTGGGTGCCTGATGTGTTTAAAGTATATTTTATTTTCTTCATGATTGCTTAATCATAAACATATTAGCACAGTATTTAATAAGTATGCTCAGTTATTTTTCTATAAGCATAATGTGGGGTTCTAGATCGCTGACTTAATTCACAGAGAACTGTGCCAGAAAAGCAGATTCGGGAGTGGGGGATGGAGTGGGGGGGGCAGGTGAGCCCCCCCCCCTCACCTGGCAGATTGAACCTGATGCCGTAAGGCCTTAAATGCCATGTCGGGGAGGGTAGAGTAGATTCTAAAATAACCCAACCCTTACAGCTTGATCGAGACTTTCACGACGAATCGAGACTTTCACGACGTCTCCATCATGCTTCTAGTCTCAGGATTTTATTAAGCCACTAGTAATTTTGTAACGTTTTATTTATTCAACAACCTCCCCTTTGACTTGCTGCAGGGATGGCCTTTTAAGTCCCCAGAGCACTGGAGTCGAGCACCGTTGAAGGCCTTGTGGTCTGCTGCTCCCGGGACGCACCAGTGTGCTATAAATACGTACTGTCGTGTGGGGTTTGGGGCGGACGAAGCAGTGGCTTGCCCGGAGCCTCTTCCTCCCCGCTGTGTTCCCCACTGGGGAACACAGCAGCCACCCCAGTGCTTTTGCTGTCTTGCTGTGGTGAGCTTGCACTGCTCCAGAGCTGGAGAGATGGTCACTGTGGTTGCCTGTGGTTGCTGCTCTCCTTGGTCCTGACAGGTCAGCCCTGACCAGCCGTTTCTAGAGTAGCTTCCTGTGTGTGCTCACTACGGAGCTCACGGACCCGACCTGCTGCCTGTGTCCGTGTCTGTCTGCCCTGGCTGCCCCACATTCTTCTGTATGTTGACGAAAATAGAAGGAATTTTTCCAAGGATATAAAACATTTCATTTGTTTAAAAAAAAAAAAAAGATTTGATTTAAATCATGCATTTGCCCATGGTATGGTGTGTGTGTGTGTGTGTGTGTGTGTGTGTGTGTGTGTGTGTGTGTGAACTGCAGAGGCCTAAGGCGGTGGAGCCCTTGGGGCTCCTCTAGTTGCAGGCAGCTGTAAGCTGTCTGACTGACTGATATGGGTGCGGAAACCTGAACTCAGGCCCTTCTGAAAGAGAAATAGACTCTTAACCTTCAGGCCTGGATTTCACTCGTAGAGAATGTTTCCACGCATTTCCCTCTTTCTGAGACAGGGTCTATTAAGTAGCCCTGGCTATCCTGGAACTTACAATGTAGACCAGGATGGCCTCAAATTCCCCTGCCTCTGTCTCCCGGGTGCTGGGATTGAAGGTGGGTGTGAGCACACGCAGCCTCTTGTGCCTTTGGCCGCCGTCCTTACCGGTGAGGGAGGCAGAGCTGGGGCTGAGGAGCTGGGGCTCGCTCGGCTACCGTGTCTCAGAGCCATTTTCCTTCTGAGGAGTGGACAGGGGAGTGGTGGTCACTTTGTTCTGAAGAGTGAATGGGCTGGGGGTGGGGGGAGTTTGCTGCACGGTGGATGCTACCCCAGACTTAGCTGATCGCTACTGTTATTAAATAAAGGGTAAAACGGTGTGCCTCAGAATGAACGCTGCAGGCGTACTTTTAAAAATGGTGCTGATCGATTTTACAGACTTTACTTTGCTATTTTGTGTATGTGCATGCATGTGCACCTGTGAATGTGGTCTGTGTACATGTATGTGCATTCCTGTGTACCTGTGTATGTGGTGTGTGTACATGCATGTGCATGTATGTGCATCTGTATATGTAGTGTGTGTACATGTATGTGCATGTGTGTGCCTGTGTATATGGTGTGCGCATGCATGTACACCTGTATATATAGTGTGTGTACATGTATGTACATGTGTGTGCTTGTGTATATGGTATGTGCATTGTATGTGTATGCATGTGTACCTGTGTATGTGGTATATGTACATGTATGTGCATTCATGTGCGCCTGTGTATGGTGTGTACATATGTGCACATTTGTGCACCTGTGTATGATGTGTGTACATTATGTGCACACATGTGCACCTGTGTATGTGGTCTGTGTGCATGCATGTGGCAGCCAGAAGTTGATGTTTAGTGTGTTTCTCCTATCAGTCTTTACTTCAGTATTTTTAGACAAGGCGTCTAAGTGACCCTGGACGTCGGGTCCCTGGGTCCAGGGAAGGCCCGTGGATCCCCCTGTCTTCGTGTTCCCAGTGTAGGGTTGCGGGCACACACTGCTGTGCTCAGCGTTTGATAACTGTTCTGAGGGCCGGAACCCAGGTCCTCATGTACGCATAACAAGCACATCCTGCCTGAGCCCTCTCCCTAGCCCCACGCTTTCCCTGGGGCCAGAGTGACATCCGCGGGATGTTCTGTTGGGCAGACCATCAGTCACCCTGCTGTTTAGATTTTTTCTCACAGTAGAGTAGGTTGGTGTCAGTCAGCCATCCCATAATGCTCATTCTTAGATGACCGGCTGTGGACAGTACAAGCATTGGCTTTAGATCGTCCTAACGCACCCACAGTGTAAATCTCACACACCTAGCGTGTTACCTCCCACTACGTCAAGACGAGGTGGGTTCTTCTCCCTAAGTATCAGCTTCTGCTGCTGTGCACTGACTGCTCTCAGCCCCTGGGAAACCGGAAGTGCGGTTTGCCATTCGTCTCGGCCATGGACTGTCTACATCATAAGGATCTGTCTTCTTGCGAGTTTTCTTCCCCTTCCCTTTGGTTTGAGGAATCTGTCTTTTCAGAAATCTGTCTTCTTTCGAGGGTGTGTGTGTGTTTGTTTGTTTGTTTGTTTTTGTTTTACTCCTGGTTTCTAGGTGCACAGAGCCGCGACAACAAAACAAACCTGGCAGGGTCCAAAGGCACCGCCAGCCGAGTCGGCACCCTGGCTTCTGCAGCCGAGAAGGCGTGGCGTGCTGCGTGGCCCCTTTCCCACCAGTTCCCCTGTGTGTGCGTCCTAAGTGTGCGTCTTCTGTCTGTGAGGTGGAAGCGTGGGTGTACATGGCACACCCTAGAAGAGGCAGAAGGTGCCCCGATAACTGAGCAGGGACAGACACGGCCGACGGTGTCACCCGAGTGCTGCCGGATGCGAGAGGTCTCAGGGTTTCATAATCCACTCGCCTTGACTAAACACGAAACAAAAGCTCTTCTGTTTCACTGCTTTGTCTTTTCCCCGTTCGTCGTGATGACTCTAGACGTGTGCAGACCATCTTAATGTTTTGGTGCTAAAAAAGCATCTCGGCAGAGAAAGAAAGGGGGACGTTTCTAGCCTTTGGTCCCTGTTAAATTCCAAGGAAGCATTTATTTATACAATTCATAAACAATGACTTGAGATCATTCATCAGTGAAGCGCTTTTAATTATTTTATAGGCTCTGGTTGTTTCATAAGAAAATGAGATCATTAAGAATGCTCTGAAAACGTTAGAACGAAATGCCATGGTAAATTTATCATTAAAGTTTCATCATATAAACCTTTGCCCCCAAGATAGAGAAGACGTTTCTCTTGTAGCTGGAAAGATGCTTCAGTGGGTTACATCATGCTCTTCAGAGGACCTGAGGCCCCATCTCATCCAGAGGCCCACAACTGTCTATCATTCCAGCTGCCGGGATCTGACGCCCTCTTCTGGCCACTGTGGGAACTGCACACGTGTACAAATCCACATGTACACTAACTTAAATAATGTTTCCCTTAATGTAAAGTGATAACAGATTCTCAGTATGTAAAGGTGGAAATGAGAAATACCAGGATTTTTTTTCTTTTTTCTTTTGGTTTTTTCGAGATAGGGTTTCTCTGTGTGGTCCTGGCTGTCCTGGAACTCACTCTGTAGACCAGGCTGGCCTCGAACTCAGAAATCCACCTGCCTCTGTCTCCCAAGTGCAGGGATTACAGGCGTGTGTCACCACGCCCGGCTCAAATACCAGGATTTTATCAGGTAGTGTGCTAGTCACTGTCAAAAGAAACCGATGACACTGTTCCTGTCCCTGTGTGCCTTCTCTTAGCCGCAGGGCATGAGACAGATTAAGAGGCAATTAGAGGAAGTCTTACCTTCTTATTAGCAATGCAGTCTTCTGAACTCTACAATCAAACTTCTTGTCTGTCATTCTTGGAAAATACCTGGATACTTGTAAAGATTGGATCAAAGGGCGTATGCTGAGGCTGCTAAGTTACTATTGCAAATCTACTGGTCTCAGCGATGTGTCTTATTAACATAATTTAAACGACAGGTTTCTTTGATCTCGGTTATTACGACCTCTCAGATTTGAAATTTATACATACAAATTATAACATCTAACATGTCATATTAGAATATGACAGATTCGTATTCTAAACGATTATTCTCAACAAATCCCATACCCACTTTAAACAAGCCGGTGATGCCCTTCAGAGTAAGACTTAGAAAAATCAGGGCGTTGATTAACAACATCCTAACATATCTTTTTTTTTTTTTTTTTTTTGGTTTTTCGAGACAGGGTTTCTCTGTGTAGTCCTGGCTGTCCTGGAACTCACTCTGTAGACCAGGCTAGCCTCGAACTCAGAAATCCGCCTGCCTCTGCCTCCCAAGTGCTGGGATTATAGGCGTGCGCCACCACGCCCGGCCTAACATATCTTTTATAAGTAATACAGGTTGGTGATGGCTGACATGTATACTTTCTGTACGAGCCTGCCCACAACGCTAATGGGGACTGTGGTAGACTGTGCTTAGGCTGGTACTATAGACAGTGGCCTCCACACACTTCCCCTGGGGACACCAGCGGCATCTTAGATCTCATTTACATCAACACCGGTGGCTACAGTGACAGTGCCTGGCAGTGGGACCAGCGCCCTCTCCCACCGCCGTTCTGAAACTCCGCGGCATCCCCCGGAGTCAGTCCTCTACATAATGAAGCACAGAGCCCTGTGGTGACAGCGTGGCCTTGTGGAGCCTCAGGACTGCCACCCACAAAGCAAGTTGATTAGCTTTGTCTCCGGAAGTTATAAAGTCTCGGGAGTCTCGCTGTCTGTGTGCAGAATGTGAGTGCTTCATCCGCCTTGTGTGGTAGCCGTGACAGTTGAGCGGCTGATACACAGTCTCTTATTAAATGGCAGGTCCGTGGCGTATCCTCTAGCCTGGCCCTCCGAAGGGAAGAGCCAGGCAGCCAGAGGTTGTGTCTTCATTTGGGTTTTATCGCCGTGAAGAGGCACCATGACCACAGCAGCTCTTATAAAGGAAAACCTTTAATAGGGGCTGCTTACAGCTTTTAGAGGTTTAGAGTGTTGCCGTGGCTGGGAACATGGCTGTGTGGAGCAGCCACGGTGCGGGAGAGGGAGCCGAGAGGCCGCATCCTGACCACCTTGTGCAGGCAGCAGGCACGCTGGCCAGACTTGAGTTTATACGACCTCAACGCCCACCCCCAAAGTGACACACCCCCAACAAGAACAAGAACCTACTCCAACAAGGCCACACCTAATTGTGCACTCCCTATGGGCCAGGCGTGTACACACACACACACACACACACACACACACACGCATGCGCCTATGAGACCCGTTCCTATTTAAACCACCGTGGGTTGCATTGGCCTTACTCCCATGGCCTTACCCATGGTCTTCATTGCTTCTTGTTCTTTGGGATTTAAATCTATTAGATTTCAATTAGAAGACTTTCTTTGCTCTTTAGGTTTTTTTTGTTGTTGTTGTTTTGTTTTGTTTTTTGTTTTTTGTTTTTTTTAAGAGATACAGTCTTATTTAGACCAGGCTATCCTTAAACTTGGTATGTAGCCGAGGTTGGCCTTGAACTCTTGACCCTCTCGCCGCCATCTTCTGGTTGCTGGTATCATGGGCGTGTGCTCCACACCTGGTGGCTTCATTCTTTCCATGTGACTGGTCTCTCTTTGTCTCTTGGTTGGCTTTGACTTCTGTTGAATTCTGTTGAAGGGGTCCTGTGAAGAAAAGGGAGATGCCATGACCGACCGGAGGAAGTATATAATTCCTAACTTTCCTTCTAATTGTAACAGTATCTACCTTGAGACCAGATTGGTAGGAAGCAGGTGGATTGTTGAGATTTCTTTTGGGGAGCCTCCAGTTGCCTATCTGAAATACTGTGGTCTCGTGGCTTTTGGTATGTGGTCTGTGGTCTCCTGGCTATTGGTATGTGGTATGTGGCCTGTGGTTGCGTGGTTGTTGATATTTGGCCGGTGGTCTCATGGCTGTTGGTATGTGGTTGGTGGTCTCGTGGCTGTTGGTATGTGGTTGGTGGTCTTGTGGCTGTTGGTATGTGGTCTGTGGTCTCGTGGCTGTTGCTATGTGGTCTGTGGTCTCGTGGCTATTGCTATGTGGTAATAGCATGCTGCTGTTCTGGTACCTAAGGGGAAAGATCTTCATATCCAGGTGCTTTCCTCAGTTCATGTCTCTCAGTAGAGCTTTGGGTGCGTGTGCCTGGGTTCCTACAGAAAGTCACATGACTGTGTCTTATGGAGAAGCAGCACTCTGGACCCCAGAGTGGGGAGGCACTGGGGAAGGGGTCCCCCACAGTCTTGTTGGGCCCCATAAAAAAGAAGCAGAGCCAGAGTTTTCCCCAGATGCTCTGTTTAAGGTCGTACTGTCTGTCCTCTGAGTGCAGCTGGAATGTCACATTTAACTTAGAGGAAAGTCACACATACAGCACATAGTACCACATACCACACACACACACACACACACACACACACACACATACCATACACACACACACCATACACACACATACACCGTACACACACACCATACACACACACACCATACACACACACACACACCATACACACACATACCATACACACACACATATACCATACACACACAAAACACACAAACACCATACACACACACACCATACACACACACCATACACACACACACACACCATACACACCATACACACATACACACCATATACACCATTCACACACACACCATACACACACACACACACCATACACACACACACCATACACACACACACCATACACACACACATACACCATACACACACACATATACCATAAACACACACCACACACACACACACATACCATACACACACACACATATACACCATACACACACACCATACACACCATACACACCATACACACATACACACCATACACACCATTCACACACACATCATACATACACACACACACACACACACACACAAACACCCCTCAGCTATTCCAGAGCACAGTATTATAAAGCGAGAGCAGCCAGGCCGTCTGGACTATAGAGAGGCCTCATCTCCTAAAGCAACGGTGTCAGAGGACAGTGGAGCAGTCACTTGGTATCGGAGCTAAAAAAAAAAAGAAGACAGCCTTTTTCGTGTGGTGACGGGCTGTTAGCATGGTCAGCGCGGCTTAGCTCGAGCGTTAGAATCTCAGCTTCAGGGACCAGCCGAGTGGCTGGATGTCACCCACAGAGGTTTGATGGCGGGTGTCATTGTCTGGTTGTCTGTCATGGTGTGATTCTTGGAAAGAACTAGCTCCTAGCTGGCTGCTTTAGAAACTAGGACTTCCATCCGAGGAACAACAGTATGAACCAACCAGACCCTCCAGAGCTGCCAGGGACTAAACCACCAACTAAAGAGTGCACACATGGCTCCAGCTGCATATGCAGCAGAGGATGGCCTTGTTGGACATCAGTGAGAGGAGAGACCCTTGGTCCTGAGAAGGCTCGATGCCCCAGTGTAGGGGAATGCCAGGTCAGGGAAGCAGGAGTGGGTGGGTTGGTGAGCAGGGGGTGTGGGGATGGGATAGGGGATTTTTGGAGGGGAAACAAGGAGCGGGGATAGCATTTGAAATGTAAATTTAAAATATCTAATAAAAAAAAAAGAAACTAGAACTTCCATTGGTTGGTAGTTTCCAGATGGTGCTCAGCGGGGCCGTTCGTTTGTTTGTGGCTGAGAGCTGAAAGCAGTGTGTAGTGCCTGTTTGCTGCAGTGGCTGAGAACAGGCCTGTCTTCTCCTAGGAGTGCGGACACCGTTTGTCTCACTCCTTTGGTCCTCACCACGAAGGGTCCTGCAGACGCTCCCCTCCCCCCACCGTTCCCCCTTGACATGCGCGGTTTGTGACGAGGCTCCAGTGAAAGCCGCAGTCAAGAGCCTTTCTTCTCTGCTTTCTTTCCTTGCTGGTGAATCAGTTGTAGACACATCTGCCGGGGCAGTATGCAGACAGCAGCATTTGAGATCCCGAACAGTAAACATTACACGGCTGTGAGGCAGAAACTGATACTCAGATCTGTTTTCCGGGAGGATGCGAGGGCTCTTCGCCAGCCGGGCTCTGTGTTCCGGAGGCAGCCAGATTGCTTCCGTGTAGTTTAGAAATTCCGTTCACCCTGAAATGTTAGCAGTTTTGTTTGGTCAAAGGAATGTCCAAAGACACTTTACCGTCTTTAATTATTTTTATTTTATGTTCATTGGTGTTTTGCCTGCATGTATGTCTGAGTGAGGGTGTCAGAAACCGTGGGACTGGAGTGACAGACAGGTGTGAACTGACTGTGGGTGCTGGGGATAGAACCCAGGTCCTCTGGAAGAGACGCTCTTAACTGCTGAACAATCTTCCCAGACCCCACTTTATTATCTTTAGTTATTTATTAGCTGTAATTATTTGGGTTAAGGAAATTAAATCATGTCTTCAGGGCCTGAACTGTTTTATTTAGTATGTTTGCAAAAGTAAGAAGCCAGTTTTTTTCTTGTTGACAGCTTCAAACTGTTCAGCTCTCCCTAAGGCCCGACGCCTTCCTGCCTCTGCACCACCAGCCCCAGCCCGTTGAGGCACGGCTGTCCGGGGAGCTGGGGGGAGATAGCCTTGGTCAGCGCAAAGCTCCATAGCAAGATGAGCCTCGTTCCTGGCTAGCCCTGAAGACCTTGAGTCTGAGGCAGAGGCCAGAACCAGGCGTGTTCAGGATCTGGGATTTACGGAGAGACGAGAGCACAGAGGAAGGCCACATAGAACTTCACGTCAGTGGTCTAGCCTGGGACTCTCCGCTTTGTGCAGTCACACAAAACCTTCAGTTAATAGGCCATCCGTGTTGTGGGTTAGGTCTTGCCAGGGCTACTAAGGTCTCCTCTACTTTTACAGTGGATAGAGGGGAGAGGTGGCCAGTGGATGGAGAGAGGGGGATGGAGCCTGTGGGATGGGGGGGGCAGAGCATGGGGGATGGAGCCAGGTCAGGCTCTCTCCAGGGACTCTGCTCTATTCATCATTGCAAGCTTAGCCAATACATACTTGCAAAAATGAGTATTTAGTCACGGAGGTCCTAATTTTACTGAAAGCTGCGTTTTATTCTCAGAATTCTCCAGACATCTTACTAGTGTGTCTTACATGTTATTCATAAATAATCACTTTTTTAAAAAGAGTCACTGAGTATACCTTGTCTTGGTAAGGGGTGACACGTTTGACGGGGCTCTTCTCGCAAAGCAGCGACAGAGCAGTGGAAGGCCAGAAATGTACACGTTACACAAACCAAGAGTTTCCTGAAGTCACAGGCACTCCACGAGGACAAGGACAACCCTGGCCCCGTGAAGTGACTCAGGCTTTGCAGCCACGCAGAGGCTTTAACATCTGAGCCACTGAGCCATGTGACAGAGTTCGTGGCTGTATTTGGTGTCCCTAACTGCTCTTCTCGGAGCCTAGGAAGGTTCATCTTGATCTTAGTTTCAGAAGGAGCTCTGTGTTCTTCCTCCTCACACTCCGCAGGTGGCATGTTGTATCTTCTGCCTTAAATATTCCAGTAGCCAAGTCAGATGTAGATGCGTTTGGCACCATAGCACATGCCCAACCCCCTGGTGTTCAGATGAGCAGTTAGATCCAGAGACCCTGGGACACGTGGGTGGTTAGATCCACAGATCCTGGGACGTGTGAGCGGTTAGATCCACATACCCTGGGACACGTGGATGGTTAGAGCCACAGACCCTGGGACACGTGGGCGGTTAGAGCCACAGACCCTGGGACACGTGGGCGGTTAGAGCCACAGACCCTGGGACACGTGGGCGGTTAGAGCCACAGACCCTGGGACACGTGGGCGGTTAGAGCCACATACCCTGGGACACGTGGATGGTTAGAGCCACAGACCCTGGGACACGTGGGCGGTTAGAGCCACAGACCCTGGGACACGTGGGTGGTTAGATCCACATACCCTGGGACACGTGGATGGTTAGAGCCACAGACCCTGGGACATGTGGGTGGTTAGAGCCACAGACCCTGGGACACATGGGTGGTTAGAGCCACATACCCTGGGACACGTGGGTGGTTAGAGCCACAGACCCTGGGACATGTGGGTGGTTAGAGCCACAGACCCTTGGACACGTGGGTGGTTAGAGCCACAGACCCTGGGACACGTGGGTGGTTAGATCCACAGACCCTGAGACACGGGAGTGGTTAGATCCACAGACCCTGGGACACGGGAGTGGTTAGATCCACAGACCCTGGGGCACGTGGGTGGTTAGATCCACAGACCCTGGGACACGGGAGTGGTTAGATCCACAGACCCTGGGACACGTGGGCAGTTAGATCCACAGACCCTGGGACACGGGAGTGGTTAGAGCCACAGACCCTGGGACACGGAGCATCTGAATCGTCTCATGAAGCAAGCCGACACCCCCAGGCTTTCCCAGGCACTGACTTCTGAGAGCTGTTCCCATGGCCTCATTACAGTTTCCAGAGGGCTAACTAGATTAATCAGCGTCTCTTCCTCTCGTCCAGAGAGCCAGCCTCTGCGCCCCTCCAGCTGCCTGAAGCCGGGAGTGATCACAGGAACAGCTTTCTCTTCCGACTTCCGGGCTGTCTTCTGGAAGTTCCATCCTCTGTGCTCTCCCCAGGCCACTAAGAAAACAGGCTTCTCAGCGGTCCCACCTCAAGTCAAAACCGTTCCTGATGTTGTTACTGTCGTTTGGTTGTTTCTGAGATAGCGCCTACCCAGGTAGCCCAAGCTGGCTCTAAATTTGTAATCCTCCTGCCTCAGCTTCCAGAGCACAGGGTAACAGGAATGAGCCACCATGTGCCCTTAGACATGCACTTTTCTTTCTTAGCTATGATCCCGCCTTTTGTGGCCGCACTGCATGGCTTCCTGGCTGTGCTTCTCCTCACACTAGGCTGTGTGTATCTGCGCCTCTCTCCCCGCTGTGTTCCGAATGGAGCCACACTGAGTATATTCTTAGCACTTTTCCCCCCTGTAATTGTTTCCGAGAGTTGTGTTTCACGGTTAGATCATATCCTTGGGTGAATATTAGTTAATTTCTTACTTTTTAAAGTTTTCTTTTCTTTTTTCTTATTTCACATGTGTATTTTTTTGCCTACATGTCTGTGCATTGTGTGCATGCAGTGCCCTCACAGGCCAGCAGAGGGCGACAGATACCCTTTGACTGGAGCCACTTGCAAGCTGCCCTATGGGTGCTGGGACTTGAACCTGGGTCCCCCGGAAGAACATCCAGTGCTTTCAACCACTGAGTCATCTCTTGAGCCCCTATTCACTCTTTTTTTTTTTTTTTTTTAAACTTAGCCTTTAGCTGATTTCTGGCCTGTGACTATTGAATCTGAGATATGTAATTGAGGGTCTTCTGGAGTCTTAAGGCACTTCTGCCTCCTGGACGCCCTGAGAGTTTTTTAATATTATGGGTCACTTTTCAAGATAAAGTTTTTCCTTTTTTTTTTTTTTTTTTTTAATCTCGCTGTGCTGGGGATTTGAACTCTAGGCCTCCAGTGCAGCAAATCAGGCAGTGCCATCAGACCCTCCCAAATCAAGTTTTAAATGCACACAGAAAACTGGAGCCCTAAGAAAGAAAATGTCATTGTTTCCTCTCTCCAAAATACACACATATTTTAATAGTGTTTTGCATTATCTAACAGTCATGATTTTTCAAGTATAAACATAATACAAAAAAAGAAAATAGTAACTATTATATATACTGACATTAAAAGATCCGAACAGGACGTTAATGCTGAAGATTGCGTTGCTGTTTTGAGGTGTGGTTTCAGGCCGCCAAGGTTAGCCTGCATAGCTGATCGTGACCTTGAACCCCCGATCCTCCTGCTTTCTCCTCAGAAGTGTGGGGCTTGGGGGACGACAGGCAGGAACCGCCATGCCCGGCTTGAAGACTGTTATCACACTAAGGACGTTGTGTGCTCCCCTGTTGAAACTAAACAAACGATCGAGAGTGAAACGGTGTTTTCCCAGTTTGTTTAACTTAGGAAAATGTCTGCATAGTCTGTGAACAAAGGTCAGGTGTGTTTAAACGCTGTGTGTGTGAGCACCTGGCTGGCTTGTTGACTTTTGACCTTTGCTCTCGTGTGCTTCACAGGGATGACGCGTGCGTGACCTGTTACTACCTTTGTCTGACTGGTGCTCTGAGGTGGGAGGGGAGGAGGGGGATACTGGGACCACGGTCACACCTTAGCAGATGGGAGGAGGGGGAGTCGGTGTGAGGAAAGGGGGCCCAAACTGCAGTCCCAGCGGCTGTTCCCAGGGAGTGCGCTTGGCGATTGGAGAAGGAATTCGAGTCTGGTCAGGTCAGGTCTTCAGAACGAGGCCTGCCACAGGCTCCATGAGGCTCAGCTTACGCAGGAGAAGCAAAAGCCTCTTTCCCGTACCCTTCCAGAGTCTTACAGGAGTGCAGCCTGGCAGTCTAGACGATCTGCAGCTGCTTGGGAGGTCAGGAAGCATCGTTTGCAGGTTGTTCTCTCCTTAGGAGATTGGGGGGGACTAGAGCAGGGTCTGGAGGCCGCAGAGCAGAGCAGTGCTGACATGCGATTCGCGCCTTTAATCTCAGCGCTCAGGAGGCAGAGGCAGGGCTCTGGGAGCTCAGGACCAGCTCCGTCTACACAGGGAGTCCAGGACAGCCGACGAGAAAGCCTGTCTCGAAAAGCCAAAAGGAAGGAAGGAAGGAAGAAAAGAAAGAGAGAAAGCTGTAGAATACCAGAAATCACAATCCATCCCAGCTTTAATTTTTAAAATTATGTTTTTATTTATATATTTATATGGTGCAAGTGTGTGTGTGTGTGTGAAACTTACTTGCAAAAGTCCTCTCCATCCATCATATAAGTAAGTCAGAGAGAGTGAATGGGTGCCACAGTGTGTGTGTGTGTGTGTGTGTGTGTGTGTGTGTGTGTGTGAGTGTGTGAGAGAGAGAGAGAGAGAGAGAGAGAGAGAGAGAGAGAGAGAGAGAGACAGACAAGATCCTCACCTTCTACCGTTTTGCCGCTGCATGTGCCAGGGTAGCACTGCTGGGACACTGCAGGGACCGCCTGAAGATATTCAAGGCCACATGGCCATTCGATGCTGGATTCAGGTCCCAACTCGCAGTGAGGGAGTTTCCTGAGGGACGCTCCTTTTTCCTCTGTGTGTAGTCAGACCAGTATCCCTCCTTTCCCTGAGGATGCCTTTACACCTCACACGGGGTAGTTCCCGGGAGTCTTTGCATCTTCTATTCGATGCCCCATCTGAGGAAGGCGTTCGTTTTTTTTCTTTCTGCTCTCTGCTCCATGCTTCTGTCAAAACTGGAGAGGCAGAGCGAGCAGCTCGCAGGTTATGGTTTGTGTCCACTGATGCAGCCTGTCCACAGCCTTTGGGTCTTGTAGACACCTAAGGGGACATCAGCCTCCACACGCCGTGTCCCTCCCCCTCAGAGACCTCTGAGATTTCCTGCCAGCTCGGTGGTGCTTTTAAATAACTTTGTTTTAGCTAGGTGGTGGTGGTAGCGGCGGCACACGCCTTTAATCTCAGCACTTAAGAGGCAGAGGCAGAGGCAGGAGGATCTCTATGAGTTCAAAGCCAGCCTGGTCTATGGAGGTAGTTTCCAGAACAACCAAGGCTACACAAAAAAGATCCTATCTCAAAAATAAAACAACAGCAGCCAAAAGACATCGCTTTCCAAAAGTTGCTAAGCATTTGAGGTTGTTCTCGATGAATGAGTTGTTCGCGATGCTTCTAAAAAGTCAAGTCTTGTGTCACTCATTTGGGAGGAGTGTCCGTCCGTCTTAAGGCTTGGATCTGGCTGGGCCGTGTATTAATCTAAAGGTAAAATTTTTTTTCCTCCTGTCTGCCTTCATCTCTGTTCAACAGAGCCGGCCTGGGATGGGGGGAGGGGCGTGGCTTTGGAGTTTCACAGCCTCCGTTGGACTTTATTCCCTGGGGTTGGCTCACCAGACAAGACACGTTAGCCTTTCCGTTCTCCATCCAATTTCCCTTCTGCAGATGAAGATAAGTGTGCCCGTCATTGTCCTCAGGGGCAAAGCCTGTCGCCCCTAAGCACAGTGGCTCACACCAAACCTCATGGAGACATGTCACATCAGAAAGACATTTTATCTAAATATCAGTGGAGACTGAATTCCCCGCCCTGATAATTCTGAGTTACCCCCTGCCATGTAAATACTGGAGACCATCTAGTGTTTAAATGGTTTATTCAGCGGGTGGTTTTCAGCAGGAATCCAACCTTTGCAGAGCTCCGAGTTAGGAAGGACTGTCCTCATTTCTCTACGTCTGAAGTTTGTCTGTGTCATACTGCTGAGCGCTCCTCCCCCAAAGCGGTCACCCTCTTCACACAATGTACAAGGCTGCGGTTGGCAGCCACGGTGGTAAAGGAATGCTAATGCGTGCGGAGCACTGATCCCAGCTCAAAGGAGGAGCTGGCGGCGAAAGGCAACAGCAGCCAAAGCAAATATATATTCTTGTGCTCACATATTTATTTAAATTCTAAGCAATGCATTTATAACTTGCATAATTAGCCAGGGCTACAAAGTTGCCTTTTTAGAAGGCGTATTTACCCAGAGAAGTTATGCATATTTCATAAAGAGCAGGCGATGTTAAGACACAGTGTACCCTTGGTTTGGTATCTGCTGTGGGAAGCATTTGTTCCTTAATGAATGATTTAATTTTGAGGCAAAACGTACTGCGTTAAGAAGGCTCCGAGATTCACGATTTTTTTCTGATTTACACCCAGAGATCTGAGAAAGCACTAATATATTTAAAAGCCTGGAAAAAAAAAAAACGAAGTTTTAAACATGTAAACCTGTTTAAAGTCATTGTAACGTTTTAAAATAGAAACCGTGGAAGAAGCTGACTTGCCCCCGTGGCTTGTTGTAAAGGGCGAATGGAGTAAGAATCCAGGAGAGAACCCCGAAGGCGAGGTCATTGTGTATGGAAAGAGACTCTTCCCTTTGTAGCGCACAGTGTAAGGACAGGGGCACTCATTCCAAGGGACTGAGGCACGGAGGACTCGGCACAGCACTCGCCGGTGGTGATAGAACCCGGTGCTCACACTTCCGATCCGATCCGGATGATTCCAAGCTGTCGGTGCCAGTGACGAGGCCGAAGGGGATGGAGGCTGTGGGCCCGTTCTCTGCGAACTTGGCACTGGGGCAGCCTTAGGTGGAGTCACGTTCAGTGCTGCAGCCAGCTGTCACGTCGGTGACAGGAGCTCATTTTAGAGGTTAGGGCGACCGAGACTGGGGACACCCTCTGTGGATGGCAGCAGTCGCCGCCGTGGAGTCTCTCCGACGACACTGTGTGTCTTCACTGAGTACTCGGAATGCCCGAGAGTCGACAGGCATGCGCAGTGCTCCTCCGGGGTCCCACGGCCCCAGAGCTTCCTGTCCACCACCCCCCCCCAGTGCTGCCATGCTGACTGTGTGCCACCACACCTGGCCTTGAACACGGGCTCTGGATTGAACTCGGCCCTTCATGCTTGGACAACAAGCGCTCCACACGCAGGGCCAGCTCCTCAACCACCCGACAGCTCGCTCACTCCAACCGGGTAGCTGCTGGGCCCTGCGTTGCTGCTGCTGACGGCTTTGCTCTTCGGGCTTTCATGGCTTCCTCTTTTTCTCTTTAGATTTTCCCCTGCCAGCTCATTTCTTCCTCCTCCTCCTCTTGTTCCCACTCCTATTCCTCCTGGTGCTCCTCCCACTCCTCCCGCTGCTCCTCCTCCCATTCCTCCTCCTGCTTCTGGTGCTCCTCTCACTCCTGCTGCTCCTCCTGCTCTCACACCTCCTCCTGCTGCTCCTCCTGTTCCTCCTCCTGCTCTTCCTCCTCCCACTCCTCCTCCTCCCACTCCTCCTCCTCCCAATCCTCCTCCTGGTGCTCCTCCCATTCCTGCTGCTCCTCCTCCCGCTTCTCTCCCTCCCTCTTTCTTTCTTTCTTTCTTTCTTTCTTTCTTTCTTTCTTTCTTTCTTTCTTTCTTTCTTCTTCTTCCTTCCTTCCTTCCTTTTTCTTCTTCTTCTTCTTCTTCTTCTTCTTCTTCTTCTTCTTCTTCTTCTTCTTCTTCTTCTTCCTTCTCCTCCTCCTCCTCCTCCTCCTCCTCCTCCTCCTCCTCCTCCTCCTCTGTGTTTTCTCTTTGTCTTCGAGGACCTCCCCAGCCACCTTGGCAATGGTTTTCATACCTTGGTTCCTCCTCTGTTCGCTGGGCATTTCCACGGCTGTCTTTCTCATTGTGTTTGACAAAGATTCATCTTTTTGTGTGTGTTGTAGACTTTTACACTCAGCTGGCAGTGGGTGGCCCAGGGCCACCTTGAGTGTGGTCAACGGTAGCCCCGCGGTTCCCAGCACCAATGCTCTGAGCCGGCAGTCGTGGGCCATGTTCTTACACTCTGTTTAGTCTTCTCCTGTGCCAATGAGGGATGGTAGCCCGTAGTGAATTATAAATATGTTCTGGGGGTTAAATCAGCTGGCGTGTGGGGACCTCATTGGATGCCACATGGTCCCATTACAGATCATCTAAAAGATGATGGTTGTGATTATTACAGTTTGCATTTTATTTTTCCATGCTCATGTCATGGAGTACACCGATGAAAACACCATCTCTATCTCATGCTCATCTTGTGGGAAAAGTCAAAATGCTTTGTGCGCCGTGTCTGTGAGGTCAAGCATGCTGCTGCTTGACTCTTGCGTTTCTTTTCTCTCCTGTTGGATTCTTCTTGTGAACTGTGGGGAATTCTCAGTAGTCTCTCTGAATATTCTCAACAGGAACTCTTCATCTGTTGAATGAAAGGTAGGGATATTTCACAAGCTGAGGCAAGATTTTCATTTATTGAACTACAGAAGTATTCACCACAACTTACATTATTCATTTAATACATGCTGCATTTATAAATTCATCTCCCAAATCAAGATCAGATATTCTCTTATGAAGGTTTCTTAAATATATTTTACCTATAATTTCCGTTGAGGTGTAGGGTGAGGCTGGCAGTTTCTATTCCCCCAACCCCCTTTTCTTTTGTTTGAGAGGTGGTAGCATTTGAGACAGGGTCTTTTCATGTAGTTCAGGCTGGCCTCGAACTCACGGGTCTCCGCCTCAGCCTCCTGTGTACTCGGAGTAGCTATTTTCATTTTTTCCTATGTTCTTCTGCATAGGTCCACACCTTTTTTCTGTAAATTGCCAGATTTCAAGGTAATAAATTCTTAAAGCTCTGTGGGTTGCCGCCCTGGGACAGCGGCACAGCTGTTTGAATCTCTGATTCAGTTTTTCCAAGTGAATCTCGGGAATAATAGAACACAAGGATTCAGAAGTCGGGTCAACAGGAAGTAAGGACTGAGAGGAGTTGTGTTCTGATAAAACTTTATTTACAGACGTAGGTGACAGATTGATGATGTCATGAGGTGTCATGATGATGCCTGTTTTGGGCCAGGGCTTCATAAACATTTTCCATTTGTGAGCTCTTTCTCCTAAGAAATTGTTATGTGACTGTGGTATATGGCTATATAAAACAAAGGTTACATAGTACATTTATGGATTAACAGGCAGATTATAACAAAATTTATTTTTAAATAATATTTGGTAAACTTAAATTGCTTTGCCATTACTTATAGGCAAAAGAGCCAGCAAGCTGCCTCCACAGGTAAAGGAGCCTGTCTCGGAACCTGGGGACCCAAGTTGGATCCCCAGGACCCGTGTATATGTGGAAGAAGACCACCATCTCTCCAAAGCTGTGACCCCCACGTGCAAAGTGGCACACGCCACCTCCCATAGCATGCATGAATATGCACACGCATGTACAGTGACAAATCTTACAGAAAAGCCAGTTCTCATCTCATACCATGACATGGGCATGCGTGGCCATGCGTAAAGGATGAAATCCTGGCCCAGTATTTGGTTCTGCAGGATGTAGAGAATCTTCAGCGGTTCCCAGAATTCATCAGTATATTGGTTCTGTAAACATCAATGCCAAAATACCTCTTTGAATATATAGTACACAGTGAAGGGAGTGTGCTTAGGGTCATCTCGGGAATTCTGTCCTCATCCTAAACTAAAATTCATCACACGCATGCGCGTGCATGCACACACACACACACACACACACACACACACACCATGTTCTATAACGGTCTCAAATTTGAGCTGAGGTATTTGAAACCACATTCGCGGGCGTTGTAGCCAGCGACGGCCCGCGCAGTGCACAGTGCGCATGTCTTCTGTGCAGAATCAAGGCCGCAGCGACGCCACCTGATGCATAATGGAACACCAAAGCTCCTCAGAGTCCTTGTGCATTTGACTCGAGTTAATTTTCGGTAATTGTGTATTCAGAAGCCTTTTCCTGTTGCCAGGTCTTTTGAGATCTCCACATTTAGTTGTATAACCCGCCTGGGGTTGAGACACACGGGTGAAGAAGCTAGACTCTCACCGGAATTAATCACACCAGGAATTAGTAAATTATACACATATCACACCTAACTTCAGAATTATACAAATACACCTAGCGTGTTACAGTAGCATCATAGACTGAGCCCACCCTATTCACATATATGTATGTATGTGTGTGTGAGTACACATATATATGTATACATATATGTATATATTCAATACAGTTTCACTGTGGCCTCTCTGTCATGTGCGGCGTGTGTGCTGGTGAGCAGAGCATGCAGTCTGCCGCCGTTGAGCGACACCGTGTATACATGGGGTCAAGCATTCCCTCTTGGCTTAAGCGTCAGCGTCTCTTTGTTGGTTTCCCTCCTGGCTGCCCCGCCCACTAAGGACAGAATGTTAGTGTCTCTCCCCCTTACATCTCACATTTGCTTATGTATTGGGGGGGGTTCGTGTTGGGTCTGTGTGTATTTGCAGTCTCTTTGTGTCGAGTCGGGCCTTTCTTCCTTTCGTGACGACACGCTCTGCCTCTGCATTATGTAGCCCACGGTCTGCTGTGTCTGCTGTGTCTGCTGTGTCTGCCGAGGACAGCTGCTCCCGGCTCGTGTTGGTGCCATCTGTGTGTGATTTCTAGGCTTCCCAGCCTCCCCCTTTAGACGGTGCACATCTTCCCTGAAGGGAGTCTTCTTCCAGGCAGCAGGGCGTGGTCTCTGACTTTCTTTTTTAACCATTTTGCCCCTGTGTTTATCTTGATTGAGTTTAATCTGTGTAGACCCAAGGTTACTATGAATGACTGTGAACCATTTTCTATTGCTTTGTGCTACCTGTACGCTGCTCACTGTAGACGACTTTTTCTTTATGATTTAGTAACTTTCTGTTACGCTAAGGTTTCTCTTCTATTTATATGTTCTTCTAGTGAATTTTGTCACGTACATCTTCAGGACAGACTCACGTATTTCTTGCATCGAGATGAGTTTCCCCAGGTTCTGCTGATCTGACTTTATTTCTTCAGATTTTGCTGTGTGTATCCTTGGCTGGCAGGGTATCTTTTTCTCTTATTATGTGGCCATGTTATCGTATTCTCCCTTGTCCTGTAAGCTTTCTCCTGAGAACTCTGCTCTGAGAATCTGCTCTGAGTCTGACGGGCCTTTGTTTATAACGCGACTGGCATGCCTGTCGTTAGGCTGTTCTCTCTGCACCGCACTGTTGGCACTTTGACTGTAGTGCACTTAGTGATGCTGTCTTGGTTCTCCAGTTAGAGACCTCTGAGCATCTTGAATCTTCAGAAGATTTGGGGTGTTTTCAGCCACTTTGTAAAATAGGTTATTATCACTGTTATTTCTGTGTGTCAGGATTGGGGGGGGGGTTCACGTGCCGCAGCGTGTGCATGGATGTCACAGGGGCAGCTCTGTAGTGTGGTTTTCTCCTTCGGCAGTGGCTGCTAGGGTAAACTGTCTGAGTTTGGAGGAAATACAAGGTGAGCCCCTTCTGTGGGGCAGAGGCTTCGCAGTTAGAGCAGCTGGCTCCAGGGCAGGCTCTAAAGCTGGCGGGGCCCCGAGTCAGGACTGCCGGCCTACCGGCCCAGGTTGCTGACAGTTTGCTACTTTGAGTTTTTAAAGCTCTGTTGTGCCCTCCCCGCCTCCCCCCCTTCAAATAAGCACTAGACACTCAGAGCCATAGGAAACCTTTCCAGAGAACAAATTGAGAACCAAATCCAAACCTTTTGGTTTTGAGACAGATCTTCATCATGTACCATAAAGCAGGCCTGAACTCACTCCGTGGCCCAGGCTGGCTTTGAACTCATGGCCACCTTCTCAGTGTTCCACAAGCTGGGATCACAAGCCAAATTCCTAATTCTACAACACAGACGTTCAGGATTCTAATAGTCTCTGCTTCCGACACCCCTGAAACTGACAGTCCGATCGCTCTCGGCCAGAGAGGCAGGAAGCATCGACCTCACCCAAGGGGCAGCGGTTCTTGGTGTGTGGTGTCTCTGACAGACGTCCAGGGCATCTGATATCTGTCCCTTGGAGCTTATCTTTGATGTGGACAACCACACCCTCTTCCTGGTAAAGGTGTCGGAGCCAGAATGACAGCACCAGCCTCTGCCTTGGGTTGTAATTGGCCAAGCAGAGGCTGGCACTCCTCGTGCTCACCAGCACGGAGGCGGAGAGAGGCGTGGCTTGTGAAAAGTGGGCTGAGCTGAACATCCGGGAGTCCAGGAGATGTTTGTCATAAAGAGCCTTTCCCGTTAATTAGTTGCCTCTTTGCAGGCGTGGTCCTTGACATAGGCTGTTCCTTCCGGAAACAAGCAGCCGGGGCTCGCGGGCCGGTGCAGGGCCGGGGACAGAGGCCGGGGGACGGAGGCCGCAGGCGTCATCTCTGGTCCTCTCTTGCAGGTGTTCACCCTGCTGTGGATCGCTGACTGGATGGTCCATCGCTTCTGGAGGAAAGGAAAGGACCCGGACAGCTTCTCCATCCCGTACCTGACGGCGCTGGGCGACCTGCTCGGGACCGCTCTGCTGGCCTTAGGCTTCCATTTTCTCTGGCTTATTGGAGACCGAGACGGAGACGTGGGAGACTAAGGGGCACCCACCAGCAGTCGTGAGGTCGCCCAGGGGGAGGGCACGGGCAGCCATTGCCGCCCCTCCCCGAAGCTCGTCATCTGCCCTGTGACTTCCGCCGGGGCAGTCTGCAGTTCACCCTGACTCCATAAATGGCCTTAACGTACTTTTTAAGGAATTTGTGCCGAAACCACAATGAATGGTATTTGTGCTGCTTTTTGTAGAATAAATGATTTGACACAGACATAGATACAAGCTCACACTCTTAAAGTTAATTAGGGAAGAATATAGGATGTTTACAATGAGTTAATTCTGAAACCACAGACCTAGCAGAAACGTACTTTATTATTAAATTGTAACGCGCGGTTAGAGGCGAGGGAGCTTTGACCTCCTTTGTCTTGCAGCTTTGTCACACTACAGAGGGCTGCGACTGAGGTGACCCGGGCCAGCCGAGCGTCCCCTAAGTGTGCAATAGGCCTTCCTTCCCTGGGAGCTAAGGTTGCCAGTCATGTGGCCGACCCACAAGACTCATCCCTCCGGACATAACCAGCTCCCTCTTACCCATGTCTAAAACTACCCTACGCCAGCTTTCAGCTGCGACTGCACAGCAAACCCTTTGTGTAGATGTTTGTTTCTTTGGGGGGCGGGGCGGTGCGCATCGCTGTGCTGTCCCTGCGGGTTTTCAGCTTGCTGTCCCCTGGCTTTGGGTCCCTCCTCCCGGTGCCAAAAGCACCGAGCCATCTCGCCCATCTATGTTGAAAAATGTTGATCCGATTTAGAAACCCACGGATCAATGCCGAAGAGGAGCTGAACTGCGTTGGAGGGCCCAGGACAGCATGCGTGCTGGCGTGCGCATGCGCGAGGGACAGACCGGAGAGAAAGTCCTTTCCTTTTCAAATATAAGAACCACTTAATATAATGCAGACCTAAGATCTGGGACGCGCAGGCGGTCCTGCTGCCCTTTAAGGCGCCCTGCCTGCTGGATGTCCCAGGTTGGCGGCTTCCCTCAGCATCTAGCTCCTCATGGCTCTTTCTAAGGGGACCATCTCATGAACGCGGCTGGGTTATTCTTCTGAAACTTTGGCCGATATCGTAAGCACCTAACCCCCCGGCTACTCAGTAGTAAGCACTTTCAGATCACTTAGCACTTAAAATTGCCCTGCAGTCTTTCAAGGCTGTTAAATAATCATTTAAACTGCTGAGGGGGGTGGATCCTCGTGACTGGGTTGTTGTGTCGAGGTTGCGCTGTTGTGAAAGTAGCAGGTGGCTTGTAAATAGACTGTGGAAGTAGTCTAAGACTTTACGGAGGCTGTGGTTTAGAGTTGTATATTTTTGCTCATGTTTAAACGTTGTTCAATTCTCCTGCCTTATAATCAAACTTTTTTTTTTAAATCTACGTCTTTAATATAACAAGTAATAAAATATTAGCACATTATTTATGGAAGGTATTTAAACAATATTTACAATGTTAAGAACGTATGAGTTTTTTTTTTATACCAAAGTTTTAGAAAGCAAAATCACATGTATGGGGGTGAAACCAACATATTGACACATCCTGTATGTGATGACGACAGAAGCTTGAAGAAGAACCACTGAACAAGAACCACTAGCAAGCAGCAAAAGCGGTTTACACAGGATTGAGTCTTTTTCTGTTTTGAACAAAGGGTTCTCTAGGGCTGTACCAACAAGTGTGCCATCCTGCACGGCGCTGGCCACTGCTGCAAAGAGGAAATGCGAATTAATAAGTTCTACAGCAAACGCTTCATTAAAATCCGATGAAAGTTGTGGATTGGCCAAACGCAGTCAGCAGGATAATCCAAGTGTTAAGCCTGTACAAGAGAAAAACGACCGAGAGCTCGAACGGAAATACCAACACAACAAATTGAAACATGCTTAGCAAATTTAGAAGAAACACTTCCAAGGCAAAAGTACACGAAGAAGAACCGATGTACTTTGTGTGGTGTTTGTTCCTTCAGAAATGTATCTCAAGCCTGGGATGGAAAGCCGTCTAGGGATAGCTGAGGAACACAGATGAGGCGGTTTCCATAGATGGAGCCACGCTGAGATGGGTGCGGAGGGAAGCCGCCAACCTGGGACATCCGGCGTCTGTGAGTGACCCTAACTGGATTAAAATGACTCCACCAAGAATAACCAGATCTCACATTTGTAAGATCTCACAGCTACACAGTGGGCAGACTCTTCTGGACCAATATGTCAGACACACGTGTGTCCCACGTACACAAATGTGTCCACCTAGTTACCTGGGACAAAGTCCAATCGAGTGTTCCCAGACTTTCAGACTGCCAGCAGGGAATCCTCCACCTAGTGCGGACCTACTGTGAACTCTTCCTGTCCCTAAGGTCGGAGAGACTGTAAATGAACATTTACCTTACAAAATGTTTTTTTATTTTGTAATGAAGACTTTCAGACTAAAAAACAATGCCTTGCTTCTTAAGGCCGGGGAGAGGCGGCCCTCTTCCTAGGTCTTCTGGCCAGGCAGGGTAGCAGGAGGCAGATTTTCAGCCTTTATCAGAACAGCATAATGTCTAAGACGTATGTAACCAGCAGAAGCAGACGCGCCGAGATGCATTGTGAGGGATAGACTGTTCATTACAGATCTTTGAAAGTCTCTGTGTATGTATGTATGTAAGGTTAATTTACCCATAAAATTTATTATTGGTCTTAGGTAAATGAACAGTATTTTTATACCATGTAAACCCCTGCTTTCCAAAACTCATTTTCCACTGATTTACCAGGCACATTATACACACAGACAAAAAAAAAGATCATATTTTTTTATTCTTGACCATCCACTTATTTTGAAAAGTTATTATTCCAAAGTTTCTTAGAAGCTAATAAGATAGAAACAAGTAGGTGTGTGTCTTATGGAGACGTCAGAAAGCGTCACATCGGAGATTGTCCATGATGTAGCCAAATGCGTCTTTTAAAAGTCTGTCAGTGGTGGGGTGGACCTACCTTCCCTGTGTCTAAAGTACAGTTTGCCCACTCATGGTGGGCTCTGGCACCTTGGATTGCTGCGACCCCAAATCAAAATAAAAACTGAGAAGCATTTTCTTGTGCCGTTGTGGCTTCTTTCTTTAATTACTCTGTCAGCTGCAGAACAGGGACCGTGTTTGGGAATACCCCCAGAAGGGTCCAGGGGGCCTGTGTTCGTGAAACAAGGTAAGTGGGTTCTGACAACAGCCGCTCCTTCAGCGCCCTGCTCCACTGTGAGAGCTCCTGCCTTCCCTCCACCGTCAGCCCACACAGTCTGGGTCCATCAGTCCCGTCCCTCCCGGACAGAGCCTGGCTCTGACCAAACAGCTCACATTCTGTCTCCTCTCTCTCTCTCTCTCTCTCTCTCTCTCTCTCTCTCTCTCTCTCTCTCTCTCTCTCTGTCTCTCCCCTCTCTCCCCTCTCTCCCCCTCCCCTGGCCCTGAACCACGGAGTATATAGCCCGAAAGGGACATGTGCCACTCTGTCCCACCTTACACGGAATGCCTTCAGTGGCAGGCACCTGCGAGTACTGCAGACTGCTGTCACCACTTATCCTTGGGGACAGTTCACCAAAAAGAATCCCCTTGAAAACAACATGACCACACAACTCAGGAGGTTCTCCCCGGAGCGCACGCAAGAGCTTGGCATCTGTCTTAACTCTGCTCCGGGGATCTGCTCCTGTTCTCTTCCCTGCGCCCTGCCCTCCCCCCCTCCTTCTTTCCCAGGTTCCCTCCTGCAGGTTCTGGGCCGCATGGGTGGGAGGTGGGGTGTGAGACCCTAAAGGTTTCTACCCGCTGTTGTCCACGTGGCCCTTGTAAGTGATATCCTACCTTTGGCGATGTTTTCTCTGATCTTGTTTGTTTCTTGTTTTTATTTATGTGTATGCTACCTGCGTGCCGGGGCCCACAGAGGCCAGAAGCCGGCACTGGATCCCCCGAAGTTAGGTAGCTGTGGACCACCTGACGCTAGGGCTGGGAACTAAACGCTGGTTATCTTGGAGAACCTGGAAACACTTTGCTGCTGATCCGTCTCTCCAAGTCAGTGCTGAGAAAGCAGAGCCAGGCTAGGAATGGTTTCCCGAGTTCATGACGTCACACTGTCCGCTCTGTTCCGCCCTTCCCCTCCCCCCCCGCCCCGCCCTCGCCATCTCAACCACCACCAGCCACTGTGTGAAGGTGGAGATGCAGCCCACAGGGCGAGAGCACTCACAAGTTAGGGATGCAGGACTCACAGCCCAGATGTTCAGAGACACAGCTACAGAAGTCCATCATTCTACATGTCTGCTATGAAAGTCCAGATGTTAAGTGTTAAGTCAACATGACCCCGGACACATGGGGTGAGCCTGACAGTCTCAGTCATACTCTGCATGGCTGGCCTTTAAAGCACACTTCTGACTCACTGGAAGCTGGGGACTGGGGGGCTGGGGGGGCGATGGAGGCCGGATGGAAGCAGTTAGGAATGAGTGGTCTTACGGAAATGCAAGGCCAAAATAATCCACTCGGTTTCAACCAAGCAGGTTCTGAAGAGCCGTGGCAGTGTACGGAGAGATGGGCCCTTAGTCTCCCCGGTAGAAAATAGGAAGTGAGCCAGGAATGCACACGCGCATGCGCGAGATGGTCCCCGGACTCAGCGCTCATTGGACAATACCCAAGTGCAAAAGTTCCTCCTCTTCTGTTTAAACTGGGTCCTTCCTAAGTCCCCCAAATGGCTGTGCCTCCGGCAGTGTCATGAGTCTCAGCCTGGGCTCCACTCAGGCTAGACTGACCCATAAACAGAATTGCTACTTAAAATCAGCATTTCTCAGAAACCTTGCAAAGGGGGCTTCCTCTTGCCAGGAAAAGCCATTACTCTCTTACGTGCCCGGAACGAGTCTGGCTCTCGGTTACCTCAAACAAGCCTCCAGCAGAGCAAAGCCCCACATCAGTTCCCAGATAAACTCGCCTGCCTCCTGCCCCAGCGTAACCCCTCATAACTGGCGCGACTCTCCCACCATTTCGCCTCTCTCTGACCCGGGAGAGCTAGCCTCGGCAAATTGAACTTTTCCTTCTCCACCCAGGGAGTGGTCTAGTTTGTGGGGTTCATGGTGCCCTCACACCTCTTTTCTTCCTGTTCAGGAATAACCCACTCCACATGAGCTCAGAGAGTCTGTCAAACAGTTTCAAAGGAGGACAGGATTCCAGTAAAGAATGTTTACCCAGAATCCCCCATGTCTTAGGGGTCCTTCAAACCCAACCAACGCTGAATATTCTCAAACAATAGCAACCTATGTCAAGCCTTGAAACAGACGAGAAATGTGTTTGCAAATTGTTGTGCTGAGCGTGCCGAGATTCTAAGGATTAACACACACACACACACACACACACACACACTCGCACGCACGCACGCACGCACGCACGCGCGCTAGAAAGTTTTCTGAGTAGGATATTTAATCCCAAAGACTCAGGTGTCTTTCTCATTTATAAAATGTAGTGGCAGCGCCTGCCCCATAAGACAGCCAAGACATTTAAACAACTAAACGGGAGAGAGATGGGATGGACTGGAGAAATATCACTTTCTCTGAATGATTTGTACCAGTCCTGAGGGTCCAGAATAACAGCATCTGAACCTTCCACAGGAGAAGTGACAGGAAAGTGTCTTTCCTGCAGGGCTCAGAAAATAAGTTTTGTGACCTGGGAAATCGCAGCCGCAGAGGGCCCCACCCGCAGGGGTCTGGGCTCTAACTCCCTAGCAGATGCCAAAAGGCCTGGTCTTGCGTTGACGAATGCGATAGATTATTTTTAAATCATAAGTTGAAAGAATCAGGAACCAGAGGCAGGGAAAGCCCAAACCAAACCAAACAAACACCTTTTTAGCTAGAAAAAAAATTTGCAGATAGAACGCTAGCTGGGAAACATAATTACCTGCCGGTATAGACAGTTCTCGCACAGTGCACTCGGAGGCTGATAGAAAGCTGGAAATGCTGCTCCAGAGGAGAGAGACATGACTGGGTCAGCGTTATGTTTTCTAGGATGGACAGTTTAATAGAAGGAGACTGGCAAACACTGAAATCTTATCTTCCTTTGAACCCGAAGAAATTATAGCCTTTAAAATAGGTATTTTTAGAAAGTGTCCCCCACACCATCTATAAAACCACCTATAGCTATAAGTACCCACCTCAGCCCAGCTTTCTTTAATATATCCCCACCCCAGGAGGGAGGCGGGCCCTCAGGGCACTGCAGGACCTATGCCTCTGACTGTAGCCTCACTCAATAGGGATGGGAGCAGACTTGCAAAGTCAAACTGTAATGTGCAGGAATTGGGGGGCATGCCTGTAACCGGGGCCCTCTGAAGACGCGGGCAGGGGAATTTCAAGTTGAAAGCCAACCTGGGTTATGGCGACAGTCCAAGGTCATGGTGGACTGCAAAGACAGTGTCAAAAAATAAAAATCAAAATAAAAAAGTAGGGCCTGGAGCGATGGCTCAGTGGATAGGAGACTATCTGCTCTCCCAGAGGATCTGGCTTGCATTTCCAGAATCCACATCCAGTTCCAGGGGTCTGACGCCCTCTTCTGGCCTTTGTGGGTACTTCAAGCATGGGATGGCCAAACATCTGTGCAGACAAAACGCCCATATACATCAAAATAAAATAAGCCGGGTGGTGGCGCACGCCTGTAACCCCAGCACTCTGGGAGGCAGAGGCAGGCGGATTTCTGAGTTCGAGGCCAGCCTGGTCTACAGAGTGAGTTCCAGGACAGCCAGAGCTATACAGAGAAACCCTGTCTCGAAAAAAAAAAAAATAATAATAATTAAAACAAACCAAGACGACAAAAAGTAGAACAAATAGTAAAACAGTCAACTCGAACATCTGCGTATCAGAAGATAGGTGTTATGGGATGAGAAGGGGGAGGGAGAGAGAAGCAAGGCAAAGTCCACAAAAGAACTCAGTAGGGGGAGGGGCTGGGCTGCAGCTCAGTTGGTAGTGGTGCCTGGCGTGCAGCAAACCTGGGCCTGTCTCCGGCACGGCACATCGATGTGTGCCCAAGTGCCCAGAACTTGGGGGGGGGGAGGCAAAGGCAGGGGCATCAGAAGTTGGAGGTCATCCTTAGCCTCATAAAGGGTTATATGAGATCCTGTCAAAAATACAACCGAAACAAAACCAAAGGAAGCCAGCAGATAAGAACCACAAGAAAGGATGAGGCGAGTTGAATCCCTCCTTCTTATTCTTGGAAATTTCCATAAGTATCTCATTTAATTCATTTAGTGTATGTACGTTCATATGTGTGTGGGTGCACATGCTTATTAAGTGCACGTGTGTGGATGCGCAGGTGGACCTCAGGTGTCCCACCTCTCTCTGTCTCTCCACTTTATTTCTTGAGGCAGCAGTTCTCACGAGCGACATTCACTGACCACCTAGACTGGCTGCCAGTAAGGTCTTGGGCGCCATCATCTCTGTCCTCCTAGTCCTGGGGTGACAGGCATGGCTATGCCTGGCTTTTATGTGGGTGCTAGGAATCCTAACAGTCTCTCATGCTTCCATGGCAACCGTTTACCCACTGAGCCATCCCAGCAGCTCCCCAGAAATATGGGGAATCCTTACCATAGGTGGGATGAAGCTTGTGTTCTTCAAGATAGGATGGGGTGAAACCTCGTGATGCCACACGGAAGGCTTGAAGCCAGGTGTGGGTCATGAGGTTCTCCTCACACAGCCACATCGTCTTTGACACACAACCTCTAACCTCTGTACAGAGGGAAAACACCCGTCTCCCCCAGAAAGCTCGTATAATAAGCTATAGTCTTTTCACAGAAAACCCTGACATCGTGGAGAAAGACAGCATCACAACATGCCACAGGAGGTGGTTTAACATCGGCCATTAGCCAAGTGTCCCACGTGGTACTGGTTGACAGCGTGGATCCTGCCACTCTGGAGTCAGTCAGTTAACGGTGTGCGTGGCTGATGGAGGAGGCCGGGTTTCTCGCTGCCCAGGTGGAAGGTTACAGAAAGACAGAGATAAGGTTGGAGTGACCCAATGGGATAGAGAAAGGAACTGTGATGTCCAGGACCCAGGCATGGGAATGTCTTGCCACTTTCTTCCAAGACCCAATTTAGCTGCAAGGGATGCTGGGAAGCATGGTCTTTCTGTCTGTCCAAGAAGAAGGGAAGGGGGCAACACTTGCCCGAACATGAACAAATTGTCTTCACTCAAGACATTTGACTTAGTGCTCAAGGACGCTGTGGTCTAGAAGGCTGAAGGGCTTGAGGCTCCAGGAAACTCAAAGCCAGACAGCTGAGAGACTCAACAAGAGTCTCTCAGTCCCAGCTACCTGTGGGAGAAGATCTAAGTGAGTCACTCAGCCCACGGCCATGAGAGCAGTGACCGTGTGTAATGGGTGGGCTCTCCCAGCACCAGGTCCACCACCTGGTAAAGTAAAGAACGAGGGCCGCCCATCAGGCCTGCGTGCATGCTGTGTGAACCATCACAGAGACCAAGACAAAAGCATTTAACAAGAGAAAGCATTTAACCGGGGACGTCCTTCCAATTTCAGAGGGTGAGTCCATGACCGTCATGGTGGGGAGCATGGTGGCAGACAGACAGGCAGGCACAGTGCTGGAGCAGTAGCTTACATCTTACTCAGAAGTTAGAGAAAGGGGGGAGGGGAAGGGAGAGGGGAGGGGAAGGGAGAGAGATTGAAAGACTGAGCCTGGCTGGCATGACATACCTCTCCTAATGAGGCCACACCTCCTGATCCTTCTAAAACTGGTTCTGCCAAGTTAGGACAAAACATCTAAATGTATGAGCTTGTAAAGAGGAGGGGGAACACCACACAGTTTTTATTCATTCCATCACACCAGTGGAAGACGACCATCATTATATGACTTGCTCAGAGCGAACCAGCAACTACTTTTGCCTTGCTCAGAGCGAACCAGCAACTACCTTTGCCTTGCTCAGAGCGAACCAGCAACTACCTTTGCCTTATACATCACACTTTTCTCATCCAAGCATCTTCAGTAGGAAAAGTAGCAAAATCGAGTCACATGACATATGTGACGCCTACTCCTGATTGTCTACATCTGGAATGAACTACAATCCAGAAATGGAGGGCACACCTGTGGTCCAGATCTCGAGGCTCTGATCTGGATTTTGGCACGGAGATCTTGAGGCGTAGTGACCAGGACAAGCTTAGGCCCAGGCAAGGTAGTACATGCCTTTAATCCCCAGAGACTGAGGCAAGCAGATTTCTGAGTTCGAGGTCAGCCTGGGGCAGAGCAGGTTCCAAATCCAGGTGTGGTGGTGCACACCTTTAGTCTGGGCCACACCTTCTGCTGGAGGCCGACATAAGGACACTGGAAGAAGGAAGATTGCTTCTTCTTTGCCTGCTTGCATTTACCTGCCAGCACATCTGTGGGAACCCCATATAGGAGACCAGCTGAAGCAACCAGCCTCGTGGACCGAGAAACTACTAGATTCTCGGACTTCCCGTTCCCAACCGCCCATTAATGGGTTAGTTGGCCTACAGACTGCAAGTACATTACAGTACATTCCCTTAATTTATAGAGACATCCCGAAAGTTCTGTGACTCTAGAGAATCCTGACTGATGCAACACAGAAAGACGCTAAAGCCTAAAAGTAGCTGTGAACACGTGATCAGAGAGAGGGAAGGGAGAGAGGAAAGGAAATTATACACAGCAAATATGTAGAAAGTATTTCCTCAAACAAAGAACTGCTTTCCAAATGTTCAATCTCTTTTCGTCTGTTTAACCAATAAGATATCCTCCCAAATCCTTTCCATCCAAATAACACTGATAATGTCTACAGAGAAATCTGGAGCCTGGCCCAAGCCTTCCCAGGGCATGGGAAAGTTCCTCTGAACTTCACTGCAGATATCTGTAATCTCCTAGCAACTAGGGGTTCAGGAGAGCCCCATGTAGTTAAGCCTGCATGAGGGAAATTTTGAAAGTAGTCTTTAAAAGCTTCTAGAAGATTCTCTTTTGCTTCAGGTCAAAGGTTTCCACTCACTTGGTGTCACATCCCACAAATGGTGCTTGTATTCACGATTGGAACATCACCATCTCACATGCAGACACGTATGCGCACACGCATGTGCACACGCATGTGGGGGTCATCCAATCCAGACTTTATGAATGATCTGCACACGTGCAGCCACAGCCAACCTGCAAATTTGCTATTGCAACATGACATCATCTGCAAACCATGCAATCTAGCTACAAAAAAAAAAATCTTGTGTTTTAGGGAAGCCTTAGAACTTTGGGTAAAACAGTAACCATTGCTATCCTTGGCCACATACAGCCCATGGGCCTCAGGGTCACACACCTGCCTGTACAGCACAGAAAACTCCAGAAGGAAATTTGAACTAAGAACTCTCTATGGCTTGTCACAGAGTTTCTCTTTTACTTAACTTCATTTATATGTCCTGTCTGTAGGTCTGTCTGTGTGTGCCTGGTGCCTGCAGAGGCCAGAGGAAGGCCTTGAATTCCCTGGGACTGGAGTTACAAATGGTTGAGAACCCCCATGTGGGTGTTGGGAATTGAACCCGGGTCCTCTGGAAGAGCAGCCAGCGCTCTTAACCACTAAACCATCTCTCTAGAGACATAGTTCCTCTTGTAATGACACTCTTTGGATATGCCGTCTGCTCCTGTGCCTATAGACAATTATTCACGGTGGAGTCATTACAGAGTATCTGAAAATGGTGCTTCTCTGGGCATCTAAGGGGTTCTGCTAATAGCATTTCAAAACTCAAATAGAACCGAATGTGAAATGGCTGTTTGCGGAGACAGCAGCTTGGGGTGGATGGCTGATTGGGTCTCGCACACCCTTGTGAGTTCCTATGGCTTTGTATTAAGGAGACAGGTGTTACTGAGCATCAGCGAGAACCACTGTGGACCATAAGGGAAGTTAATAAGGCTTTAATGCACCCCGTATGTGAAAACACTCCTTCTCTTGACATAGAGGAGTTCAGTGTTCCTAGCAAATAAGATGTGGAAGGCCAGTAATCTACGTGCGAGAAGGTGCCTGTGGCAATGCGGGTTGATGGTTGTCAAGACCCCAAACATTCAACGCTTGATTCGTAAAATACACGTGGTACAATTCTCTCTCTCCAGATATTTCATAATGCGTACGTGGAAAAGCAAGCTGTGTATGTGCACCGTGACACCCTGTCCCAACCTCGTCTTCCACAGTCCCCCGACCCAGGGAGGGGGTCAGGGAGAAACCACAAAGCCAGTGCCCTGTAAAGTTGCCACATGCGACCCAGGCAGGCAGCAGGCGGCAACAGCGCAGAGCTCAACCCTCCCTGGTAAGGCTGCTCAGGATTGCCCCTACCGGAGGAAAGAGAAACTACAAGGAGAGCTGGCGTCTGGAGCCTGGCAGAGGGAAGAGGAAAGGGTCCCACCCTGAGGCCCCAGGAGGAAGGAAGGTTAAGCGAGATCCACCTGTCTTGGGGCCGTGTGGGGGCCAGAGGCTGACCTCGGGTGTCTCCTTCTATGCTCTGTGCTATTTAAAAAAATATTTTCATTACCTTCTTTATTAGGAGGATGGAGAGGCGGGTATCACAGCATGCATGTGTGGGTTGGGAAACAACTTGCTGGGGGGGGGGCGGGGGGTTCTCTTGGTCCACATGTGGATTCTGGGCACCGAACTCTGTTCTTCAGCCTCAGGGGCAGGACCTTTAGCCACTGAGTAATCGCACCGGCCTTACTTCCTGTGACGTGGTCTCTTAGCCTAGGGTTAACGATTCAGCTACAGGGGCTGCCCCGCAGACCCCTGGGATTCATCTGTTTCCCCAAAGCTAGAGTTACAGACAAATGCCAGCCCGCCCACATTTCGTGGGGGCTGGGGATGCAAACCCAGGTCCTCACGTTTATGCAGTAAACACGCTACCCACTGAACCATCTGACCGGCCCCTCCGTGGAAGTTCTGCGGGAGAGACCCTTAAGAGGGTTGGCTTGGAGCTTGAGTTCGATGCTATTGTGAATAATCCCATCTGAGGAGGAATTTGGGGATTTAGTGAGCTTTCCTCCAGAGACTCGTGGCAGATGGACCAAAGGGCAATGTGGCCACGGAGGAATGAGCATATTAACCATTCTGCAGGATTTAAAACCACCCTGCACTGGTTAATGGGCACAGTTAACACCGACATTAGACAGACCGTGTAAGTAATTGGGACTATTGATCACAGCTATTGACCGTGCCACCGCTGGTCTGCGGATCAGGCGGCCTCGCAATTCGTTAGAGAATGTAATTAGCAAGACCTTATTGGATTTTATTATGGGCTCCAGGGTAACTTTGCATGGAAAATACTTGGTGGGTGGCTTGGTAGGTCTGAGAATGACCGAGTGGCGGTCACTTCGGGGTGCGCTTCGGAGATGAAGTTTACCAGTATAAACTGGACTTTCAGCTTCTCCTCAGCACGCACGTCTCTTCAGTCTCCGAAGGGTCCTTCTGCACCACATCACGTGGCTTCGGCTGACCAACCAGCAGGATCCATAGCGCTCGATCATCCATCCGTTTCGCTTTGAGGTAGTTGGGGTTTTATCTCCCAGCTCCTGCATGGCCGATGCCTGTCCACACTGAGCAAAGTGTATTTACTGAGGAGGGGGAAAAAAACCTAAGCTAGAGTAGGGAGAAAGAAAGAAATCACTGTTTGAACCTCTCCTCACGAGGGTGGTCCTGGTGCACAAACCGGTGTCCATTCTTGCTTAGACAAGGATCTAAACCAATCAACTTCCAGAGAGAAGCAGTTTGTTTCGGCTCATGGTTTCAAGGGTTACAGTCCATGGCAAGGCAGCAAGGCAGGCTGGAGTGTTCGCGTGGCAGAATGAATCTGGTTACCTCATGGCTGGGCGGCAAAAGAGGGAGAAAAGTTCAGACGCTGGTGGTCCTCTGCAAGGGCACACACCACACACACACACACACACACACACACACACACGAGCCTCAAACAGGTCAACCACTTGGAGCCTTTGCAGGGAGAAGATGCTCGTTTTGTAGGTCTGGAGCAAGACTTGGGAGTCTACCTTTCTTAGGTGTTCTCGGATCTGCTGCTGCTGCTGGTGGTGGTGATAATGGTGGTGGTGGTGATAATGGTGGTGGTGGTGGTGGTGGTGATAATGGTGGTGGTGGTGATAATGGTGGTGGTGGTGGTGGTGATCATGGTGGTGGTGGTGATAATGGTGGTGGTGGTGGTGGTGATAATGGTGGTGGTGGTGGTGATAATGGTGGTGGTGGTGGTGATAATGGTGGTGGTGGTGATAATGGTGGTGGTGGTGGTGGTGATAATGGTGGTGGTGGTGATAATGGTGGTGGTGGTGGTGATAATGGTGGTGGTGGTGGTGATAATGGTGGTGGTGGTGATAATGGTGGTGGTGGTGGTGATAATGGTGGTGGTGATAATGGTGGTGGTGGTGGTGATAATGGTGGTGGTGGTGGTGATAATGGTGGTGGTGGTGATAATGGTGGTGGTGATGATAATGGTGGTGGTGGTGGTGGTGATAATGGTGGTGGTGGTGGTGAAAATGGTGGTGGTGGTGATAATGGTGGTGGTGGTGGTGAAAATGGTGGTGGTGGTGATAATGGTGGTGGTGGTGGTGATAATGGTGGTGATGGTGGTGGTGATAATGGTGGTGATGGTGGTGGTGATAATGGTGGTGGTGGTGATAATGGTGGTGGTGATAATGGTGGTGGTGGTGGTGATAATGGTGGTGATGACGATGGTGCGGTCTGCGCATCCCTCCAGGATGAGATCACCCATTGGTTAGGACGAAGAAAAGGCTTGAGTTGTGTAGACTGGAATGATGGTGCATCCAAAAAGCAGCCGGGATACAGCACACCGGCTCTACAGGTAAGAACTCTCTACCCAGAGAAATGAAAATCGAGTCTCCTCAGACCTCACCGACGTGGGCACAAATGAGGTCCTAAGTTGACATCGTCTTCACAGCCCTGTTTCCAAGCTCACTGCCGGATGTGCCCAGCACAGATACCCAAGCTCTCTGTTATTTCTAAGAAACTGGGGCTCACGCCTCCCTTCAGCTAGGGTCCTGTGGGCTCTGTTGCTTTGGGTGCCCTCTGTCACACAGAAAGCTCGGGGCCCCATTTAGAGAGCGAGGGCATGGGTGAGGGCACTGAGACGCGCTCTGATGGCTCAGATCTCCACTCCGAGGGCGCATGGTCGTGGGGCCCGAAGTCGTGAGTCACCCAGAGGCCGGAGCCAGTCTTTGTTCCCAATCCAGCGCTCCCCCTATCTACCCGCTCCGCACCCCGCTTGCCCCACACCCCCAGTGCCTTCTCAGCAGCTTGGCTCGGTCCCTGCCGTGTCAAGTTTTCTTTGGTCTTTTTGGAAGTTGTATCGGGTTCCAGCTGCAGCGCCCCTCCCCCCCCCCTCCCGGCCAAATCCACAGCTGGCAAAGAAGCAGACATCTTATCTGCCTCGGCCAAGAGGAAGAGAACACGCATGGTTTTCTACGGGAACAGGGCTGATGAAAGGACTCCGTGTATCCCGAAGCGGGTTTCCTAGGATGGCTCACGTAATAGAACGGTCTCGGAAGTCCAACAGTGGCCGTCTGCTCGCTGGAGAGTCTGAGAACCTGGAGCCTGAGCAGTCCCAAGCTGATGCTGAAGATCCGCAAGATTTCTGGAGAGTCCCCGGACTTCGGGGGTCTTCAGTGCGAGCCGGGGGGCTAAAGAAGAGGGACTCTGATGTCCGTGAGGACAGTGGTAGCGGCCCGGGATGGCTATACTTAATGGCTTCTTCCTCAGAGCTCTGTCTCTAGGCAACGCCTGCCAGTAGGTCCCGCCCACCCCGAGGGCTCTCTCTCCCCTTAGTGTGTCCTTTCTGGAAGTGCCTTCACGGATCCACCCACCCCAGTCAGGTCTCTTAGTTGATTCCAGATCCTATCAAATTGATGATCACCATTAACCATGGTATTAATTGGGCACATTAACTACACGGCTTCAGATTCCCAGAGCACGTATAATAATGCCGATACATTTATGGCTTCGCACATCTGGAGAGTGAGTTTTCGCATATATCTGAGCTTTTGCACTAAGTGTTTGCACATGTGGAAATGTGTTATGATCTTTAACACTGGATTTATATGTACGGCAGTTTTGCACTAAACATCTTTTTATTCAGCTAGGGGTTTGGAAGTGGCTCTTTCTCCATTTCTAAAAGGAAGTGGTGATTAAGGAATTAAGGTCATCTGGCAGATTTCAGGTGTGAACCCCATTTTTCCATGAGCCAGCTCTGTGTCCGTGGATAAGCCCCCCATTTTCAACTGGAAAAAAAAATACGTGCAAATAGTAGCCAATTCTTAGGATTATTTTAAGGTTTAAAGACCTATTTTTTTTAAACTTGTATTTGTGTGTATGTGTGTGTGTGTGTGTGTGTATGCTGTGTGTGTGTGGTGTGTGTGTATGTGGTGTGTGGTATATGGTATTTAGTGTGTGTGTGTATGTGTGTGGTGTGTGTGTGTGGTGTGTGGTATATGGTATTTAGTGTGTGTGTGTATGTGTGTGGTGTGTGTGTGTGGTGTGTGGTATGTGGTATGTGGTGAGTGTGTGTATATGGTGTGGTGTGTGGTATATGGTATTTGGTGTGTGTATGTGTGTGTGTGTTGTGTGTGTTTTGTGGTATGTGGTGTATGTGTGTTGTGTGGTATGTGGTGTGCGTGCATGTGTGTGTGTGTGTGTGTGTGTGTGTGTGTGTTGTGTGGTATGTGGTGTGTTTGTGGTATGGTATGTGGTGTGTGGTGAGTGTGTGTGTGTGTGTGTGTGTGTGGTATATGTGGTGTGTGGTGTGTGGTATGTGGTGTGTGTATGTGTGATGCGTGGTATGTGGTATTTGGTATGTGTGTATGTGTGTGTGTTGTGTGTTGTGTGGTATGTGGTGTGTGGTGAGTGTGTGTGTGGTGTGGTGTGGTTTGGTGTGTGTGTGTGGTGTGTATTGTGTGGTATGTGGTATATGGTATTTGGTGTGTGTGTATGTGTGTGTGTGTTGTGTGAGTTTTGTGGTATGTGGTGTGTGTGTGTTGTGTGGTATGTGGTGTGTGTGTGTGTGTGGTATGTGGTGTGTGTGTGGTGTGGTATGTGGTGTGTGGTGAGTGTGTGTGTGTGTGTATGTGTGGTATATGTGTATGTGGTGTGTGGTATGTGGTGTGTGTATGTGTGATGCGTGGTGTGTAGTATGTGGTATTTGGTATGTGTGTATGTGTGTGTGTATTGTGTGTTGTGTGGTATGTGGTGTGTGTGTGGTGTGTGATATGTGGTGTGTGGTATGTGGTGTGTGGTGTGTGGTGTGTGGTGAGTGTGTGTGTGGTGTGGTGTGGTGTGTGTGGTGTGTATGGTGTGGTGTGTGGTATGTGGTTTGGTGTGTATGTGTGTATGTGTGTGTGTGTGTGTATGTGTATGGTGTGGTGTGATATGTGGTGTGGTGTGTGTGTGTGTGTGTGTGTATGTATGTGTGTGTGTGTGTGTACACGCGCTCCATGTAAGTGCAGATGCCTACAAAGTCAAGGCCAAGGCTCTCTTTTCTTTTTGGTTTTCCACAGAATGGTCATTGGTCGCTTGAGGGTCTCACATCGCTTGAGGGTCTCACATCACTTGAGGGTCTCACATCACCTGAGGGTCTCACATCACTTGAGGGTCTCACATCACAACATCACACCCTGCGGCATATTTGCTTCCCAGTCCTTCCTAGCGTGCCCCTCCCTCGTGACCCCCCCCCCCCAAAAAGTGCAATTTCTGTTATCGGTATACTCACCTCAGTGTGGTCGAACTCTCAGGGGCTGCTCCTTAAGCAGAGCTGAGTCCCTCCCCTCCCACGCCCCTGCCGGAAGCCATCTTCTGTGGAGAGACATCCTAGCACAGCTGTTCAGAGTAACTAGGCTGTCACCATCTGGGGGTGGGCGTGGGGTGGAGGGAGGGGTTGTCGTAGAAGTCTTCCACGGCCCTTTCTCTCAGCTGTGCATCTGCAGGCATTGATGTCACTGTCAAAGTAGTTTACTTGCTTTTTCTGGGCTGAAAGAGCACGAATCATGGGCTTCACATGGTTTCCGGTGTCACCACAGACCATGACAGGGTTCCCAGGGGCAGTAGGGCCAGGACCCAGACAAGGCCCTCCGATGCAGCTGGGATTATGGTCATCAACATGGCTTCAGGCGGGGACATAGACGGTGGATATTCATGTGGCCTTTGGTGGTAGCACAGGCCACAGACATCAACTCAGATCCAGCTACACTGAGACCACACACCCTAACATGGCCCTCTGTGACAAGATGGACCTGGACATCATCATGGCCTTAAGTGTCAGCTGCAGGCCACTCAGATGAGTATGGGTGTAGCCGGGTCTATGCTGAGGTCCATGGCTTGTGCTGGCACCAAAGGCCACATAGGTCTCCATCACCGCCTGGCTAGAATAGCCTTCTTTAGATCTGGAAATATATATATATATATATATATATATATATATATATATATATATATATACACACACACATACACACACATATACATATATATACATATATATACATACACATATATATACACATATATATACATATATACATATGTATATATACACACACACATACATATGTGTGTGTATATATATATATGGTGTGTGTCATTGTGGGCATAGATAGATAGATAGATAGATAGATAGATAGATAGATATGGCAGGTTTATTGAGAAGCTGGTCTCAGGCCAGGTAACTGGCCCCAAGGATTGAGTTCAAGGGGATTACCATGGGGAGAAGTGGGGGAGAAGAGAAAGAGAGAAAGGACAGAGAGAGAGGGAGAGAGAGAGAGGGAGAGGGAGAGGGAGAGGGAGAGGGAGAGAGAGAGAGACAGAGAGAGGTTTTTTAAAAAATTAAAAATAATTTAAGCCAGGCAGTGGTGGTACATGCCTTTAGTCCCAGCACTTGGGGAGGCAGAAACAGGCGGATTTCTGAGTTCGAGGCCAGTCTGGAACTCTACAGAGTGAGTTCCAGGACAGCCAGGGCTACACAGAGAAACCCTGTATTGAAAAAGCCACCACCACCAACAGCAACAATAATAATCCATGCCTTTCTCTTTCCCATTCTTGTTCTGGGACCGCTCAGTTAAAGTCCACTTCTCTCTGATTCGCCTTCTATACTTCTTGTCTTTCTTTTCCCCTTCAGATTTTTCATCCCTTTGACTTTTCACTTTTATGTTCTTTTAAAATAATTTTCTTAACTTTATTTTATGTGCAGTGATGTGAGGTTGTCGGGTCCCCTGGCACTGGAGTTACAGACAGTTGTGAGCTGCCATGTGGGTGCTGGGAATTGAACCTGGATCCTTTGGAAGAACAGAGTCTTAACCACCGAGCCATCTCTCCAGCCCCTCACTTTATGTTTTAAGAGTTTTTTTTCATCCATTTCTCTTACTCAGTTTATCGCATTATTAATTGTATGCCTTTGGTCTATTATGGTTTGCATATGATTAGCCCAGGAGTGGCACTATTAGGAGGTGTAGCTTTGTTGGAGTGGGTGTGTCATTGTGGGCATGGGCTTAAGACCCTCATTCTAGCTGCCTGGAAGTCAATCTTCCACTAGCCCCCTTCAGATGAAGATGGAGAACTCTCAGCTCCTCCTGCACCACGCCTGCCTGGATGCTGCCATGCTCCTACTTTGATGATAGTGGACTGAACCTCTGAACCTGTAAGCCAGCCCCAATTAAATGTTGTCCTTAAAGAGTTGCCTGGCTCGTGGTGTCTGTTCACAGCAGTAAAACCCTACTTATGACAGTGTCTTTATTTTTCAAAACTTACTTCATGGTCTCTGTTCTTTTTGTTGTTGTTGTTGTTAGTGCTTTGAAGTTTTTTTTGTTTTGTTTTGGTGTTTGGTTTTTCAAGACAGGGTTTCTCTGTGTAGCCCTGGCTGTCCTGGAACTCACTCTGTAGACCAGGCTGGCCTCGAACTCAGAAACCTGCCTGCCTCTGCCTCCTAAGTGCTGGGATTAAAGGTGCGTGCCACCACTGCCCGGCTGCTTTGAAGTTTTTACTGAGCACAGTATCTACTCAGATGTCTTTGTGAGTCTTCTGTTAGATTTGTTTCACGGCCTCTGCTTTCTGCTCTCACTCTGCTGGCTTCCACGCCATGACTGGCAGGTGTCACTGACAGATCCCCAACATCCTTATTGAACATGGCCTCCATCTGATTGCTCTTCCCATAGCAAACACTCTTTTAAAATTGCATTCCCAGCTCTCTGTACCTCGGATGTAGATGTCGGGTCTTCCATCAACATCTCTTCTTTCCGCTGCGGTGGTCAGACTCCCTGATAAAGGCCACCTTAAGGAGAACAAGAATTTATTTGGCCCACAGTTCCAGGCTGCGGCCCATCCCTCCAGGAAGCCAAACAGCAGCCACTTGAAGCCACTGGCCACATCTGCAGCCAAGAGCAGAGAGAGAATGCAGGCATGCTCACTACACAGCGCACCTCCTCCTCCACACTCGTACAGTGCAGCCCCCCTGCATAGGGAATGGCGCCACCCACAGTGGTCTGCTTCTCCCTAAAACAACTGACTCAGTCTCCACAGACATGCCTGTAGGCTAGGCTGAGGTAGACAATCCCTCACTGACACTGATGCTGTCTTCCCAGGTTATTCTAAATTGTGCCAAATCGACAGTTAAAACTAACAATCACAATCAACGAATGTCCCTTAGAAAACTTTGATTCTGTAGTTCCAAGAGGAGACCACTACTACCACCCGGCGCTGTTTGGCTGACACAGGCCAGGGCCGGGAGACAGAGGCACAGCTCCTCTGGTGTTAGTAGCTGCAGGGGCCACGCTGGTTCTTCTTCCTGACCAGTTCTTGTATACAACACTGGAGACTCGCCTACGAGTGATTCCTCTTGTTCCTTTAAAGACTGACCAAAGGGCTGGACAGTTGTCTCAGTGGCTAAGAGTACAGGCTCTTCAGAGGACCCAAATTCAATTTCCATCACTCCAGTGGTACCCACAGTCTGTGGTTTCTCCAGCTCCAGGGGATCCAGACACACACGAAGACAAAACACCCATATGCATAAAAGAATAAAATAAGAATAAAAGACTGGCCAAGAATACATTCCTGGTAGTGGATCCCCAGATTACAGCTATTTTCCCAAGTGCCTCTAGATGTTCAAAGAGAGGTTGAACCGCAAATACATGCCCATATGTAGTTCTCCTTCCAGGAGTGTGGGTAGGTTGGGCACAATGACTCACTTCTAACAGAGAAAAGACATGTTAAACATTGCTACTTCAATTAGGGGATAAAAGACGGGCCTGGGGGACTAGGGAGACGGTTCTGTCCATAGAGAGCTTGCCTCACAAGTCTGAGGACCTGAGCTTCGATCCCCAGAAGCCAGGTAGAAGGATGGACGTGGGAGATGTGGTTGTAATGCCAACTCCGGTGATGGGGGAGGCAGAGGCAGGCGGGTCCCTGGAAGCCCACGGGCCATTGTGAGATTCCCAGCTCAAACCAAATGGGGAAGGACTCACACCCAAGGCTGCCTGCCTTCTGGCACGCAGTCAGAGTTGTCAGAGCCATGCGTGTGACCTGGGGAGGCCCCTCACGCTGTCAGTCAGCCTTTCCGGTGAGATCACAGCTCAGCACTCAGCTCTCTGATGACAGACGCTGAGTCCGAGCTGCCTGGCTGGCTGGCACTTGATTCTGACAGAGCCCGGCGACTCCGTGACGCTTCTCAGACACGGAGCCTCCTCCTCCGGCGGCCGATCACATACAGGCATCACCTCATCGACTCAGCTTGTCTCTAACCAGCCCCCACTGCCCCCTCTGCCTCCTGTCAGCTCGCCTCTCTCACAGCCCTGTTCATGTATCTCCATAGACGACAACTCTGCTTTTCCAGGGGCTGGGGACATCCCTTGGCTTCTTTCCTCGGGGGCTGATTCTGAAATCGTCTACGAGGCCCATCAGGTGTAGCTGCAAAATGTTCCTGCAGTCAGCCCTTGTCTTCCCACCCACTACCACGGGGGCAAGCACTGTCCTCTTGTCCGTGGACCACTACAAAGCTCTCCTCACCCTCCCTCGATCTCATGTCTCCCTTTCTTACTCATCTATGGTCTTTTCATATCAGCGCCAGAAAGACCTGTTTAAAGGCCCAAAGTCCTCCTGCGCCTGTCCCTCTCCCTCCCAGAAGCGACAGACTTTCCCAACGAAATGAAAGGTTCTCGGAAAGTGAACTTCTCCACCATAGTTCTCTACTCTTCCCCAACGGCACTGCGCCCTGCAGCACCGGCTGTGTCCAGAGCCGGCTCTGACCCCAGGGCCTTTGCACTTGCCGTTCTTCCTGGATGCTCTCCAGATGGAGGGAGCTTTGTCTGCTTGGCCAAGGTACGAGATTCATGGTTTCCTCTGGCCCTAGCTCTTTCTCCTTTAGTGCGCGAGTGTTTCCTCGGATGATGTCATCGTGGGTGACCCGTTCCTATTCATCGCTCAAATGCTGGCCTCATTCACCTAGGGAATTGGTGTAGTTTTCTGGTTTTGGTGGTCTTTCCCGAGTGACAGCCTACCGCCTGTCCTTTTTCTCTTTGCTCTCCTCTGTTGTTTGGGTGGCAGTTGGTGTAGCACTGAGCAGAGGCATTGCTAAAAGCTTGCACCAAAGCATGTCCGGGCTAGAAACGGGCCGTAGACCGAGTTTATGTCCCCCTCACCCCCCACCCCGCCCCCAGAGGTACCCTAAATCTTATTCTCCCATTCCCTTTGTTTTTGCTATTTGCTCTAATTTTTTTTTAAAGGGACTCATGAACCCTAGGGCCTTAGGCTGGCTCAGAACTTACTATGCAGATACAGGTGGCCTTGAACTCGTGATCTTCTTGGCTCCACTTCTTGGGATCTGGGACCACAGGCACGGGCCTCCTCACCTGCTTGTATGCTCCACTGGGAACTGAACCCAGGGGCCCGCAGGTAGATGTGAGGGAAGCTAGTGTCTGAGGCTCTTCCATAACATGTGCAAAGGCCCTGGGGCCACATCCGACCTTTACTGAGGCCAGAAGGGTCCTGCGAGAGAGAACCTGTACCTCGTACCCAGAGATGGGAACCTCCCTGCTCACTGGGGTCACCCCAGCCTTTCCCCACCTTCCTGATAGTCACACCCTGAACCCACGGCCGGCTGGCTCCCTTTCCGTTGTCTGCATCAGCAGCTCCCTGACATCAGCATCTTCCTCATCCCATCTTGCTGCTGCTGGGTTTCCAGGCAGCAGAGAGGCTAAGCTTGGTGGCGATGGTGCCGAGGCCCCAACGCCCCTCACTACGTTGCAGTTTTTAGCTCGGCCTCTCCAGTGATCAATAGCGTTTCTGGCTTTATGCTCTTCTGCAGGGAGCATCTTCCTAGCGCCGCAGAGCTTCGTGACGACGGACCTCTTGTGTGCGGGTTTTGATTCATCGTGTCGAACAGAGGCTCTGTCCTTTACCTCTGGGAAAGCTTCTGGTTCCTTCTGATCATTTCCTGCTCGTTATTTCACGTTCTCCGGGTCCCAATTAGCCTGGTATTGCACCTCCTGGGGAGATTAACCACCGCCTTCATCTCTGGCTTTTCTCTCTGTAATTTTAAATCTTCTTTCCGTGCATTTTCTTCCGTTTTTATCTCCCCACCCTCCAGCTAAATTTGTTTTGGCCAAGCTATTTTTAATTTTCTAGAGCCTCTTTTAGTCTCTCGTTCTTGGCACCTTTCCGTAAACAATTTCCTCCCTCACCTCTTAGCTGTTTTGTTTTCCTCAAGATTTATTATTTTTTTCCCTCTTAGCTCCCCGTGTTTTCTTTTGCTCCAGATGGCTTTCTGAATATCTGGGGGGGCTCCCGGCTGTGTGCTTATGTCCAAGAGTCACATCCAGCCTTCACATGTCAGCAGTGAAGAATTAAATTATTACGACCGTCGGGCGTTTCTAGAGGGGAGCGTTCTCTGGGCCCACCTGGCAGGCGTATTTATTACGAGGCCTGCCTGATCCCACGCGGGGCTGACGGCGTCTGCAGAGAGGCCGCACTGTCTAAACATGACCCTGCACCGTGTCCTTACAGAGTGCCCTGGTGTGAATGTGCTCTCTGCCCTGCCAAGTTCGGATTGCCATTGAGACAGCGGGATGGGCAGGGCCTGGGGGGACACTTATAGATCCTCTGCTGTACATTAACAATCATGTAGGTAAAAAAAATAATTAAAACTAAACAACAACAACAACAACAACAAACCCCAATCATGTGGGTTTCTGGTAAGAGGGTAAGTGTGGGCTCACCCCCCCCAACACGTGCCTGCTTCCCCTCCCCCATGTTAGGACACAGCAAGAAGGCCGTTCCCAGGAGCCAGTGCCATGCTGGGTGATGACTTCCCAAACCACGAACCAACAGAAGACGGACTAAAGTACCACATCTAACCCTCCCGTCCTTCAGGGCTGACTGGACAAGAGTATTGTTACTGATTCTTCTTGGTGGTCCCCAGTGTCTTTTTTTGGGGGGAGAGGTGTGCAGGGGTTATCAAGACAAGGTTTCTCTGTGTGTCCCTGGCTATCCCGGAACTCACTCTGTAGACCAGACTGGCCTCAAACTCAGAGACCCGTCTGCCTCTGCCTCCAGAATTCTGGGATTAAAGGTGTGTGTCACCATCACCTAGCATTCCCTGTGTCTTAAGAAATGGCTTCCTGTGGCAAGAATAATAAGAGGATGAGCCTGCCAGCCGCCTCCGTCCAGGGTGTTTGCATCTAATAGATCCACAGCCAACAGTATCAGCCAACCACCGAACAAACACGAGAAGACCCCGTAAGGGCCAGTAGGAAGCCGCCCTGCCGGGCTGTGTCTCGCTCCTCCCTACAACCAGACTGTAGCGGCTGGTGTATCTTAACTCCATAACAAGGACAGTCATGGCGTGCAGCACAGCGACCCAAACCACTTAAGTCTATTTACTGCTCCGGAAACTTCCCTATTCAAGCACTACTGGTTGTGTATTAATTACTCATCTTGCCCCTTGATAACTTAAAGAGCCCCTTGTCTTCCGAGACCCCGCAGAGAATGTCACACACCCCCCCTTTTTTTTTTCTGCTGCTCCTCTCTTTCCGTAACTCAGAGCGTGTGGCTTTGTCTTCAGTACCAGGATAATAAAAACCTTCATTTCTTTACTTATTTAATTAGTCAAGGTCCAGCTTGGTGTCAAATTCAATATATAGAAGAATAACATCTACTGTCTGCCTCCTGCCTCTACCTTCTAAGGCTGGGACTACAGGTGTGTGTCACGGTTTGTGCTAGAGAGTGAACCTAGGACTTCCTGTGTGCTAGGCAAACGCTCCACCAACTGCCTTTTCAAAGCTTTTCAAAGCTCCTTAAGACTTTGGGACAATAGAAATAATCAAGCTTTTCCCAATTAACTGTGCCTTATTTATTTGCATAATGCCAAGTTCTGTACTAATGGATTTTAGGAAGTGTTCTCTTCAGTCTTACAGTGTAGTGGAGGAAAAACACACAGACATAACTAATATCAGTTTGGCAAATGCTGTGTTAGTATTAACACTTCAGAAATATTACTTAGGGGGTGAAGATTACGCCGGCGGGGGTGGGGGTGGGGGGGCGGTGTCTGGGAGCCTCGCTGTGTGTGCTGAGCCTCGACACAATCCTTGGGCTTGGGAGCAAGGTTCCAAACCCGGGGAAAATCACCTTGGGCTCGTCTCTTATCGTCTGCAGCTCGGATCTGTAAATTAACACATGGAAATCCGAAGTGACAGGCAGGTGTGAAACGGAACCGGGAGAAACAGCTGCTTTCGGGGATAATATTGAAAATACATAAAAGCTGTTAATAAATAAAAAAGAAGCCCATATGTGTAGTTTTCAAACCCAAAGCTCTTCATTCCTGGCTTCTTCCCACTCCCTAAGTGTAAATAGGTTTTTTTTTTGTTTTTTTTTAAGTTAACCAGTTCTGCCCAGATTTTCAAAGGATCCTTATGGAAGTTTGGTTTAGTGCAAAAGATTAAGAGGTGATAGTTCTTGTTAAGACAAGAAGAGTATCTAGGAAAGGTGGAACTCATCTCGGGTTCACAAATACAGGGGTGGGGGTGGGGGTGTGGCTGAGGGAGGCGGGTCCCTGAGAAGGCAGCTTCCACTGCAACATCTGGAGCCAAAGCAGTCGGCCAGCTCTGGGACTCCTAGTGTGCTCTTTGGGTCTTGCGTTGTACTAGGCTGAAGAGATAAGAGGGACCACACCTTGGCTCCCTTCCACCACACCACCAGAGCAGACCAGGGCATGCCTCCTCTGGCAGACATCACTTCTACAAAGGACAACGTTGTGTGACGCCAGTGTTCCCCGTCCTCAGCAGCGCTTACAGGAAGGATACCACATCCGCAGGAGGAGCCACTCCACGGGGTGGAAAGAAGGCCTGTGCTGAGTGCAAGTCACAGAAGCAGCCGCCCTCAGGCAGGAAAAAATGGACAGGCCTTGTCAGTCCAGTCAGGAACACGGTGGTCTAAGTAGAGCAAGCTACTGCGGCCTTTTCCGTGGGAAAGCCAGGGCTCCCAGAAGACACTGAAGATCGATGTTCTGACCAGCATGGGGAGCTGTATCCAGCCAGCGCAGAGGAGACACAAGGAAGATGGCTCTAGTCAAAGCTGGAAGGATCTGAGAGGAGAAGAAACATTGAGACGTAAGCATGAAACAAATTTCAGTTACAGAGAATGAAATGGAGTAAGAGAGGCCATCTAGCATTCCCTGGGGCTGGCCAGGTTGACCTTTAAAGGCTGGGTTGACCTTCCTCTTGACCTTTAACCCCGGGCCAGACTGACCTTCCTTTTAGAATAAAAAAGTACTGAAATAACTCACTGGCTGCGGATCCCACAGCTGCGAGACCTTTCATGGGGGAAGGGCAGCAGTACCAGCTTAGATTGGATGGACGTTCTCCTGAAACGGAAAATTTCTTTCTTTTTTTTTAAAAAAACGGAAAATTTCTAGAACATTCCTAGAGGTGTGGTCAGCACGGGAATGTAAATGTTTATAAACCAGACTGTGAAACACGAAAAGCCACAAACGCAAATTCTGTTAAGAGTTGGGATTCCTGGGTTAATCCACATGCCTGTCCTCCATAGAGTTCCCAGGAGGCTCTCAGTAGTTGCTTTTCTTGAGACGCAATGTCTCATGTAACCCAGGGTGCCTCCAACTCACTATGTCGCTGAAGACGATCTTGAACTTCTGATCCTCCTGCCCCTAACTCCCCGGTGCGGGCAGGGATCACAGGCGTGCATCAGCAGGTCTAGTTCATGTGGTGCTGGGATAAACCCCAGAGCTTCCAGCATGCTAACTAAGTTCACACTTCACCAACAGAGCGACATCCCAGCCTCTGATCATTGCATACATCCGTGCCCCGGGGACAATACTAGACCAGAAGATGGTGGTAGCAACATAGTCATGATCTACATGTGTTGAAATGGAGAAACTAAGACCTGGTGATACGATACGGACTTGAGATGGTGGTAGACAGATGCATCAGTACAAGAGCGGGTGGGGAGGACAGGACAGAATCCTCTGCATAAAGACCCTGAGAACACAATCTGGGGCTGGCGAGGTGGTTCAGGGGATGAGGGGCTTGCCACAAACAGGAGTATCTGAGATCTGATCCCAGTACCTAAGGCAAGAGGCAGATTGTGTGCAGTGAGACGGGGAGGTGGAGCCAGGAGGACCCTGGAGCTCAGGTGCCAGCTCCAGCTAGCCTTCTGAACTGGTCAGCTCCCTGCATACAACACCCATCCAAGAACAAAAATCTAGCCGTTATGGCTTAAAGAAACACACTTATAAATGAAAGCTACTCAAAAACTAGAAAGAGAGTTAAGGGGTTTAAAAAAAAAAACAAAAACCAACAAGAGGTAGTATCTTACAGTGTTATAAAGTGTCATGAGGTCACACAGGATAACACTGTAATTCCATCTGATCTGTCATCAAAGCTCAGGAATACTTTGTATGCAAGGAAGTTCAGCCATTCAATTATCCGACGTGAAGACACACAATTTTCCTACCAACAGAAGAAGGGAAAATAAATGGAACCGGTTTTCTAGGCACCGTTCCTCACCGTTCTAGCAAAAGAAAAGAAATTAGAGCCGATAAGCCCTGAGCCAGCAATCAGCAGAGATAGGTGCGCCTGTTTCCAGGCAACAGGAATATGCGTAGCTTTCTGGGGACGAGAAGGAAACTTGGCAACAGGAGCCACAAAGCGACTCGCTCTCACCCTTCGTCCTGGCCACTGGATCTTAAGGAGACTGACTTCCAATGAAAACAAAAGGAACTTTTTTTAAAATAGCAATATTCATATTGATATATAGTTCCTAAATGAGAGAGATCACTAGGAAAAAATAATAGAAAATTGGTTACAAGTTTTAAATATTTTGAGCATTTAAAAAATGTTGTTTGAGTGATCATGTGCACACACACAGGTCACAGCGCATGTGTGGAGGAGGGCAGAAGACAACTTGAGCTGGTCGTGGTGGCGCACACCTTTAATCCCAGCACTTGGGAGGCAGAGGCAGGCGGATTTCTGAGTTCGAGGCCAGCCTGGTCTACAGAGTGAGTTCCAGGACAGCCAGGGCTACACAGAGAAACCTTGTCTTGAAAAAAACAAAAACAAAACCAAAAATAAAAACAGAAAGAAAGAAAGAAAGAAAGAAAGAAAGAAAGAAAGAAAGAAAGAAGGAAAAAGAAAAAAGAAGAAGAAGACAGCTTGCCTTCCACCATGTGGGTCTTGGGATCAGTCACAAGTCCTCAGGCTTGGTGGCTGGAACCTTACTCTCCGAGCCATCTTGCAGAATCCCCCTCCCAATTTCTTTCTTTTTTTCTTTTTTCTTTTTTTAGATTAGAGAAGTGTTGATGGGTTTGCGGTGTCACAGCGAGTTACACACCCATTGCACACGGGGCTGATGTAGCCCACACGCAGATAAGGGCTCCACCACAAATCGTCAGATTTCCGCGTCTGACCGTGACAGTGAGTCGGGGCCAGAATCAACCTGACACAATTCAAATCTCAACAGGGGCCGAGGAGTTGGCTCAGCAGGGCGCTTGCTGGGCGAGTGCGAAGAGCGGAATGTGGCTCCTCAGCACCCACACAAAAAGCTGGGCGTGGCAAGGCGCAGCTGTCATTTCAGTGCAATGGAGGCAAAGAAGAGAATCCTGGGGCTTGTTACCCAGCCAGTTCAGCCAATCGGTGAGCTGCAAGTATGTGAACCCTTGTTAGAAAAATAAGGCAAAGAGCAGTTGAGAAAGATATTCATATTGTGGATGGCCTCTGCACGTACATGCATGTACATGTGCACATACATGCGTGTACATGTGCACATGCATGCATATGCATTCACATATGCACGTGTATGCACACATGCACTTACATGCATATGTGTGTATACATACAAAACCTAGGAAAATAGAAAAAAATACAACAGACAGCTATTTTCAGGCACTTGGACCCCAAGATCCTTTGGATCTCCAAGGAAAGGGAGCAAAGATGTCGGGTCCAATATTGCTGAGACTTCATTTTTTTCATAGATAGAATCTCTTGTAGCCCAGGCTAGCCTTGAACTCTCTGTGTACCTGAGGATGACCTTGAACTTCTGATCCTCCTGCCATTACTTCCTGTACTGGCTGGTTTTGTGTGTCAACTTGACACAGGCTGGAGTTATCACAGAGAAAGGAGCTTCAGCTGGCGAAATGCCTCCCTGAGATCCAGCTGTGGGACATTTTCTTAATTAGTGATCAAGGGGGGAGGGCCCCTTGTGGGTGGAGCCATCCCTGGGCTGGTAGTCTTGGGTTCTATAAGAGAACAGGCTGAGCAAGCCAGGGGAAGCAAGCCAGTAAGGAACATCCCTCCATGGCCTCTGCATCAGCTCCTGCTTCCTGACCTGCTTGAGTTCCAGTCCTGACTTCCTTTGGTGATAAACAGCAATTTGGAACGGTAAGAAATAAACCCTTTCCTCCCCAACTTGCTTCTTGGTGGTGATGTTTTGTGCAGGAATACAAACCCTGACTAAGACAAATTGGTACCAGTGTAGTGGGGTATTCCTGTGACAACCTGACCAAGTTTTGGGGGAGGCCTGTGGAAGGACTTTGGAATTGCGAGCTAGAAGAGCCATTAGGATGTTAAGAGCTCTGTGAAATGTTCTGTAGGAGCTTGGAAGATAATGTTGAGAACAGTGCAGAAGATGGAGGCCTGGCTTGTGAAATTTCAGAGGGAAGATTAGAGACTCTATTCAGGGCCATGTTTTGATTGTGAAGATTCTGTAGTTTTAGTTAGCTGGGGCTGAAGAATCAGCTGTGATTAACAAGATACCAGAACTACTAAAGCAAACCTTTGTGTTACTGGGACTATTGATGCTGGTTATCTGGAGCTAAGAAATTAGCGGTGACTAAGAAGAGACCAGTATCACTGAGGTGAAGTCTTCTGGGAAGTGTTTTCTGAGAGCACAGAGGCTGTGTTCCAGAGATAGCTGCAGTTGTACTTTGTGCTGTGGCTGGACTTGGTACTGTGTAAGAATCACCCAGGTGGTACTTGTTTTGAAGGCATGAAGGGGTCATGAAGAGCAGCTGGGGCTCGGCACTGTGAGAGGCCGGGAAAGGCCATTGGTGAAGGTGCAGCCTCAGTTGCAGTTGATGGCCCAGGACTGAGGAGGTCATGCATAGGAGTTGAGGCTTGGCACCATGAAGAGAGCCTATGAGAGGCTATTGGTGAAGCCTATTGTAGTGGAAGTGTTTTGGAGATGCCAGTGCCATAAGATGAGCACCAAGAACAGCAGGAGCAGTGGAGTACAGGCATCTGGAGCCTAGAAGACAAGGTGTGTGCTACAAAGGGCAGAGCTGGAGAAGTGACCCAAGCCCTTGGAGGAGCCTGGAAGATTGTGAGAGTTGGATCTGAGACATTGGATTGTTGGAGTTTGATTTTTGCTTTTGATTGTGACTGTGCCCTGATATTTTTCCCTCTTGAAAGTATTTTAGTGGAGCCCATAGTTAAGATACTTTGAATTTTTAAGATACTTTGAATTTTTAAAAGACTTTGAATTTTAAAAGATCTTGTACATTATAAAAGGCTTGAACTTTTTTTTCTTTTTTTTTTTTTTGTTTTTTGTTTTTTGTTTTTTGTTTTTTTTTGGTTTTTTGGTTTTTCTATACAGGGTTTCTCTGTACAGTCCTGGCTGTCCTGGAACTCATTCTGTAGACCAGGCTGGCCTTGAACTCAGAAATCGGCCTGCCTCTGCCTCCCAAGTGCTGGGATTAAAGGTGTGTGCCACCACTGCCCAGCAGGGTTGAACTTTTAATAGGTAAAGACTGTGGGACTTTTAAAGTTATTTAGATCTTGGGGATGAATAAGAAAGTAAGGGTTGAGGCTGAATAGTGATGTTTGTGTGTCAAGTTGACAAGGGGTCAATTGTACTGGCTGGTTTTGTGTGTCAATTTGACACAGGCTGGAGTTATTACAGAGAAAGGAGCTTCAGGTGGGGAAGTGCCTCCATGAGATCCAGCTGTGGGGCATTTTCTTAATTAGTGATCAAGTGAAGGAGGGCCCATTGTGGGTGGTGCTGGTATTCTTGGGTTCTATAAGAGAGCAGGCTGAGCAAGCCAGGGGGAAGCAAGCCAGTAAGGAACATTCCTCCATGGCCTCTGCATCAGCTCCTGCTTCCTGACCTGCTTGAGTTCCAGTCCTGACCTCCTTTGGTGATAAATGGCAATTTGGAAACTGTAAGCTGAATAAACCCTTTCCTCCCCAACTTGCTTCTTGGTCATAATGTTTTGTGCAGGAATAGAAACCCTGACTAAGACAAACTAAGTACAGGGATAAATAGGGGTGTGCTACCACACCTGTTCTGAGGTGCTGGGGATGGAACCCAAGACCTGACGCACACGAGGCAAGACGCTACCGACTGGGCTGCACTCCCAGCCCCGCTGGGAAGACTTCCTGTTTGGCGGGAATGAGTACACAGCCTGGGATCACAGAGGGGGAATGCCTGCAGTTAATAATTAAGGACCAGGTTCTGGAAGGCCAAGCAGGCTAGAGCTGGGTGCAGATCTGGTAGTGAGCACCACAGAAGAATCAATGTGCATGCCAGCTAAGCGTTTAAGAGCTGGGCCTTCGGAGGTTCCAACACTGCCCAGTAGCATCATGGTCGGGGGACCACACCTTTGACACAGGGACTTGTGGGGGATATGTTTCTACCCAAATGGTAGCAGGACACAACCCCAACTAAAACAGAAGCTGAGTAATCCAGTTGCATTCAAATGAAAGAGGCTTGCTTTCTTTTTCTGTAAAAAAACACCATGGCCCAATGCAATATGGGAGAGAAAAGGGCTTATGTTGTCCATCATTGGGTTGCAGTGAGAACTCAAGCAGGAACCTGGAGGCAGGAACTGAAACAGAAATCCTTGGTTATTGGCTTGTTCCTTCTATGTTGCTAGGCTACCTTTCTTATAAACCCCAGGCCCATTGCACAGGGATGGCACCACCCGTAGTGGGCTGGACCCTCCTGTATCTGTCACCAGTTAAGAAAATGCCTGACAAACGTGGCCACAGACCAGCCTGATCCAGGCAGTTCTCAGTTGAGGTCCTCTCTTCTCGGATGACAGCTTTGTGTCAACTTGACAGCTCCAGACTGAGTTCAAAGCTAGTCTAGACTACATAGAAAGACCCTCTCTCAGCCGGGCGGTGGTGGCGCACACCTGTAATCCCAGCACTTGGGAGGCAGAGGCAGGTGGATTTCTGAGTTCGAGGCCAGCCTGGTCTACAGAGTGAGTTCCAGGACAGCCAGGGCTACATAGAGAAACCCTGTCTCAAACAAACAAACAAACAAACAAAAAACCAAAAACAAACAAACAAACAAAAAAACAAAAAAAAAGAAAGACCCTTTCTCAAAATGAGAACCACGCTATCAAACCACAACAGCAAAAGGACAAACCTTTAAACATGAAAACAGGCAAAAGACTTTGAGTAGCTATTTCTTTGAAGGAGATATAGAACTATGTACGTATATTACCATAAAGCAGTGCGAATTGTCTAAATGTGTAATTCAGAGATACACAGCGAGACTCAGAAACGGATCACGAAATTATTCTGAGTTCAATATTCACTGGGATACTTTAAAATAGATTTAAGGAGACATATTTTTAGGGAGCTTAAATTGATTTGGGTGGGTGACGGATAAAGATGACTTTGGCGACATGATCTTGGATTTCCAATCACACTGTAATCCATGGAGCTTCTTTTCGGCTTGGTATTGCTTCTAGGCAGAAGGGGCTGGTGATCTGTCTCTGCGGATACTTTTGGGGGATGGTTGCGTTTCATTGAGTAGAAGGAGGGCTCTCTGTCCTGGCTGGTGCAGAGATGGGAACCTAGCTTGTTGTGGACCCAGCAGGGCCCGAGGAGGAGCAGGAGCAGGAACTGGTGACATTCTCATTGTCAGCATGTGATTCTCCGGGTTGTTCCAGTCAGCCAGGGCTCACCCACAGATCTTTCCAGAATCTGCCGGCTTCCATCCCTTGACCTTATTGCTGACGTCTGCTATGCCCGGTCATCCGGCAGAGGCTGAGTACCCCTATAGCTTTGGGCTGGATGTCCCAGGCCCCTGTGAGGCTGTGGTGCAGGGCTGAACTTCCGGTGCCCATCCTCCTCACCGGAAGTGACTGGGCCCAGTGCTTCTCTGCCCTCCCCTGTGTGCTTTGGTCAGGGCTCTTCCTAGAGCCGTGTCATGCTCCATGAGCCTCTTGGATCTCCTGTGGTGAGAGCAGACGAAGGAATGAGCTGTGACCCGGTCTCTGGAGGGGGGGGGGCGCAGTTCCTCCATCTATAAAGTCAAGGTGGTACAGCATTTGGCACAGATGCGATTTAGAAGGAACGCATCCTCAAAAGCAGTGTAAATTGCATGTGCGTCCACCCCCGACCCCTGCTTCCTGGCAGAGAGCAAGAATGCTCTCCCCTGGTAAAACATGTGAATATTTCGGCAAGAAATGCTCAGATTTTCACAGAAAGTGGGACACGCGCAGACTATAATTAGCCTCATGTGAGCTAAGGTCAGGGTTTGCTGTCAAGCAAACTCACCTCAAATCTGTCTTTAAAAAAATCTTTTAAGGATTTTCCCCCCTTAATATTCAAGGGTTTTAGGGACTTCAAAGCTGCAGGGGAGGGGTGTGGAGATACTCTATTCAGGAGCTCGGCTGAAGCTCTGGGCGCCATGCAGGTCGCATCAGTGCGATCTCTAGCAGCCCCGCATTTGGGGGCATCACTTGGCAAGCAGAGTACGAAAAGGGGACCCTGCTTTTCAGGGTAAGCGTCAGCCCTACCCTCAGCTGGAGTTGTATGCAGTGTACACAGTCTCTGCAGTCAGACCCATTGCTCCGGACCCCGAAGAAGCCACATCTCCAGGCTTCTGAAACGTGGGCAACGGTGTGAGGTGTCCTTCTCCCTCAAAGACATGGCTTTACCTCCGATCCGTGCTCTCAGCCAGCGAATAGGAGTGCGCCCACGTCATCCCATGGAACTTCTTAAAACACATCAGGGGTAGAAAGTGCCCGAAATGGTAAACGTTAGCGACTAGCACACCCTTGGCGAGGTCCGAGAACCTCTCCTTTATGTCCCTGGATGCTGGTCTTCGCTCATCAAGTTCCACAGCCCACTGTCCCTCTGCCGGTTTCTGCCTGCTGTGTGGATTCCCCGCCACAGCTACTGCCCTCCCACGTGGTCACGTGGCACCCCTCCCTGCCCCTCCCCCTTTCCTCTCCGTTCCAGACAGCCACAGGTCCCATCTGCTTGTGTTCTTGATTCCGTAGGAACTCAGGTTCCCAGGCTGGGTGCTCCTGACCCTGGGTGCCAGGCGATTATTTGCTGGGGGGAGGGCATTGGTTTGCAAGAGTCCCAGGTCCCCTTTGGTTGGGGGTCGTTCCTCCGATCACCTCACCTACCCTCCACCTCTTGGGCCAGTCTTTCCCAAGCAGAATGTAGTGTTTTGTCTGTGTGTAAAGCAGCAACCCTTTCACATTCTGAACATGGCTTAATGCAGAATCAGAATCTTACCTAAACGTTACCAGTTTTTTTGCCGTGTGTGTGTGTGTGTGTGTGTGTGTGTGTGTGACTTGATTGTGTGGCTCATTGTGTGAACTTTGTACACTGGAACGTTATGTCTGAATGTCAAAAGGTTGGGGTGTGTGCTGGTGTCTGGGAAGATGTCTCCACTCTCCCTTGATGAAGAGTCTAAGTATTTCACGCTCTCTGCCCCTGGCAATGGGTCTGACCTCGGTGGATGCCCTGCCTTTGGGTAAGTGAGCGAACAATTCTCTCTGCACAGGTGCTGGCTCCTGGAGATGGTGGTGGAGGGAAGCCGGGGAGGTCCCAGGCTCTATGATACTCACGGATCCGCCCCAGGACTGGGATGTGCGATGACTTGAGCCTGCCCAGGGGGAGCGCCACTCCGGCTGAGCGCTGTACAGGGACACCGTGGACAGCGAAGGGTAAGTGTGTCTAAGATGGTCCCACTGCTGCCCGCTGACCTCTTTCTCACCTTAGTTTTATCTGGAAGGTTGCTCATTCTAGCTAAATGGCTCCGCCTCCACAGTGCTCACTGTGTGACTTTCTCCTGTGGGACGGGTGACTTGGACGTGGTACCTTCCCGCTGAGCTGCTGCCCTGAAGGTGTGGCAGGTGCTGCTGGCCAACAGCACCAGATACTTAGGGCTCACCCTGCCATTCAGTGACCCCCACCCCCAGGACCTCCACTTTGCCATTGGCTTTTATATAAGATCAACCCTTCTGAATAGTTGGTCTACATTTGGTAATTACCAGTCCAGTAGTTTTTGAGGACTGTTTGGAAGATGGCCCAGGTTTCTGTGTCTGTTTTAGTTTGAATATTGTCTTTTCTCCCCGCCCCCTGCCCCCGCCGGTTCTCTTATTTCATCCCATGTTAATGATGTCTGCCAACTTGCTGGCCAGTTTCTGTCCCCATGGCTCAGGTTTGACTCTATCCCTGACTCCTCCCAGACCACCAGCTCTTCTTCTTCTTCTTCTTCTTCTTCTTCTTCTTCTTCTTCTTCTTCTTCTTCTTCTTCTTCCTTCTTCTTCTTCTTCTTCTTCTTCTTCTTCTTCTTCTTCTCCTCCTCCTCCTCCTCCTCCTCCTTCCTTTCTTCTTCCTTTCTTCTTTCTTCTTCTTTTTCTCCTTCTTTCTTCTTTCTTCTTCTCCTGCTCCTCCTCCTCCTGCTCCTGCTCCTCCTCCTCTTCCTCCTCCTCCTCCTCTTCCTCCTCCTCCTTCTCTTCCTCCTCCTCCTTTTCCTCCTCTTTCTTCTCCTTCTCCTCCTCCTTTTCCTCTTCCTCTTTCTCCTCCTCTTCCTCCTCCTCTTTCTTCTTTCTTCTCCTCCTCCTCCTTTTCCTCTTCCACCTTCTTCTCCTCTTCCACCTCCTCCTCTTCCTCCTTCTCTTCCTCCTCCTCCTCCTCCTCCTCCTCCTTTTAAGCTTGGCTCACTAAAGACACATACCTGTGAACTGTGGGGTCATGAGACCTGGGGTCAATCCCCTCTTTGCTGATGTTGGGGGTGAGCGGGTTGTAGCAGTTGCTAGCTATCCTAATCTGAATTCTTATCTGAAGAAAGCACCCATGCATGCCTCTGCCTCTGCCTGTTTCCACGGGAAGCCTGGATCACCCTGCGTGCTTTACAGTAAACTACACATTAATGCATGAAGGCTGCTTCCCTAACGGCCAGCTTTTTGTGTGAAAACACATAGCTTTCCGCCTGCCGTGATGGTTCAGTGGGCCGAGGGGCTTGTGGCCCATCCTAATGAGTTCGAGCGCCAGAACTCACGCGGTAGAAGGAGAACCCACCCCTTTCAGTTGTGCTCTGACATCCACGCACAAACCATCACACGTGTAAAGACAGAAAGTTGAATAACAAAGGAGAAAATACATAACTTGGCGGCTGGGATCTCGGTGAGGAAAGTACCGGCCAGGCGGTAAGCCTGACAGTCTGAGCCTGGATCCCCACGTCTCTGGTGGCTGTGGTCCAAGTGTTTCCAGATTCTTGGCTTCTGATGCAAAGAATTGAAAATAAGGGATGGATTCACATTGACTTGCAAGATCGCTTTATTCAGAGTGAAGTGAGAGCGTAGATTTTAGAGGGATGTCCTGTTAAGATGGACAGCAGGCCACCTGAGTGACCGTACTCAAACCCTGTTACTCTTTGGGGCTAAGCAGGGAGGGGCTGGTTACTTAAGGGGGGTAATTTGGGCCATTCTCTATTTTGATTGACGGGTTAGGTCATATATTCATTTTTCCCCATTACACATGTCCCTTCCCATAATACATCTGACTTTAATGCTATGTACACCCAATTATAAATAGCCATAAGATGCTCAGTAGGGACCTTTCCCTAAAAGGTTACTAGAGGATACATTTCTGCTTTACTGTATTTGTAACCCAAACTAGTTCAGACCAGATCATCCCTTCTGCTCTTCCTATATAGATACATTGGGAATACACTTGAATAGAAAGTGGCTAAATTTGACTGTTATCTGGAGTGACAAAGATCTGGGCTACTGTTCAGGGCTCTGAATAACTGTAACCTGAGGCAAGGGGGTAGGGGAGGAGCTTCTGAAGTTGCTTGGCGCATTTTGGAGAGGGCTTTGTATATACAGCATATGCAAATGAGCTAGGTTGCAGAGTGTGTTATTACAAGAAGGGGTGCGTGTGGGGGGGCATGCACGTACATATGCCTGCATAACCCCAAACCAAATGGGATTCCAAGCTCAACTCTCTCCTATGCTTGTGCCACCAGCATCCACTAAACTGCGGGCAGAGCCTCACAAAGACACTCACGAGTCTGGAATTCTCGTGCAGCCGTGGTAGGAGAGCAGGCAGAGACAGGAGACTCTAGAAACACACGTGACAGCTAGTACGGTGTGTGTGTGCGCGCGCCAGGAAACAATGAGAGACTCTTTCTATGACAAGGCAGATGGTAAGAGTGACTCCTGAGGCGGACCTCTGACCTCCACATGTGCTCTGTGATATATGTGTGCCCAAATGCATGTACACACACACACACACACACACACACACACACACACACCATATTCAAACACAACACATAACACACACATACTCATCATATACAAATACAACAGACAGACAGAATTTGGAAAATGCTACATTGAATACAAACATTCTAAGGTCCCTAGAGGCATTTGGGACCAGGGCAGAGTAGCTCTGCGGGGACCTTAAAGTCCACCCCGGAGCCCATTCTGGCATTGGGTACTTGGTTCTCCTCTTGGTTCCAGGCACCGGCTGTTTCTGACTTGACCCGATAGGTAAAACGTCTGGCTAGGCCAGGCTCCTTCATACCCATGCGAAAGTTCCCGAAGCCTGGGTGGTTTCTCCACCAAGATGTATTATCATCTTAAAAATAATGCTGAAGCCGGGTGGTGGTGGCGCATGCCTGTAATCCCAGCACTTGGGAGGCAGAGGCAGGTGGATTTCTGCGTTCGAGGCCAGCCTGGTCTACAGAGTGAGTTCTAGGACAGCCAGGGCTATACAGAGAAACCCTGTCTCGAAAAAACTAATAATAATAATAATAATAATAATAATAATAATAATAATAATAATACCGAAGAACTGAGATGTGGCCTGGTTGGCAGAGTGTATGCCTAATCCCTGGGTTCAATTCTAAGACTGGGCACGGACTATATGCCTGTCTGGTGGCTCCAGGAACTGGCGAGCAGAGGTAGAAGGATCAGGAGTATATAAGGTTATCTTTTGCTACATATCAAGGTCAAGCCCTGAGATCCAGGAACAAAGAAAAAAAAAATAGGAGGAGGAGGAGGAGGCAGAGGAAGAGGAGGAGGAAGAGGAGGAAAAACCGCAGCAGCTCGTGAATGCAGAGGCCATTTTTTATTTCCATATTTTGAATGAGGAGTTCCTTGTCTCCCTAGCAGACCATACAAGAAGTATATACTTTGATTTCTGAAATGAATTTGGGTATAAACTAATTCCCCCTCTTTTTTAAAAAAACCTTTTTGTTTTATTTATGTGTGACTATTAAAAATGTTCTTATTAAAAGACTGTTGGGAAGTCATACTTTGGGAAAACCTATCTCTTCTCAAGATGGGGTACTTTGCCCTTTTCCCTAAAGACCTGGGCCTGTTTCTTGGGGGTGAGGCCAGGAGAGAGGGCTTCCCGGGCACAAGCCGCAGTTGCTGCACTTCCTGCAGTGTCCAATAGAGGGCGCCCGTGACACCATGGGAATTTCCTACTGATTGGCTGGCTGCAAACAAGCCATTCAGTGCTTCTCTCAAGGAAGCTGATGCCACCAGGAAAGTCTTCGTCTGCCCGGCTTCCCACGGATCTGCACAGCGGCCCTGAAGGGTCAGGGCTGGCTTAGATGGCAGTTACATTCAGTCTGCTTGACAGGCTTCCTGTGAGGTGACTAAGCCCTGAGGTCTGGACATTTCTCAACTCCAAGAGTAATAGGGACACCAGAAATGGACGGGAGCTTTTCTGCCGGTGGACACATCAGGAACCATACACGGCGGCTTGGCTGAAAACAGAATCGAGGGGCGAGTAGGAGGACTCAGTCAAGTACTTGCTACGCAGGCATGAGGAGTCGAGTTAGATCTCTTAACACTCATGTGAGAAAACAAAAATCTGGGCATAGAAATGTACACGTGTAATCCCAACCCTGAGGCTGGCTCACCTGCCAGCCTAGATGAAACTGGTGAGCACCGGTGACTGTCACAAAATTCAAGGTGGATAGCATCTGAGGAGTGACACTCAAGGTTGACCTCTGACAGAAACACACACACACACACACACACACACATACACACACATACATTCACAAATATACACACACATACACATACTCATACATTCACAAACATACACACACATATACACACACATACATTCACAAACATACACACACATACACATACTCATACATTCACAAACATACACACACATATACACACACACACACTTACACACATACACTCACACACACTCTCGCACATACACACATATACATACACACACTCATACTCTCTCACACAAACACACATACTTTCTCACACACAAACTCTCACACAGAGTTTTTTGAAACAGTGTAATACCATTTTGTTCAGGCTTATGTCCAGTTCAGGGCAATCCTCCTGCCTCAGTGCATGCTGGGATTCCAAGCTTGCCAGCACACCAAATGTCCCTTTCGTTTGTTTTACCGATAGTTGTTCTGTGTGTCTTTTCTGAGATTTGTGTTTTAGGAACAGCTTTCAAGTGGGATTTTTTGTTTGTTTGTTTTATGGAAGAACATAGGAAGGTGATCTGGGCAACAAAAAGCTGAGAGACTCTGGGGTTTGGAGAGTAAATGAGTGTGCACCTCACGATCTATATCTGGTAGCAGTCAAGCCGCTGAAGGGAATGGGGAATCCAAAGCTGGCTCCTAAGTCCCTCCTTCTGCCTGGATTCCCCCACAGGTGGCCATCCTCTTCCCATTTCTGTTATATCATGATGAACCTGAAGGCTCTCTTCTTTCTAGGACATTTACACAATCCTATTACCCGAATCTCGAACCAAATAACTGTGCCCACCACTTAACCACCTCAAGTGTCTTGTTACAACAACAGAAAGCAGACCGAGACAATGCCCAACGGTGGCGTCAATCTTGATTATCAACCCGATGGGGGATTCAGAATCGCCATGGGAGCAAACCTCTAGGCATGCGAGAGGTGTCTTCAGACGGAGTTAATTGAGATGATAAGCCCACTGCGGGTGGCATCAGGCCCTAGGCTGGGATTCTGAACTGAATAAAAAGGAGAAAGGGAGAAGAGCCTCGGCGTTCGTCTCCTGACCGTGGATGCGATGTGACAGGCCAACTGACACACCCTCCTCACCAAGACTCTGCATCCCTCACACCGTGAGCCAAAACAGGCTCTCTTTCCTTAAGTCGTTTCAGTCACATTAATAAGGCACCATCCATGAAGTCACAGGAAGTGATGTGGTGCATCAGAAAGGGACAGAGGAGAGTCTGCAGAGTGGCTCTGTGGTTTCCTAGCTTAGGAACAGACATTTGCTCAGAGGAAGACACGGTCCAGTGCCAGGGCGTAGGGTGTGAGGATTGGCTCGGACACCACCCATGGGGGGCTTTACTGCCGTGTTCCTGACTCAGTGGCAAGACCACGCTAACCAGAGGATCTTCCAGTGAGCACAGAGACTCTAGAGAACAGCAAAATGAAGCAAAGCTTCTATTCACCCATTTAACAGAGAGGACCTGGTCACTGGGGGTGAGGGAGCTTCACCCTGGCTGGCTGACGAGCTGTCTCATCTCCACACTCACGCACATGAGCCGAGCACTCGTAGGCTGAAGGGCACAGCCCAGCCCACCCCACTCCATAGTCTTTCATTAATGAGCCAAAAATAGTCCACACACAGAGAACAGCTGCTGGTTTTTTTTTTCTTCAATTTAATTGAAGTTACTTAGAAAAATAATCAGGCTTGAATGGCTTTTCCTGGAGGAAGGTTCGGGAACACTTCACGCATCTGTTGGCAACATGGAATTCAGCTTCTTTAACAGTATAGTAAGATACAGGGAGAGAATTCTACAACAGGCCCTCCTTGACTGCATACAAATATGTAAAAAAAAAAACCACACACACACTCCACAGAGATGTTAAATTCGATGTCCATATGCCTTACTGAGCATGCTCAGAAGAGAATACGGATGCCGCCTTTTGTACCTGATGAGAGCAGATCAGAATTTGCCTGCTGCTGTCCAAGGGTTCAGCTGGTTCTAGAAGGTCCTGTTGTCTATTCAGAGGGGCTGTGTAGCTGTGCTGGGGAAAAGCTGAGGGGGCAGTGAGTCAGTCCTGCTGACAGAGAGGTGGGTACAGGCTTGGGCGATTTGTGTATGTGTGTGTGCACATCCATGTGTGCATATCCATTGTGCATGTGTGTATATGTGTGTGCATATGTGTGTGCACATACCAATGTTTGCATGTGTGTGAATGTCTACTGTGCATGTGTATATACATACCCATGTGTGCATGTGTGTGCGTGTCTATTGTGCATATGTGTGTATGCATACCCATGTGTGCATGTGCGTGTGAATATCTACTGTGCATGTGTATATACATACCCATGTGTGCATGTGTGTGTGAATGTCTACTGTGCATGTGTATATACATACCCATGTGTGCATGTGTGTGTGCATGCATACCGTTGTGTGCATGTGTGTATGCATACTCATGTGTGCATGTGTGTGTATGGAGGAGGCCTGGGCAAAGGAAGAGCATAGGAGATTAATCAAAATCTCTGAAGCTTTGTCAGTTAAAGCAGGAGAGTAATGCAATCATTGTCATAGGAGCAGAGTGTAGGGTCTCACACAATGTCCAGGAGAACTCTTGGAGCATTGGCAAGACCCGTGTGCTCGGAATGCCTGGTCAGAGAGAAGTTTCTGGTTCCCATAGTTCTCCTTGCAGCTGCACACGCAGTAGAGAAAGCGTTGCTCTCGGGACCAGGAGGAAAGGGCTGTCGGAGCCCCCGTCAGTGGGCTGCCCTGATTCCCAGACCAGCTGAGAAAGGCACTGGGGCAGGGGGTGGCTATAGGGACTGCAGGCAGGGACCCCTGTGGCTCACAGGCTAAGCTAAGCAGGCAGGTCCGTATCACTCTGCCTGTACCTGGTCCTAAGAACGCAGCTGCACCTTTGAACAGTGGCTCAGAGCTGGGACGCTGGCTCCCCTCTCTAGCTAAGCACGAGAGGCATGCAAGAGAAAGCTTTTCCAACATTGTGTTTTTTCCCAGTAGAAAACACTTGGATTTCCAAGCACATTTCACCAATGGATGTCTTGAGCTAGGGACACTGAATACTTTTCTACATTCTACAATAAACAGTCGAGCCCATACATATTTTTAAAATTGTCACTAGGAAGTGTGAACACAAGACAGGAGACAGAGTCCCTCATTCTAGAAGCGTATTGATACACTATCCCCAGAAGGACAATCTTTCTCACTTTAGGGAGAGAAATGGAGTAAGTACCATCTGCACACAGCACTGTACCACACACTGAAGACAAACAGAAACGCAAAACATGGAAATCAACATGAATTCCCATTTAGAAACTCCCGAAGCACAAGGTGAACAGTTCCAAACTCTGGGTGGAAGTGAGAAGTATTTCCCATGAGGCAGCCCATCGTCCCCGCCAGGGAGGGGGGGATAATTTTATGTCCTTAAGCCACCTGCCCCCTTCCACAACACCCTAGGCTTCTCTCTACCTCCGTGCTCGGAGGGGCGGGATCACTGTCTGGGGCAGTGTCTGGATGGAGCCACTCCCAATAGGTAAAGCATAATTCTCATAAGGTTCCCAGATAGGTGCTGTTTCTGCTTATTTGTGGAAGGATCTAGAAGCAGCTGTCAATCTTTGCAGACCTCAGACAGGCTAGATCACCCTCACCAAAGGCTACTGTGTGAAATACCAGCTAAGACATGGTCTGCCATACAGGATACCTAGGTCATGCAGCCGGGGAAACGCTACATTCTCCCAGAATGTCGCAAGGCAGACCGTGGATTCAAGGCTCTGAAAATTCCTGCAGAGAGAAACCTGACTTGACTTTGTTGTCTAAGGATATGTGACCACAAACTGACACTCTGGAGAGCTGGGCTCTGTGGGACGTGCACCATCACACAGTCTGTCGCGGGAATGGAAGCTTAGGTCCTGAGGACAGTGGCCGCCTCTCTATTCTAGGAACAGCTGAGACCTGTCACTGTTCTTGGTCAAACACATGACATAAATCTAACTATCAAAGGTGAGGGGAGAGAAACCGGGGAAGGTACCTGCGTTGTATAAATAGCCTCAGCCAGCCACTCTGACTCGAATTTTCCTCACATTAAATAATTTCCTCAGCGAGACAGTGTAGGAGCTACTGCTGCCCCCAGCCTCCCCGTGAGCCTAACAATACCATTTTAATAGTTGCTGTGAATAAATTATTCAATTTTATGTTTTTCAGAATATTCTTACCCCTTCACTCTACACTGCATCAAAACAAACAAAAAACCCACAAAAGCACAAAATGCAAAATTTACACCCTACACCTTCCCCTACCATCACGACTATTATGTACAGCATCTGCTTTCTACCCAGACACTCACTGTCATGGGAATGTGGCTCAAATGTCAACCAAGGAGCATCAGAAACAACTAGAAATGAGGACTAGGTTGGGGCGTTGATCAGCAAGGCACAGGAAACGGACAAGTTTCCAGCCTTCTGGAGAGGGAGGTCCTAAATGCTTTGCCAATGCGGGACACGGAAGGGTGTGCATGTGCCTGTGGGTACCAACACTCCACCTCTGACCTTCACACCTGAACTCTGCCAGTCTCCAAACGCATGGAGTGTACACCCTTTTAAGTGGCAGGCAGGGCAAGATGTGGACTGGAGATCATGGCAGGAGGCACTTGAGAAATGTTCCCCCCTTCCCTTTGCCAAGGCAGACATCACTAATCGATCCCAGCGGTCCTCCATCTTTGTGCCTGGAGACTACCGTGGCTGACAGGCTTCTACTACCAAGACACTGCAATAGATATACACGATCAAAAAGGTTTCTGCCATTTCTTGTGTTGGGTAACGAACTACTTATGCTAGTTAAGGGGCCTGATCCAAATGTGTGGCTTTTCAATTTGAGCGGTAGAAAGGTACAAATTTGCTGGGCTCGTGGACTCTCTGGGCCACTTGAGAATAGTCCAAAGCCTATAAGGATGGGGGTTTGTTCACTGTTGAGCTGGATGCCCTGGGATCACATAAAGCGTGTTGAAAGCCAAGGCTCCTGGTTTCCCTCAATGTTCTACCTGCAGTCAAGCCTGGAAAATAGTAGATGCTCACTCAATAAATACTCACAGACTATAAAGCAACTGTTATTCTGCCTTCGCTAGAACTGGAAAGTGCCAGTTAAAGATTGCCACCAAAAGCCTGTTCTTATGGCCTGCTAATTAATTTTGATGATGAGAAATTGCTATCATCCGCTCTCTCCTTGGGTTAAAAAAATTTGCATTTCTTTCCTGCACGGGACTTTGGGGTTGCTAGCAATCAGTTTGAACCAGTCTCATCCCTGTCTCTTAGTGCAAGGACAATTTACTTATTTCTAGCGGGGTTTCTTGAATGGTGGCATCCACACATCTCGGTAGCTGTCACCACGGGATTCAACACGAGGTCAGTGGGGGAGATAATCACGCGCCCCCAAAGAACCATAGCCAGCAAATCATAGACTGTACTCTCCTCTAGAAGGGCAGGGAGCAGAGACAGCTGCCACAGAAAATAGCCTAGACAGAGACCACGTTTAAATAACTATAAATAAGATTCATTAGACTTTATGGAATGCACAGTTTGTGGAATTCACCAGAACACAAGAACACCTTGGAGACAGTGTTGCAGTATCCACTTCTAAAAACAGGGACAATCCACCCCGCTTCCCTGCAAAGACAGCTGTCCTTCCTCAGGGCGGGGTTTTTTTTTTTTAAATAATTCTTAACCATGCCGCTCGCAGCATCTCCCCTGAAGACATATTAACTTACAAAATAACCCAAGTCTCCATAGAATTTCTTTTTGACAAATAAAAAAATCTTAAATTAAAAAGCAGGATTCTCTCCCTCTTCCCCCACCCCACCCCACCCCAACCGCACCCCCTACCCCCGCTCCCCCGGCAGCCCTCTAATCCAACTTCAGGTAGTTTGGCACTGAGTAGTTGAACATTAAAAAGTCCAGTTTGTAGACTTCGTACAGCTGTGTCTGGTGCTCGGCGCTGATGTTCTGGAAGAACTCTGTGGTCATCTCGTCGGTAGTTCGGGTGGACTTTGCATAGGTGGGGAACTTCAGGTAGCCGCTCACCCCGGCCAGCTGCAGTACGTAATTGGAGTCCTCCTCCAGCGTCTCGTACTTGCCCACGAGGTCGTAGTGGATGTGGCACGGGTGGCAGAGGGAATAGACGGTCTGCCAGTGTTCGTTGAAGGGCTCCTCCCGCTGGGTGTGGGGGTCGATGAGGTAAGCCACGAACTCCTCGAACTTGACGTCGTCCCCCTTCCGCAGGGCCTCCTGCGTGGCGTTCTTCCGCTGGCGCCGGATGATCTTGGTGCCGTAGCGCTTGTGGAAGGAGGTGTTGTACTTCTGCGTGAACTTGTTGCGGTAGGCAGACACCAGCCGCTCGAAGGGCTCCCGCACGAACAGGAACTTCATGTAGCTTTTCAAGCGGTGGTTGATCTCTGGGATGCTGTACTGGTTAAGGGTCTTGAGGTTGGCCGACACGTGCGCCTCGTTGGCCGGGATCTCCATGGGGTCGCTGTACTTGCCCCGGCCGCTCAGGACCATCATGAGCCTCTTCCAGTTGGTGCACGCCACCTTGGGCACGTAGCAGTAGATGAGCTCGTGGTCCTCGTCCACCACCAGGTGCTTCAGGTCGTTGGGGGTCAGCACCCTGCGCTTGCGGCTCATGGCGCTGTTGGCCCGGCAGGTGTCTGTCACCTGGTCCCGTCTCATCTGGTGCAGGATGGCAGTGTTGGACAGCTCCAGCTGCAGAGGTGGGGGACAGAGGAGGAAGGAGAAATTAGCATTTAGATAGACTAGTCCTCTGTGATTGCCATGGAAGGCTGATGTGTTTGGTCAAGCAGTTATCAGGTACAAAGCTTGACTCCAAAGGCTGAGGGGAGATTTAACCTAACAGCTTAGTGTGGGAGGCGCCATAGAGGTCAGGGGGGGAATGCTTGGGAAGATGTCTGTGTTCTCTGAGAGCAAAAGCCCCTCCCTAAAGTCGATATGCTGGTCAGTTTTAACTGTCCAACTTGACACAACCTAGAATTGTCTGGTAGGAGTCTAAATGAGGAATTACCTAGATTAGATTGGTCTGTGGCCATGTCTATGGGGGACTGTCTCCATTGCTAACTGACGTAGTAGGAAAACCCAGCCCACTGTGGGCGGCGCTATCCCCTAGGCTGAGTATGACTGACTTCATTTCCCCCGGGGTGATGGACTAGAGTCTGGGACTGTAAGCCAAGTGTGGTGGTTTCAATATGCTTAGCCCAGGAAGTGGCACTATCTGGAGGTGTGGCCTTGCTGGAGGAAATGTGTCAGTGTGGGCGTGGGCTTTTAAGACGCTTGTCCTAGCTTCCTTGAAGCCGGTCTTTTCCTGTTTGCCTTCAGAACAAGAGGTAGAACCCTCAGCTCCTCCTGTACCCTCTCTGCCTGGATGCTGCCATGCTCCCTCCTTGATGATAATGGGCTGAACCTCTGAACCTGTAAACCAGCCCCAATGAAATGTTGTCCTTTATAAGAGTTGCCCTGGTCATGGTGTCTGTTCACAGCAGTAAAACCTGAACTAAGACACCAAGTAAATCCCTTTCTCCCCACTAGGTGGCTTTACTTATTTATTTATTTATTTATTTATTTATTTATTTATTTTTTCTTTTTTGGTTTTGAGACAGGGTTTCTCTGTGTAGCCCTGGCTGTCCTGGAACTCTAAGTGGCTTTTTTTTTTGGTCAGGACATTTTGTCATAGCAACAGAAATGGAGCTAGAATGGCCTATCATTCCCAGTCAGAACCAGTTCGCCAAGGTAGAAAAATCTACTCTGTCCTGGTCAGCTACCATTTTGGTCCCCAACATGCTGAGGCTCAGAGACCCTGTGGAGTGGGGACCCCTATTAGTCAGCTTGTCACATCCTGCCATTTGCCTAGCTGGCTTGTGGGAACACGGCCACCTTTTTAAAGATCAACAGAATTTCATCTTGACTTTGAGGTTCTGGAGAAACTAGGGCCCGGCGCTGTGCAGCGGCTGCTCTGGGCGGTGAGGTGGTGGACAGTGCTGGCTTCCTCCCTCACCCCAAGGACAAGGTCTCCGTTCAGACACTTGCCTTTGGACACCCACAGTCTACCACCAACCCGCCTCCCCATCTTCATGCCCATTCTGAAAGAGGGCACTTCCGCGAAATCAGCTGTTCACGGATCATGATTGCGCCTGCATTCTGCGCCGGGGGCCCTGTTGGACTCTCCACTTAACGTCGCAATCGACACAAACTTGACTATTCTTCAAGCCCAGCACGCTCTTCTGCCATACCGCAAGAGAACATTCCATCTGTGGTGTCCTTTCTTATCCCCACCTGAGCGTATGTCCTGCTCTCCCTCTGGTCACAGGTCCCATGGCCACTGGCTCTCAGGCCAGATTATAAAGTAGCCTCCAGACCCCAGGCTACAGGAGGATCATTAGAATGTCTTGAGTCACCGGACACACACACGTCAGTGGTACCTACGGGTCAGGAGGGACCTATGAAGCCAGCCCTGCACTTCTGATACCGAATCATAATTTGTATGATTCACCCCCCAAAATTCATCCCTGTGTAGAATGGCCCAAAGACAGGAATCCTGATTTCAGTGAGGCTTGCCTTCTTTGTCTATAAAAAGAAGGTACTTATACTTAAAGCAGAAAAGTGTAAGGTGTTGGCCATCTTCAGTGTTGGGTGGAGTCCCCGTTCAGTCTCAGGGATCAATACTGCAGACTCAGGCCCCAGTGACTTCGCTGGACCTTGACTGATACATGTTTTCTCTCTCTGCTTATTTCTTAACTACCTCAAGATGATAAGATGGAATGTTCTGGTGTCCCTCGGGACACCAATGAGTACCAGCATCCAGATGTCACATGGTGGGAACTAGGCTATCTAGGGTGGGGCTTGTAACTCAGACATGCTTAATGGTTTCAAAAGAGAGCACCAATGCAGCTGGAGAGATGGCTCAATAGTTAAGAGCACTGCCTGCTCACTCAGGTCCAATGATCAAGGCCCACGTGGTGACCCACAACCATCTCCGGGGCATCCGACACCTTTTGTAGGCACCAGTGTACACACGTAGTACACAGACATACTTCGCAGATAAAACACCCATACATATTAAATAAATCAAATCAAATCACCAAAATAAAAAGGCAAAAGCAATGAGATTCTTACAGAGAAACCTAGGCCACAGGAATTCCACCTGGCCTCTTTTGAAGCCTGCTTTAAGAGACCTGGTGGGTTCAGGAGAGTCCTGAACAGGCCGGAGAAAGAGGGACTTTTTTTTTTTTTTTTCTTCTTGAAGGCCAAGACTGAAATGGAGAGACCTCAGAGAAGAGCCCGAACGCCCACTCACAGGGCAATGAAGAGTCATGATGTGCACTTTAAAAACCCCGTTAATGCCACGTCCCCATGTCCCAGCTATAGGATGGATTTCTTGTCTCCAAGCAGGGCTCACAGGAGCTGTGGTTAATGGCCATAACTTTTACACATCCGCTGCACACAGTCCATACACAGGTCAGGAGCTGTCTGAGGGGCTTAACTATCTGAGGGATGGCTCTTTGGGGACAGCAGAAGACGAAGGGGTGAAGGAGACACGTTAGCGGCAAACAGCTTGTTCGCCACCACTGAAAGGGAACATGCCTGCTTGCGGACCACAGTCCGTTAATTTTCCAAAGCCGGGGTTGGTTGGTTGTGGGCCCCTGTCAGTGGGTAGACCTGAAGCTGAATCTCTTTGACGTTTCCTATTCTCTCCCTTCTTTTGTTTTGCAAAAGGGCTCGAGGGGATCACAGCAGAGGCACTGTGTGCAATTTTGAGAGCTGAGATTAAAGATCTTACTCGACTGTAAGCTTCTGAACATAGCGCACAAAAGCGGAAACAGGCAGAATCTTCCCTGCTCTTGTTATCAAAGAGAAAAGCATTTCCATTGTTTGTGGTCAGAAAGTGAACTGGATATAAGGGATTCAGAAAAGTTACTCGGGGAGGGGGGGATTCTTGGGTTCAGTGTCTTTTCAAAGGGCGCAGTCTTTGGCTGACTGAATGCCAACCCTGGGATTCACTCCTACCTGCCCACAGGAGGTGGCGATGTGTTCCTCTCAAGGACGGGAACCCACTGTGACTCTTACAGATTAGAATCCACGAAAAGAGAATCTGCCCTGCGGAGCAGCCCTCACGCCCAGCGCCGTCAGCCTTTCCTGGGCTGGCTCCAGTCAGCATCAATGATAGTTTATGCTAGTGAGTCTCAAACTTCGGCATGTGTGGGAGTCACCCCGAGGGCTTGTTCCAGCGCTCCCTGGCTTCCAGCCAGAGCTGGAGAGATGTCGCAGGGCAGAGGGTCTGCCAGGATTCCCCTGCCAGCATTGTGCAAGACTCCTCAGAGAGAGGCTTAACCCATAGCGGTGCGTTCCCCGAGAGTAATGGTGGCTGAAGACCAAGGCGAAGTCCCCAGGGTGGCATCCCCTTGCCCCCATGATGGCCTCGCCTGCTGGCCCTTCGCATTCTCCTCCCCCCTAACAGACACCCTGAACCAGCATCCTGTCTGAGCAGCGTTAGTGGAATCTTTAAAGACCCTCTCTCCAACTGCAGTCACATCCTGCGGTCCTTGAGGCTGGGGGATTTGAATTTAACACGAGTCGGAGGAGCGGGGGAGAGGATTCCACCAGATGCCGAGCGAGCGGGAGCGCGGCTGCTGTGCTGGACCACGCTTTGAGCGCTGCATGTCCACACTGTGTGGAAACGACGGTATTCTAACATCTTGGACCAATTCACAACCGCCCTTAATAACAGAACGCAGAACGGTCCGCCATCAGACGCCGAGGGACTCTACCCTCGCCTTGCCACCGGCTCCTTTCATCTCCCTGTGATCTCCTCAAAGTATAGGCCAGAGGAGAGCAGGGCCTAGGGTGTCCTGAACATAGCTCCTGGCTTTCGGCCGCATCCGGCATGCTGGATGTGATGTCTATTTTTAATTTGGACATTTTGAAAGGGAACTGTAATTAGTGTAAGGACCAAGGGTTGTTTTAAGAAGTCTTTTAAAGTTCTTACTCTGTTTCATCTTAAAAGGAGAAGCCGGGTCACCCTGTGAGGTCTCTTCGGATGCAACACCCACACCCAAGCGTACCCACCTCACTGCCTGTGGTTGGGCAGATAAAACCAGATAAAGAGGTCAATCTGGAAGCTTCCAATGACTCCCAACGGCTCTTGTTTCAAAATTCAAAATCCGAATTCAAGGCCACGGGGACGGCTCAGTTGGTGACACCTTTGTCCGAGTTCATTCCCTGAAACCCACTTACAGAAAAGCTGGGTATGGTGGTGCATGCTTATAATGCCGGCGCCGTGGAGGGGACACGGTCCTTCCCTGCATTTTTGTGGCCCCGGTGCCTCCTGTTGTCTTGGGTTTTCAGGGATGGATGGATTTGATGTAGAAACCGCAGTCCCAGCACTGATGTCTACTAGCTGCATCTGAACACGACGGCGTGAGTTACCGCCGAGCCACACTGACTCGTGGGACTCCGGGGGTCTGAAGACATACTGGGGACCCCCACCTCCGGCTTAAGCCACCTGAGGACTCAATCCTGCCAGTTCAGAGGTATCATGGTAGGCTGTTAACAGCCCCATCAGACTGACTCCTATTCCTACACCAGAGGTCTAACTTTTCTGGCTGTTGCTGGTGGTCCCAGGGTCCTAGTACTGCCCGGGTAGGAACCACAGCTTCAGAGGGCCTAGAGACTTTATGTATACTAGGGCTGGACCAAGCTGAGACCTGGGTGTGAGCCTTGTCAAGTTTCACTGGACCTGCGAGGGCTGGGGCTGTCTGTGAATAACCAGCTGGTGCCCTCCCTGGCATCTGAGGGCTGTTAAGACACCCTCTTGCAGCCTCTGCTGCACCGATCCTAGGACCCCCAGGGGAATAAGAAAAGCCAGGTGGAAGCACCCAGGCTGCGAGCATCTTGCAGCTCTGCGGCACAAGCCCTTGCCTGGCTGGCTCCCTCTCTTGCGACACCGTCTTGTATGCGTGTCACATACCACTGACTCGTTCTGGCCTCTCTCCCTCCTGGCATGCTAATTCCAGGGTGCAGGTGTCTCCCACTTTTTTTTTTCCCCTCTGCTACATCACCAAACTCTTGGCCCATAGGAGACACTCAAAGGTTTGTCTAAATTAACGTGAGAATGCAAGAATGAATGCACGTGAGTCAGAGCACGCATGCATATATGGATGAGTGTTACACGTATGTTACATGTATGTATGCATGAATAGATAGATGCAGGTATGTGCCAGTCACGTGGGGGGTGACTGAAGAGACTGCACGGTGCTCTGGTGCCTACATGTGCCGCCCTAACCCATCTTCCCAAACAGGTTTTGAGCCAGAGTCAGAGCTGTGCAAATGCATTGGCAGATAGCTTGTTCGTCTTGGGAGAAATGGGCTCTGACGGAACAGCTTTGGCGAGGGGAGGACCCTGGAGCTTTCAACCTGTTGAGTCAGCCCAAGAAACAGGAGCAGTCACCTGCTGCTGGAGGGTGGAGACCCCAGGAGAGGCTGGAAGAGCTCTGCCCGGGGCTCACTGAGTTGGGGCGCTTTTCCAGGAAGCCAGGTGCAGCTGGAGGGGCCGCCTTTCGATCTCAGGGCTCCCGGAGGTTTGGGCGGGGTGCAGAGGGGTTCGGGCTTAGGAATGGAGCCACTGCCAAGCTGGCCTGGCTTCCCACGGATGGTGGCCCAGGACAGGCACTGAGGAAAGGACAGGGGTCGGACACCAAGGAGGCGGCTCCTTCAGAAATCTGAAATCAGAGGGGCAGCAGGCTCTGTCCCTGCTGGCTGACACACACGCTGGGGACCTCGCAAGTCACATCTGACAGGAGGAAGGAAGCCAGGGCCCCTCTTCTCAGCCTGGAGGCTGGCAGCTCCCCCACAGGGCTGGGCTGCCCCGTGATATTTTAGGGAGGCAGGTGTGTGTGTGTGTGGGGGGGAATGATGTGGCCTGGCCCTGCAGGTTCTCCTGGCCTCTGACCGGGACAACTTGGCTTTACAACTTGGCTTTGTGGTCTCCTTCCTGACTCTCTCCGGAGACTCAGCGTGCTTTACTGAACATGTTGTCTGAGCTACGTGAACCCTCATTCTGCACCATGGGGACAACAGCGGTGCAGTTCTGGGGGTTGCTTTGATGACTGAGGGCTCGGAAGAAACACACGGCACCGTGCCTATGTCCGTGGACACCACGGAAGCAGAAATTCACTTTCTGTTTAATGTCACTGTGGAGGTTGTCTGGAAGGGGGCTGGTGGCAGTACCTGAACGTTCAGCACAGGTGACACCCTGTGTCATCTGGTGACCGTAACTCCTCGACGCCACCTTAGGAATCTGACTGTACGGCCAGTGTGGGTGGTCCAGGCACCTGTCCCTAACCGCTGTCCTGGGGAATTGCCATTAGAGCAGCTCTGGTGGCTCTGGCACACCTGCAGAACTGCTGATTGGGCGTCCTCCTCCGGGCGTGGGCTGCGCATGAATGGCAGACGCGTCTGCATCTGCACACGAGGCCTGACTTGTGGAGATCTGGTGTCCCGCTGACAGAGAGTGACCGGCAGACATTAACTGGGATGACATCCAGGCTGGACAGCTGCAGAAAGGGGCAACTGCTTAGCCACACAGAGATGAGCTATCAGTACAGTTAACACGTTATAGAGCAGGCAGTGGATTTCGGGATGAGAGAGCTCCCAAAGGGTGTGTGTGTGTGTGTGTGTGTGTGTGTGTGTACGTGTACTTGTGGAGGTCGATCTTGGGTATTAGGTATCATTCCTTAGATGCTGTCACCCTTCCTTAACAACAACAACAACAACAACGTTTCTTTCTTTCTTTCTTTCTTTCTTTCTTTCTTTCTTTCTTTCTTTTTTTTTTTCTTTTTTTTTTTTTTGAGACAGGGTTTCTCTGTATAGCCCTGGCTGTCCTGGAACTCACTCTGTAGACCAGGCTGGCCTCGAACTCAGAAATCCGCCTGCCTCTGCCTCCCAAGTGCTGGGACTACAGACATGCGCCACCACGCCCGGCTCTAACAACAGCGTTTCTTATTGGCCTGAAACTCACTAGACTTGCTGGGCAATGAGGCCAGGGACCCAGCTGTCTCCGCCCCCTCTGCTGGGACAACAGACATATGTCCTAATGCTCAGTGTCTTTTGTTGTTGTTGTTGTTTTGGTTTTGGCCCCTGCCCCTGCATGGGTTCTAGGGATGGAAGGCAGGACCTCATGCATGTACGGCACTGTATCGGTTGATCACCCGGTCTCCTGCACGTCTATGATACCCACGTACCATTCCTGGTGGGAAAGAGGCTAGAATTGGGCCAGCCCTGCAGATACCACCCCAACGTATTCCTCCCTCTCCTGCCTCCTAGACACCGTCTACCCCTCCCACAAGTCACCCCTCCCAGCAGCCTCGCCGTCTCCAGCTGCCCAGCCTTCAACACAGTTGCACCGTTAGGAATGAACACAGCCAGGGCCTTTCCCGTCTCCGGGGCTGCTGGCCCGGATCTAAGCATCTCGTGTGTCTCAGGCACTCGGTGCCTAATATTTGCAGGACTCAGAGAAGGAGGTTTAGCTTCATGTTAGTGTCTCCCTTGTCACGGTTCACGGAAGATAGCCATTTGTGGTCCTCACGGCAGTGTACCAGGAAGGCCACAGGGAGGCGCCACTGGGACCAGTCTTTCTGCATTCGCTAGCTGAGGAATGTCAGCGCCTGCGTTGATTTTTAGGTCACAGCGGAGGACACACAGCTGTACACAACAGCCACACAGACAACCCGGAGCCCAGAGATGAGTAAGACACCCACAAGCCGGAGACATCAGAGGTGTAAATACCATGTAGCTGGTAGATTTCTGAGCTACTGCATAAGTGGGGGAGGGGAGGGGGTTGGTGCTTATAACCCAGGTGGAACATTCCTCCACGCCCATCTAATTCCAACTGCCACCCATTCCTAGGACAGCAGCGAGGAGGACTTTCTTAGTCTCTGTAAGCGGCAGTCCGCCTGGAGGTACAGGGAGGACTCCCAGGCCATGGGTCAGACACAGGGCTTGCTGCTGTGGATGTGGCTCTAGGCCACCTCCTTCCCCCACCTAAAGGGAAGCCCCTCCCTTGTACGAGTTCATTTGTTTGCAGGTGCATGTGTGTGTGTGCCTCTGCACACACAGGAACCCACAGGGGTAACCTCTGCTCATTCAGGCGCTAACCCCCCCACCCCTTTTAAGAGTCTCTCATTGGTTAGAGACTGCCTGTCTGTCTCAGCTTGTAATGAATCAGATCCCATTACAGACGGCTGTGAGCCACCAATGTGGTTGCTGGGAATTGAACTCAGGACCTCCGGAAGCACAGCCAGTTCTCTGAACCGCTGAGCTGGCCAGCACTTTACATGGGGAGCTCTAGGGACCTGAACGCAGGTTCTCAGATGTGTTGCTGACTAAGCCATCTCCCAAGCTCTCAGGGGACATTTCTGTGAAACCCCCGTGGAGTCCCCGATGGTTGCAAGTTCCGAAACTCAGCAGGAGCAGGTGGCCTACTTTACCATAGCAGGGATGTGGGCTAGGCTCTCCTGGGCTGGCCTGATTTGGGAACTCATTAAAACGAGCAAAAGATGGGAAATGGCAGGTTCTCTTTTAAAGGCCAGTGCCTCTGCTTGGGCTAACAGGAGAGACAGAAAGGAATCTGTTTCAGGATGTACTATTTAACCCTAACCCAACCTCTGAGTGGCCTTTGGCTTCTCGGCCTCACTTGGTGGGGGGATGGGAGAGTTAGGACAGAAGGATATTGGTGGGGGCTTGGGGGGGGGCAGCTCAGGGTAGAAGATGGGAGAAATGTAGGCACTTTTGTTCACACCAGACTCTACAGGAGCCAACTGTCTAGTGGGTTGTCTACCCTGGGTCTCGGTTCCTACATAGGAATACCTGTTAGTAGGCTGGACAGCTAAGTATCCAGTCCCAGAGGAGCTTAGCTGCAGAGCCGCTCTCAGGAAGAGAGTGATCCTTTTTAGCAGTGCAGGATGACAAAAAAAAACAAAACAACAACAACAACAAAAAAAAAAAAAAAACAAAAACAAAAAAAAAAGAGGGGATTAGGAGAGAGGCTGGGCCTCTGTGAGCTCATTTGTAACATGGCCTCAGGGCTGGCTGTTGAGTCAGGCACCAGCAGGGAGTCCCGCACGCCCATGTGAGTGTTCCCGAGTGCTGTGTCCCGTGGTAGGGAAGAGGTGAGGTGTACAGAGGTAGCTCAAGTACTTGGGTGACGTCAGCCCATCCTGAACACAGGCGGAGGTATGGAGAGCTGGTTCAGCTTAGGAGGAAATCCATTGGTTTTCCCCCAAATAGGGGTGTTCGATAAAGCCCCGGGGGAGATTAGAAATGGGCTGGCCAAAGGTGACGCCAACTGGGGGAGGTTGAGGGACAAGACCCTGGCTGATTCATGGGTGCTATGCCCACAGGCTGTGTGTGTTTCCAGGACCTCAGGAATAGTTGGACGCATCGGAGCTGGACCAGTCGAGGGGCCCCGGGAAAAGGAAGCTTTCAGACGCAATGACGGTGGTCATAGAGGGGGAGGGGTGCTGGGAACTTTGTTTTCGTGTTTTTCACTCTGAGTGTGTCAAAGCAATGAACAGAGGCTCTGAAAAGCAAGTGGGGCCAGGGCCTGGGGACCTGTCCTGTGGGGTGGCTGTCACACATGAAGGCCTCTGTTTCAATCTAGCTGCTGCTCCAGCTCCGGAGACTAAAGGCACCTGGTGACAGCAGGGACAGCCCTGCGGTCTTCCCAGGAGAGAAGCCATGTCTGGCTGCTCCCCTGAGGCTTAGCTTTGACTTCCCCTGACCAGTAAGCCTTTTCAGGCCAGACTTCTATGCAGACTGACCCAATGGATTGTCTGTCTGTCTGTCTATCCTCTGTGTGTGTATGTGTGCACATGCGAAGTCAACCTCAGGTATTTTTCCTAAAGTACTATTTGCCCTGGTTTCTATTTTTTAAAACAAGTTCTCCCAGCAGCAAGGAGCTCACGAATTACACTCTGCTGGCTAGCTAGTGACCCCAGGGTCACTTGTCTCTGCTTCCCTGGTGTTGGGACTATAAAGTGTGCATCACTATGCATGCCTTACTTTTTATCTGGGCCTGAATATACAACCTCAAGACCTCAAGCTTTCATGGAAAGCATTGTACCATCTCCCCAGGTCTGTTCTTTTATTGGAAAATATTAAAACAACAACCCCCCCCAAAAAAAAACTATAGTCTGTCAAGAAAAGACAGGAATACCTCTACTCTGCCCATTGGGCTGCCCCGAGGAAGGCACTGGAAAGACAGCCAGTGCAAGGTCTAGAGAGAAACAGAAGGGTGAGGCTATTCTAGGTCACATGACCATTCATGATCATGCCTATGGGACAAAGGGGGACTGACTACATATTCACCTGTGGAGATCCGTGCTCAGGAATCCAACCAATCAAGTACCAGCCGTTTCCCATCTTGAGGTGCTATTGGAAGTTTACAGACCAGTAAAATGAAGGTCAGTCTTAAAATGTCTGTTAGAGCCCAAGCCTCACAGCATTAAAAAGGACAAAGCCCAAATTTGCTCCTACTACCCTGTGCTGGGGCACTAGTCTTCTTCAGCTTGAAACAGGCTATAAGACTTTGATTTCTATCTGATCCATCCATGAGAACAGGCAGGCTGAGTGAAACTCCAGGCTACGAGGAACGCCCAGGAACAAAAGTTAGCACTGTAGAACGTTTCCTCTGAATTGAAACATTCCTTCCAGGAGCAAAGCCAGAAAAGGAAACTTGAAGCATTTAGGAAGTGAAGGAAACTCACAAGTCTCAGGAAGTCCCTAAAACAGAGAAGACGTACAAGGCCCCTTGTTTATGAGACATAACAGTTCCTGGGGAGAGGGGACTCTTTGGTGAGGCTGCCTGCAAGTTGTGCATAGAGCTCTTGTGAGTTGTCATTCATGCAGTGGTGGGCTTTTTGGTGATATGGCTGTCTCTGAGTTAGCCACACTCCTGTATATAACCTCTCATCCATACTTACATAACTAACTCCAATCGCCTCATCCATTCACTAGCTAGTTTGGGCAGTTTTTTTTTTCTTTGGTTTGTCATTAATGTGCTAACTGGGGTCCACGTCTGTACAGGAAAAGTCATACAGGACAATTTAACTAAACCTCACAGGAGACCCCGAATTCATGTCCTTTCCTGAAGTCAGTGCCCAGAACCTGTTCAGAGAGATGCATACTGAAGTCCAAGGGATGTCCAGGTTTTTCCTCTAAGCTGTGTGCAGCCACACTGTTGCATGGCTTTGCCTTCTAGTCTTCCGAAGACATAGTCTTTCCCATCACGACACACAATGAGGGCCTTCAGGCAGCATAAGGGTGTGTTTCCCTCCAGCTGCCACAGGCCAGAGTTTCAGGATGATGTGTATACAGTTCTTAGCACAACTATGGGTCTTCAGGGCTAGGCCCTGCCTTTCACAGATACCTGGGTGGGGTTAGGACTGAATTCCCTCACAGGCTCTCCAGATGCACTCAGCCAGGGACCCATGCAGCTTCTCAAGAACTTGGCTGTAGCCCAGGAGGCCTGGGACCCTCTCCAAACTGGGCCAGAACCCAGAAGGGCAAGGCATTGTCTCTGGACTTTGGACTCTTTTAACCAGAAACATCTGGATAAAAAATCCATGCGTGATAGCTATCCTAGCTTGTCAACTTGACTCTATCTGGACTTAACTAAAACCCAAGGGGATGGGTAACTGGGATGGGGTGTTTTCTTAATTAAAGCACTGAGGTGGAAAGATGCGTCTTTAATCCAGATCTTCTGAGGTGGGAAGATCCGATTTTAATCTGGGCCACGCCTTCTGCTGCCAGCAAAGCGCGTGGAAGCAGGAAGCTTGCCGTCTCTGCCTCCCTGCCTCCACCCTTGCTGCGTGTGAAGTCCATTCCCTCACTGGCACTACAGCCTGCTTCTTCGGGATCCTGGTGTCTACCGAAGACGAGACGAGACATCTAGCCTTGTGGACTGAACAGCTACTGGGTTCTTGGACCTTTGAATGGGAAACCACCACTGCTGGACTACTGGGACCACAGCCTGTAAAGCCACTCTAATAAATCCCTTTATGTAGACAAAGATTCAGACTCTAAGTTCTGCTCTTCTGGAGAACCCTGACTAATACACCACAGGACGAAACTGGATGCCTCGGGGTCAGTCTGCAGCTCAGAGAGGCACAGCCCTGGCGCGTGAGTCACCAATCTGTCTTCCAGTGTCTATCCCCGGCCATGTCTTCTGTCTCTCACTTCCTCTCCTGACTGAACATCCTACACTGGCGTCGTCATCATGATCATCAAACCTCCTATTCCTTCTCTATAGACTGGTCTTTCTCCATACCTTGTAGGGTACAAGGACGGCCATTTTGGGGGCGGGGGTGCTAGGAAGGTGGGATTCACAAATCAGGGGACAAGAGTATACTCTTCCTATCTTCTTCTTAGTTCCTCAGCCTAGAACTTTCCACAGGAACTCCAAACGCTGACTAAAGTAAAGGTGTCTCTGCCCATCTCTGTCCCACCCGAGGGCTAACACTGCTGTCCACACAGGTGGCTCTGCCGGAGAGGACTGCTCATCCGGCTCAAGGGAAGTAACTCGGAGTTATCGTGGGAGGTAGATTCTAACGGCATGGAGGGCGGGCAGTTGCCCAGCTATTAGGCTGCAGGAGGCATATTTAGATATAGAGGCTGTGTGTGTGTGTGTGTGTGTGTGTGTGTGTGTGTCTGTGTGTCTGTCTGTCTGTCTGTCTGTCTGTCTGTCTGTCTTCTGGGAATATAAACAGTCATAGGTGGAAAGGAACCCTGTGCCAGGATTTATTAAAATATCCTCCTACACTGCCCCGCTGGAGTTCCTGTCCTTCCTTCAGTAATGAACAGCGACATGGAAGTCTGAGCCAAAGAAGCCCTCTCCTCCCCAATGTGCCTTTTGGTCACAGTGTTTTCACTACAGCAATAGAAACCCTAAGGAAGACAACAGTACTCCACCCACTAGCCATTCCACCCACCAGGAGACTCAACATCCACGGGTCATTTCTTCAGTGAGTTTAAGTCATGGCAAGATAATGAACCAGGTTTCAGATGTCAACGATGGGTCACCCCTGAAAGCCCTTTGTCTGTCCTTTTGCCGTGTGGCTGTCTGCTTCCGGTCCTGCCCGGTGTGCTATATCCAATGTGGGAATCCGGGGAGAGAGTGGGAAGAGGCAGATTCCTACCCCAGTGGGTATGTATGTGTGTGATGTATGTGTTATGTGTTGTGATATGTGTGTGTGAGATGTATGTGTGTATGTGGTATGTCTGTGTGTGTGTGAGATGTATATGTATGTGTGTATGTGGTGTGTGAGTGTGAGAGGGAGAGAGGTGTGTGTGTGTGTGTGTGTGTGTGTGTGTGTGTGAGAATTGCATGTGGTATGTGGTATGTGTGCCAATTACCAGGACCTGCTTGGAACATTACAGCCATAGACCACCTGGTCTACATAGGGCCCTGCAAATTCTCAGACGAGGGACAGGAGGCGCCTGTTCTTGCTGTCAGGGAACATACTCGGGGGTAAGGAAAGACTCCCTTTCCTATCCACTGTCCTGGGGTGCATCTGTCTCAGCACATTTCAGCTTTTTTCTCCTGTCTCCTTTAAGTCTAGAAACTAAAGAGCTCTGGAGGCAAAGTGTGGGGGAAATAAAAGTTCCCAGTTCCTCAGTAACCACTGTCGCCGTGCACGCGCTGCCGTGACTGCCTAACATCTTTCTTATGCTTCTGTTGGTATCAGACTGATCCACAGACCTGGTTTGATCTGTGTACATGTGTGTAATATGTGCATGTATACATGTCTGTGTGTGTGTGAGAGGGGGGTTATATAGTATGTATGTGGTATCTTGCCAATTGCTGAGACCTGCATGGATTATCACAGACACAGGCCAGCTGGTCTATGTGTGCACACATGTGTGTGTGTGTAGACACGCATGTGTATAGACACGTGTGTGCGAGACTGACCTCAGTGTCTTTCAGTTGCTCTCAAGCTTATTTTCCAAGACAAGGTCTCCCGCTGAACACGGGGCTCCCCGATTCTGCACGACTGGCTAGAGTCCCCCCAGGGATGCTCTTGCCGACTGTTCTAGAAAGAGGGTTGCAGGCAGGCGCTCTCACGCCTGGCCTTTGACATGTGTGCAGGGACTCCAAACTCCAGTCTTCATGATTGCATACCAAACACTCCGCTAACTGAGGGAGCCTCTTCCAGCCCTTATAGGACAGACAGACAGACAGACAGACAGACAGACAGACAGACACACACACACACACACACACACACACACACACACACACACACACACGCCAGCCCTATCCAAAGGTGAAACCAGAACAAGAAGATGGACAGACAGCTTTGGCTGATCCCTTAGCCTAGAAGAAGATAATGGTGGCTGCTCACTCCCCGCCCCCTTTCCCCGTCCCTCCGGCCTGTGAGTGGGTGGGCCCTGGAAGTGGGATGGGACAAGCACCCTCAATCAAGGTACTAAGCTCAGGACTTTAAGGTCCTTGCTGTCTCTCAAGCTGAGCTTGAGTAAGAGGCCACTCTGGCCATGAGAGGCAGAAGGCACACTCGGTGCAGAGCCCTGCAGAGAGGAACGCACCGCACCACGGGGCTTTCCCTCAAAGCACAGTGTACACAGAATGGTCTCAGCGCTGTTCTGGACAGACACCTGGAGCCCATGGTGGCCTGACCGCCCTAGGTGCCTTTGCACCAGGACAATGAGGCAGAGCTGGTGCGTTCTGGCTGAATCTACAGTGGAAGCCAGCACAGCGGAAGTGAGCATAGGGGCGTGCTTCTCGGGCTAGCACAGCTTTGGGGAAGTTTTCAGGCCAGTCTCTTTGGGGAGACTTGCAAATCAGTTTCCGTGGAAGTGCACGAACAGCTGCTGATGACACTCTAATTACTGCTGCGGGAACCACTCACCCAATTAGGGCTGCAGCCAGAGAGGGGGTGGAAATGGTAATGGACAGCAAGGATGCAGTCATTATCATCATCACCCACTGCCACCCCACCATCATCATCACCATCACCACCATCATCATCACCATCCTCATAAGTGTATTTTTTACCTTTTTTTTTTTTTTTTTTTTTTTGGTGTGTGGTGGGGCGATACATATCTATGTGGGTACATGTTGAGGTCAGGGGGTTCACAGCAGGAACCTTCCTCTGTCATGCCCCATCTAATTTCTTTTGAAGCGGAGTTTCTCACTGAACTAAGAGCTCACCCGACTCAGCAGGTGTAGCTGGCTAAGGAACCCTAGAGATCCTCCTGCGTCTGCCCTGCCAGAGACGGGCTCCCTGGTGCACGTGGCCCTAGCTGGCTTTACGTACAGGTGCTCCGGGATCCAAATAATGTCTTCGATCTCCACCCAGAGCCGTTGCTCCTGCCCTAGTCATCCGTATCGTACCGCGGCTACTGTTTAGTTCTGAAAGTAAGCCACGCTACGCACAGCAGCTGCCCGCTCTCGGACAGCTGCCTATGGTCCCTCCAGCCCATCTTCTGTGCGGGTTGACGCAGCGTGCGGGGGGGGGGGGGGGAAGGGTCCCTGGACTAGGGGCACAGTAGATGCCAGCACATAGCTGATAGGCTGGAGCATGGGGTGTCCCCCTTCTGGGCCTTCAGAGTAGATTCCTGTTTAAACCCAACAATAAAAGGATTCATCCACTGATTCACAAACACCGAGGGCATTAGGTGTGGCCAGCGCGCTGTCTCTCCTCCCTTCCATCCTGCTACGCTGAGAATGGCGCTGCTGGAGAGGTGCGGTGGCCTTCTCGGCGTGTCACTTGCCTGGGGCCATCACTGTTACCCCCCTGGCAGGACTGAGGGGATTTCTGCTTGGACTTGTGTGTCGCCAGACACCTGGACAGATGACAGCTTCTATAGCTTGACTATCTGCTCTCAACTAGGAAACATATATCCACAGCTCTTCCGGTGGCTCAGTGGGGGTGACAGAAGGGGTGACGGAAGGGCTTCAGAGGGCTTGCAGGGTCCCAAATGTAGGACCTCAAGGTGTACAGCGCAGAATCTGAGCGACCCAGACGTCTCACACACCCAGGGATTGGCGGGGGGATAGCCACCGTGCATTCTCGAAGGTTCTGATGATGTCATTTATCATTGCTATGATTACGGTATCAACAGGGGGAGCCGAATGGAAGCCCATTTCCTTTCAGATCGTAGACACCTGTCCGCTCACTAGACCCAGGGTAGACACCCTACTGGTCAGCTGACCTGTGTAGAGTCCTGGATCTCTCCTCACACGCCTCTCCTAAACCACCGGCTACAATGCATCTGTCTCTGTCTTGTATCCTAGTCTTCTGTGGCCCTGTGATTCCGCCTGGCAGAATCAGACATGCCAACCTTTGCCAATGGGTTGGGCAGGGAATGCATGTGAATCGCCAACACCGCCTTTGTGCGGAGGTACCCGGAGGACCGAAGCGCCGTGACTACGTCCAGATCACACAGCCACCCACGCCCCTCAACCCTGGCACACCGCGGCCTGTCTCTGCCACCAGCACACCAGTCAGTCCATTACAAAAAACCCCATTCTGGAGCAGGCTGGATGCACTTCTTTCTCTCAGCAGAATGGGGAACAAGAAGGCACACGCCTTTTGATGTCCGGCCACCCCCACAGGATTCCCCTGCCTCGTTTGTGGAAAGGGTTTATTTTTAGTTTGAGTGCCAGGCACCGATTCCAGGCACAGCTGGTTTGCCACCACGGCCTTCTAATTACAAGCCCCTTAGTTTCCCGGTTTCCAATCAGCTGCCTCGGTTTGCTCTGGACAAGCAGAGGCGCTCTACACCTGGGAGGTGGGGCGTCTGATCTGATCTCACCCTCAGCCTCACTTCTAAGTGCGATGTCAGCAAATGAAAAAGACAAAGGTTCCTTTTGAACCCCGAAGCCAGACCCGGAGTCAGGGGTGGGAGAGCCTTTGATGGGGGGTTTTGTGCCATTTAGATCCAGGAGAAGGATGCGACTGCCCCTCTGATGCTAAGAAAGGGACCTGAGCCCGTGGTCCTGCTGTCCGCTGACAGGAGTCAGCCCTGAATGTCATTACCATGGCCACTGTGTCTGCCAATGGACAGAGAAGACAAGGCCAGAAGATGCAAGAGAGTATCTGTTGCCCTTGTCTTCTCTGTCCATCCAGATGTCATGTCAAGATGGTGGATGCCAGGCTATTGAATGGACGTAGGGAAGCTATCCTGTAGGCCATTCCTATTGTATGTGACAGCTTACTTTTGCAGCATGTATACCCCAGCCCTAGGCATGCATGCAGCAGGCACTCACCAAAACCAGTTGTTTGGAAGGCGTGGGCTTGAAGGTGCTCAGAAGGCAACGTCTCCACTGAGTGTGTCAGGATGTCTTTGAGTAGGATTTGGGGGGCCAGGATTTATCCAGTTTAAAACAAAGATAGGACTTGGTGACTTAGGCCAGTGATGGGGTACTTGCTCAGCAAGGGGGAAGTCCTGGGTTCAATCCCCAGCACGGGAAGAAAAGTGTGCCTTGCAGAAAGCGCAATGCTTAGCGCTTGACAGCATTTCCTATACCGATGGTTTGGATTCCTGAAAGTGAAACATGTCTCTGAGGCGACCGACGGAGCGGTTTGCAAGAGCCCTCTCGAAAGAGCGAGGTGTGAATTCTGGGATTTTACAAAAGGAAGCCACTAAGGCCGGAAGGATTGAAGAGAGACCTCGGCAGAGGAGTGGACGGAGGAGCTGACGGTCTCGCATGTGATGGTTGCCCTATCTGTGAGGCACGCTGTGGTCCCCAAGGTCACGCTGACAGTCAGTGACACCTGGAATTCTCCATTCATGATAGCTGTGAGGTGCAGACAGGAGCCTGGAGGTCTCCTGGAGGCTGGCTAGACTATCTCAATCACAGGGATTGATTAGGAACTCTGTCCTCACCTGGGACGGACCACTGGACTGCAACAGGGAGTCTGAGGACAGGGAGGCTGGCGTCCAGGTCCCTGGGCCCACGTCCTCATTACCTCAGGGATAGGCTGTGTGAGCTCAGGCAGGCCACTAAACCTCTCTGTGCCCCCGGTTTCTCACCTGGGAAAACTCTGCTAATCAAGGTGGAAGTCTAACCACTGACCAGATAGCTTTCTGGGCTGAGAAATGGGGGCTCGTTCATTGGCAGGGTTTCTCCTTCTCTGACCTTGTCTGGGAAATTCAACCTCCCCCCACCCCTCCATGGCTTTAGTTAGATTACAGGATCCTTTCTCCAGGTGAGAACCTGTTCAGTCAGCGCCTGAGAGTCCTGAAATGCTTTCCCACACTGATGAGGCATTTCGGTGCCCTAAGCCCCTAGCCCATCCTGGGTGTACCCACCCCCAGCCCCCCAAACTCTATAAGCCTCGAATCACCATAAGTAAAGTAGATTGGTCTGCTGATAGCTGGTCCTGCTGAGTTTATTCACCCTGTGTACTCTCAGGGCGTTTGAACCCCCAGCTTGTTGTCTCTGATCCCACTGCGCCCCCAGACCGTATTAGCCCACAACCCACGAGAGCCTGGGGGACCACAATCTAGCAACAGAACATGACAAGGGGCCATCAAGGGACGGAGGTGGGCGCCCAGGCCTTGTAAGGGGTATCCACGCAGCAAACACTATGAAGAAGACAGGATGGGGCTCCATGGTAGAGGGCCGTCCACAGCAGAGCTGGGGTGGGGGTGGGGATGTATGGGCTGAGCAAGCCGTTCCTCCCTTGAGGCCTCATTTCCCTGACCCCCCCCCCCAATCCTGTGAAGGTTCCTGGAGAACAGCTGGAAACAGCTGGGAACAGCCCCAGGCAAAGAAGCCAAGTCACTTTCCCCCCAAATGCATTTGTGGCATCGAGCTAGGCAAACACCCCAACGCCAGACGTTGAATACATAGTGTTCTTTGGCTAGTGGTGGGGGTGGAAGGGTGCGGACGCAGCGGGGAGCAGGGAGAAGGCTCCAGTGGGCTGCCATCCCCTCTGAGGACAAAGAGAACCATAAGCTAAGGGACACAGGTGGTCGTGGATGGTACAGGCCTGTGGATTTCAGACACGTGGGACTCATGTTAGACTCCTGACTTCCAGAACCATGATATATATATGATATATATATATATATCATATATATGTAATATATGATATATATCATACATATGTAATATATATGATATATATGATATGATATATATCATATATATGTATATTATATATTATATATAAATGTGTGTGTGTATACACACACACACACACACACACACACACACACACACACATACACATTTGGGCTGTGACATGCCAATGAGTTTGTGGCAATGTGGAAGGACAGGAAACTGAAACAGCTGACCATATTTCCTTCCTCGGGTAATTTATGAGCTGTTTCCTCTGCCCTGGCATGGTTGGGGCACTATCTCTGTTAAATACATTCTAGAGTCTTCCTTATTTTAGTCCCACACAGGGCTCAGCACCAATGGAGACACAATCCTTATGGACGGTTGGGTAGGATAACAAAGCATGCCTCTAGCCTTCCGACAGTAGCTCACGAGCACACGTAAGGAAGGGGCTGTGAGTGCCCCCACTTTATAGATGAGAAGACTGAGGCACGGGGTGACTGGGCCATGTGCTCAGGATGGCTGTAATTACTGTGTGTGATGCTTCGGTGCAGGGACAATGCTGGGAAGCAAGGAAGGTGTGGTCACAGCCTTCATCAGTTCTCTCTGGCCCAGGGGTACTGAGTCCCCTTTACGGATGGCTCCCATGACACTGGCTGTGGAGCCAGATGCAAACATGAATGGAGGTAATTACCGTCTACCTGACAGTCCCCAGGCCTCCCTGAGCACAAGGCCAGCCTTTGGAGCCTGCTTTATGTTTCCCCCATTGGGGAGCTTGTGGAGAAACTTACCAGGCCGTGTCCTCTCAAGAGAAGCAGGACTGGTGGCCCCCTAAGTCCATGTACCTCTCAGCAGCGCTCCGTGTGGATGGCAGTGAGTTGTCCAGGCTTCATGGCGGAGGAATTGGGGAAGGGGATACATAGGAGTTTGGGGAGCGGTGGCCTACAAGGATGGAGGTCCTCGAGGGAGCAGGGGGCAGTCATAGGCATTCTTAGCAGCCGACTGGTCCAGGCCTGACAGCCCTCCCTCCGCATCTCACTAGCTGGGTGATCGATCAAAGCTTCTAATGCCCCGGAGTCACCGGCCACGAAGGGCCTGTGGAGAGGAGCCACCAGGAAAGGGGCCCAGCACGGCTACACTTCCTGGCCTCTTCTGCTGCCTCTCTCGGGTGCTCATGCAGCCTCTGTCCATCTGCGTACCTACTGTGGATGAGGACTGGTCATGAGACCCAGAACTGTCCGTGTGGGGCACACAGGAGAGAGGCCAGATGTGCATCGGAGAGCGTACTTCCCGGAGGTTTGAAGGTCTGTAGCGCAAAGTCTGGTCAGCTGTCCTGACCGGTGGTCCTGACACGCTACATTAACTCCCAGATGGGGAATGTATGGCTGGGCCATATCTAGGGTCCGAGGACAGGGGATACGCACACTCTATTGTGCCCAGACCACTTAACATGTGTGAATTCGTCTGCCACCACCCAGAAGGTCCTCCATGGTCCCCCCACCCCACAGGATGTTCTTGTATGGACATGTGCTTGTGACCATGCACACGTGAGTTCCAAGCCTGTATTGTTCACGTGTCCGTGAATGCATGTGTGTGAGTGTGCGTCCATGTGTGCCTGTGTCTACATGCCAGTGTCTGCAGGCGCACATCCGTGTGTATGGATTTACGAGTGACCGAGCGTGCGTGTATGAGTCTTACTCATGTCTGTGTGCATGTGTGGGTGTACCCTATACATGCGCACGCATCTGTGTGTGCACACCCTGCGTGAGTGTATAAAGGTCCTACTGTGAGACACAGGAAATCAGGTCTCCTTGACAATGGGGAGTTGTTCGTTTTTCTCAGAGAATAAAAAATAAAGCGATCTTTTCTTCAAGCTCTGCCTCTGGTCCCCAGAGCATTAACTTTATAACTTTATAGTTATAATTTTATAACTATACAGTCTAGGACGAGACTGTTTCCTCTGAAGATGGGGCTTAGGAAACTTAGATTTCCCTGTTTTATGACTAATCCACAGTGATAAAACAGAGTATACCACACTGTAGATACCTCCTCAAAACACACTCACCCCTGAACCTACGACTCATGCTCTGACTCTCTTTCTAGCTCTGGGAGTTGAACTCAGGGCCTCAAGCATGCAAGCCAAGGTACTCACACCGACATTTAAAACGTTCTTGACTGTTCTATTTTCAAGCGTTGGTTACAAATCACTTACGCCGCGACACGTTTGAAAGCAGGTAGGGTGAGTCCCGCCCTTACCCCACACGCAGGGTCCCCTTCCATGCATCGAGCAAGCGGCCGTGGCTGTCCCTTTCCAGGGGTGCAGAGCACGCTCCACTGACGTGGTTCATTGGGGGGAGGGGGTGTGTCCTGGCAATGAGGGCTTTTCCACTTTGGCTAAGCCCTGAGGCGCTGCCACCGCCGCCCGAAAGTTCTGCACGTCTCGAGCAGCAGCCGGCTCACACAGATTCCTTCTGCCTTCTCCACGATTCCACAGGCATCTTTACCAGGGATCTCGGCAACGTCAGCAAATGAGGTTTTTTTTTTTTTTTTTTTATGCCCTTATTAAGTTGGGAACTTCCAACCTCTCGCATCGAGACACGCTCTATCCCACCTGAGTACCTCCTTGCTGAAGCCGGAGCTGTTAGCACACGTAGGACCGTGTCTCTCCCCCAGCTCACCCCTTTCTAGGGCTCCGACCCAGCTCTGGGTGAGCCCTGGCATAGTCCCCTCTGTGGAGCTGACCTTATAATGAGTTCCCTAACAAAAGCACCGTGATCTATGGCAGCGATCTGATGAGCAAGGTGGTGGTGGGCTAGTCACGGGTGGGTGGTGCATACATCGTGGGCATGCCGCACAAAGGGATGATTTGTATATTACAAAAGATGGGGGAGGGGGAGGGGAGGGGGGTGGAGCAAGTTTTTGTCACAGGCCTTGGAACAGCACAGGTTTTAAGGTTTATGGATGACGGCTGCAGTTTTTCTAGTTCACATGTTTTGGAACATGACTGAGAGCATGGGTAACTCAAAGTGCCCAAAGTGAAGCGGAAGAGAAGGGGGGCGTGGGGGTGTTCTGTGCCAACCCACCATTCTAGGTTCCCGGGAGACAGGTTTCTCATTCTCTTGGCACGTTAATCTTCAAGAATAAAATAAGACACGATCTGAAACACCCCGGAGAGTTTCACTGGGACAGAGGTCAGATGGGAAATACAGTGGGCTGGCTGGTCAGGGGCTGGTGCATGCCCTCAGATCTGGACGGGTAAGTGGCACAAGTGAGAAAGAAGGTGCATGTGGCACGGGGCATGGGGGCAGGACACACACAGATACTCGGACACACACATACATAGATACACACACGCATACACACACAGACACACATGGACGCACAGACATACACACATGCATATACACACACATGCACACACACACACACACACACACACACACACTGATGAACGGATGGGAGGACTATCGGACAGAAGGAGGGATGACAGCTGGCTGGCTCCGTCTCCAGCACCTGAGGCGGAAGCAGATCTCTATGCAGCTCCTGGCAGCGATCCCGCCCTCCTCAAAGCCCTCTTCTCTCCCCTTCCATCAACGTCTCTCTTAAGATCTCCATGTTAGCGTCTGGCAGTGCTGTGATGGAGAACACTCATTTTCTTCCTGGAACGCTCGGAAATACATCTGGCCTGATTAATTCTGTTACTGAGGCCAACTCCCCGAAGACGGGGTGCACCTTGTGAATGGTGATTGGGGTTGTCAATCATCCGCTTCAGAACCCAAAAGGCAGCGGCTGGGTGCACTGAGCTGAGGAAGACACACTGGACAGCCGCGTCCAAAGAAGGCAGGGCGATGGAAGGAGAGCCCAGGCTCGCGGTGGTGCAAACCGCACACTTCCTGGTGTCCGTGTGGAAGCCTCTTTTGCCACTCCCAGGTTGCTGCTAAATCACTGCAAGCTAAACAGACTTGCTACTTAGTTACTGTGTCTGTTTATGGTTTGCCTATTTGTCTAGGGCACTGGTATCTTTCCCGCCTGGCCAGCGCCTGGATACTGAGCACCCAGCATGCACCGAGCCCATGACATTACTAATCCCCGGTTCTCCCAGAAATCCTGTCAGGCGGTTATGTCCATTTTAGAAACGAGAAGCCAGAGGGGGGGGGGGCGAGCTAACTGGATCTGGATCTGGGAGCTGGAATTCAATGACTCCGGACCATTCTGAGCGGGAAGCTGCCACTCACAGGAAGCAGACAGCCCAAGCTGGCTCTTCTTCCAAGGTCAACATGGTACACCCCTCTCTTGTGCCAGAGAAGGGCAGACATGTGTCCGTCAGCAGACAGCCGGCTTGCCAGCCTCAGGGAAGGAAAGATTCAGGCTATAATTCAGAGGAGGCTTACAAGCTTGTTCTTTCTTACCATCCCGAGGCACGCGGAACCGACACAGGGAGGAGCGTGTGGCCTACGCACCCTCAGAGGCTGAATCTTCCTAGGTGCTAAGGAAGAGAGGCCTGCAGCCGAAGGACCCTCGTGACGCAGGACTGACACCTTCCATGTCCCTCCTACCTCTGGCGACAAATGCCTGGAGTCAAATCGACCTGCATTTCAGGCCTCTTCAGGCTAGGACCCCAGCAGGGTGACTTTGTCTGAGGACAGAGACTGTTTTGAATTATGACTTAATGAGAACAGTGGATCCATGTGGGCTTTCTGGAAAGAGACCAGGAGATGCGGGTCATAGGCTTTATCTGAAGAAGGTTATGACTCAAGCCTCCAGCAGATACAGACAGACAAACAGACATACCACCAGAGTTCTATGTGCTGGACCTGAGGTGCCCACACTGTGGGCAGGAAGGCTTCTCCTCCCCCAGGGAGGCTGTCCCCCCTCCCCCAGCCCGCCTCCAGCTCTCATTTTCTTTCTAGGCTGCAGAGTTCTGAGGCTTACACCAAGTCAGCCCGCGCTGTCTTCCCGCTTCATCTCCTCACCACCTATCCGTCTACATTCAAGTTCCCGACTGAACTCGGCCAGAGTCCCATTGACCCATCGGGACCTGCTCAAAACCGGCCCCCAGGGGACCACTGAATACACATGGCAGCTAACCGCTATGGAGGGACACTGCCCCCACACTTGTCACCTGTCACCCCATGGGCCCTCAGAGGCAGGCCCTGCTGAGCAGGGAGGGAACCAGGACCAGGTCAGGATGTGCTGGAGATTGTGAAGAGCACCCGGTAATCCTGGAACAGAGCGGACTACGCCAGGGCTCACCCAGAGCTGGGTCGGAGCCCTAGAAAGGGGTGAGCTGGGGGAGAGATACGGTCCAACGTGTGCTAACTGCTCTGGCTTCAGCAAGGTGGTGCTTAGGGGGGAGAAAGACGAGTTCGGGCGAATCCAGCCCAGACCGCATGTCAGAGAGACAGCCGTGGAGGGGAGGGCAGCCGCGTTCAAGGCTAGACTAAGGCCTCCAGGCATAGCATGGGAGGCCTGGCGAGGGAGGGGTCCAAACTGTATCTGCCCTGAACTAGATGACAGCAACCATTCAGGGTGCACGGGGAGGCTCTGTAGGAGGATGTGTGTAGGTCCTATGCAAATATAATTAAATTTCATACTGGGGACAAGTACTTCTGTAGATTTTCGTATCTGAGGGGGATCTCAGAAGCTACCGTCATCATATAAAGGAACTATTGTATTCTGTGTCCGTCTGTCGTGATTCGAGGTGGAGAAGACACGGAAGGAAGCAGGGAGACAAAATTTTGGCCCTGGTGGGTATGCAGGGACAATGGTCTATTGAGGGTCAGATGATCAGGAAAGGGTCAGCAGGGGCTGAGGCCTGTTGTCCTTCTTATCATGCCTAAGGACTGGAGGGACCCGGGGAGACAGGAAGTCAGTGGGAACTATCACCCTGCTGCCCCCCCCGCCCCCCAGCTACCTCAGAGTCAGGCTGTTTGTGGAAGGCAGCACTCTGAAGTTGTGGGTTCGAGGGGAGGTGTGAGAGGCTCAGTACAAGGAAGGGGGCGGGGTCCCCTCAGATCGGAATTGCGTCCAATCGCCTGGGATCCATTATCGATTCTTGTGACCTACTGTCTGCCCTGGGCGGGACATTGAAATTGGACTGTCAGAGCCAGCCTAGCGAAGATGAATAGCAGGAGACGGGTTAATGTTTCCAACATGCTTCTAAGACACTGTGCAGGGCAGGAAGGAACTGGGCAAGGGGCCCAGGCAACAGGCAGAGACATCTGCCCCACTGGCTGGGCGCCCGTCAATCACTGGGGCAAAGAGCTATCTGCTCCTCGGAGCTTCTGAGGGCCGGAAGGATCCCTCCAGCGACGCAAACACGTGCATCTTCTTAACTGGTCTGAAGCTGGGCCCGGAACACGCCCCTATACCCTACCTTCCACACCTACAGATTAGGGCTGTTGTGGAATCGCACAGCATTGTTCAAATTCGGCAGAGCGCACGACACTGCATTGTAAGCACTGCCAGCTACTGTTGTTGCTTATTAAGCTACAAAAATGTGATGGCCTGGGTGAAGAGAGCCTGAAGTTAACACTGTCATGGGGGTGGGGTGGGTGGGGTGGGGGTGGGGGGGGCTTCCTGTGATAGACACTCCTTCCACTACCAGTCTTTGAAAACCAGATTCTGCATTTCCCGGGGCCACGGGTGATACAGGCTTCTAGTAACACAGAGGCAGACAGATCTGAGTCTGAGGACAGTCTGGACTCCACAGCGAGCCCCAGGCAATCCAGGGCTATATACTGAGACCATGTTTTTTTTAAAAGCTGGTTTCTAGAATCAACAGTGACTTGGGCTGGCCACATCACTAGGTGTCTGGAACAGTACCAACGACCCATCGAGGTGTGCCATCCGGCGACAACTGGCTCCACGAGGAAGAACCTCTGAGTCCCGCTCTGACCCCAAGTCAAGGTGAAGTGGGCAGTACTGAAAGCCTGTGACTGGAGGTGGCAGATGTGCAGGGTCACCGTGTCCTCTGTCATGCCCCGTGTCGGGAGTACGCGGCTCCACAGCTCTGCCCCATCCCACTTGAGCCAAGTATACTCGTGATGAGGCGGGTCCTGGCTCCCGCATCCCGAGGTTGGACCTGGAGGCACCTCACCCACAGCTCATGGAGACCGACTCCTGTTCATACTCGTGTATGTGTGAGGGATCTGGTCTCCTACAGGGGCTGCCATTGCCCTGGGCTCCTCCGATTTTTCCAGAATGAGAAGTCCCCCACCCCCATGCCACTGTCCCCATGGTGTGTGCTTCATTCTGGGCTTGCAGGAAGCAGGGTGTGTGGATTTTAACTTTAGTGCTGCTGCTGCTGCTTCTTTCCTCCTCCTCCTCCTCCTCCTCCTCCTCCTCCTCCTCCTCCTCCTCCTCCTCCTCCCTTCTCTTCCTCCTCCTCCTCCTTCCTTCTCCCTTCTCTTCTCCCTTCTCTTCTCCCTTCTCTTCTTCCTTCTCTTCTTCCTCCTCTTCTTCCTCCTCTTCTCCTCCTCTTCCTCCTCCCTCCTCATCTAATCAGGTCTTCAGTACTGATGGAATGAGACATATCTCATTCCTCAAAAACTACAGGAATAGTTTTGGGCACATCTGAGGGCTGACCCACCCCTTTTGTAGAGAGAACCGCGTTAGGAAGAGCAGGGAGATGGGGGTTTAGATTCGGCTTTAGCATTTACTAGCAGGCTAAACTTGGAGCAGTTGCTTCAGGATTTCTGAGCCTCAGTTTCTCCATTTTGTGAGATGAGAGGTCAGGGGATGGACTGAGTCCCTGGGTGTTTCACATAAGGGCCTGACCAGGGCGGGCATCTTATGCTTATGGCCTGTCCAGACCCTCCGACTCTACCTTACAGCTGTGATGGCTTCATCCCTGTACTGTGTCTTTTCCCCTTGAAACATGCTCTAAGGCGTGAACAGCATCCCCTCCTCAGGCACAGGATGAAGCTGGCTGGGGGTGGGACCAAGGGGCCAGGCACGGAGCTATCCGCCTGATGTACCACATCCTCACACAGCCCTCCCGCTGCCGGGTGAGTTCACCGGCACTGCACACCGCCTGTTCCTTGCTCATTCAACATCTTGGCAAAAAGTGTTTCCCTTTCGGATTTCAGATCAGCTGCACACTGAAAATAATAAATGTTGGGGCTGGGTCCCAAGTCTAAGCATGGGATGCATTTGTTTGACGGATACCTTAAGCACGTGGGCTGAAAATAATTTTAGACACTTAAAAAAGATTTCATGTGCAGTGCAGAGCTTTTTAGCGTGCGATTTTTGTGCCTACATTTGGGGTTTCAGGGGATTCAATTTATATTCTCCCCACTTTACAGATGAGGACGCTGAGGTAAGTAGGAGCCTATTCAAGTCAGGAAATGCCTTTGGACCACCATTCTACCCCATAAACAAGTCAGTTTTACAACTATAAGCAAGTATCCCATAGATTAAGTTTGTTGTAAACAAAAGGTGGGTGTTTCTGTGTTCTTGGGATTTCACAATGGGTTTCTGTGATTTTATTTTTGGTGGTTCTTATCTGATCCATTATCATCGCCATCGTTACATATTATTATTAAGTTTATTTGTTTTTTACAATTAATTTAATTTAAAATAAATTAAGTTTATTCTTATTATTAATTAGGTGTGTGTGTGTGTGTGTGTGTGTGTGTGTGTGTGTGTGTGTTTAGAGGTCAGAGAACAGCCTCAGATGAAGTTCCTTCTCAGGCGCTGTCTACCTTATTTCCTCGAGACAGGGTCTCTCGCTTGTAGAGAGCTTTTCTGATGAGGCTAGGCTGCCTGGCTAGCAAACGCTAGACCTTCCTCCAGTGGGGCGATTACAGGTACGTCCTGCCTCCCCTGGTTCTCTCCTGTAGCTCCTGGGGACCGAACCTGAACCCTTCACGCGCGCAGAAGCTCTACCGCTGACCTACCTCCCCCGCCCTCTTCATGAACTCAGACAACTGTGTCCTGCTGCACCCCCTCCAGTGTATTATCATCGTACCTACTCCCCCAAGTATTAAACGTTAGTTGGAAGAATGAAACATTTACTTTTTTTTTTTTTAAATAGCAGATGGGTAGCGGGATAAACAACATTTTAATCCAGATCTGTTTACTTTGGCGTTTCTAGAGTTGTCACAAATTATAGGCCATGGGACAAAAGGTTGTGTGGTTCTGTGGGGACAGGTGTAAGCAGGCTGGGACTCAACGATGGCAAACAGGACTATTCCTAGACCCCAAGAGCCTACGAGGAGATCTGGGAGGGGCTGCCACAGAAGACAGACTTACAGAGGGCTCCCAGGGGCACCTTAGCTCGTGGCTCTGGAAGCTGGACAGCATCACTTCCTGACTCCAGTGGGCAAGCCTTCAAGGCCTTTGTTTCTTCAAGGGGAGGACAAGGTGCTTGGCTCCAACCGCGGAGTTCCAAATGCAAGGGTTCCCATTCCTCTGCTTATGTCACGGAGGGAAACTGAGGCCCGAGGAAGTGAAACGGTCTGTAGAAGTCCAAGCTGGGAGCCACGTGCTCTTGGTCATTCATTTGGGTGACCCAGCAAGCTTGGAAAATGCAGCCCAGTCCGTCCCTGGGTGTCACAGAGATTTGCAGATAAGCATCAAGGACAGGGCGAGTCCCCAATTCACACATGACAGGGGCGGCCTGACCTTAGTCGGTGAAATCTGAGTTAAAGACAGTATTAGATCGAGTTCAGTTGAATTACTTTCAGGCATAAAGAGTAAATACAGAAATCTTCCCCGGGAAGAGGGGTCTTCCTTTAGAGAATAGGTAAGACGTCCTGATTAAGCGCAAGGAATTTTCACGCACACGCACAGTGTCCTACTCAAACACCCAGTTTACTTCCTTAAGATGAAACTAACTTTCAACCGTGCCTGCAATACCAATGAACACTCAGTGAACTTGGTGGGAACACTGGCTTTGCTGAACAGGCTTAGCGTAGGACACATTCACCAAAGAGCTTTAATTAAACACCCTCTGTATGCCAGACGCAGCCCCGGGTAGCTTCAGACTTACAGGGGTGAGAACCGTGGAAGGATCTGTACCACCGCTGGTAGGGAAGAGAAGGAGCTAAAGAGGCCTGAATCTCCAAGAGCCAGGGCCTCACAAGACATCCATCCCATCCACAGACACACCCACTGGCTGTTAGGACATCCCTCAGACCCGTTAAGGAGTCACACAAAGTATTAACTGTTACAATGCATCCGTGTGAGGAGGTACGGGGAGACAGGAAGTCTCGCCCACCTCTGTGTCTGTCCTGAGACACACACTGGCATGGGGACCTCTAACAAGACCCGAATAGCGTCGGCAGCTCTTACACACACTTGGACGACACAGAGGAGATTAGCCTGGTGCCTGCATAAGGACGGCCTACAGGGTCACGAAGTGGTCCATGTTAGGAAAGGAAAAAAGAAGACCTGAAGCAAACACAGAAAAGCAATCCACGTGCTGGTTCAGGAACACAGAGGTGTTTACTGGATCATTTCTGGAGTCGGTGAAGAGTGTCCAGATATCTTCTATTTGGCAGGGAACAAAGGCTTGGGTGGGGTGGGCGAGAATCTAACGGAAATCTCAGAAAGCGTTTGCCCAACCCCACCACTCATTGACCAGACAAGGAACACGCAGGGAGTTAATAATGCTGGGCTCCGGCAATGGCACACGGTCACTCGTGGGAACCGCGCGCATTCTCTGCAAAGGCAAACTTAACTATTTAAATACTCTCCTTGTCAGCCCCGCATCCCTGCCCGAGCTGGGGAAGGGGCGCCCCGGCTTTTTTAACACAAGCTTCTCTGTAGATCCACATCTGAGGAGAGGGCACTCAGCGGGTGGCTCCTACAGGACTGCCAGGGGCACAACGTCACTGCAAAGCATCCTGCCAGGCTTACCACCACCACCACCACCACAGGCGCACCCGAGAGGCCTCGATAGGTGAGGTGGGGCTGCTCTTGGTAACGAATTACTTCCCCTATGTCTGGCAACAAGCCCTGTGGTCACAGAGGAAAGGCTAAGTGTGATGGATGGGACTCTCTGTGTGTGTGTGTGTGTGTGTGTGTGTGTGTGTGAGAGAGAGAGAGAGAGAGAGAGAGAGAGAGAGAGAGAGAGAGAGAGAGAGACACACGGACTGACGGACAGACGGACAGACAGATGGCTTCTCAGATGAGCTCTGAGTCAGGTGACGTCAACCTGGAAGAGTCTCCTCATACCCAGGAACTATGTCTTGGGTCTCGGCTTCCGGGGCTGTGCACAGGGCGGGCATGCAGTAAACGTTTACTCTGTCAGTGTGGTGGTTTGAATCTGCTTGGCCCAGGGAGCGGCACTATTTGGAGGTGTGGCCTGGTTGGAGGAAGTGTGTCACTGTGGGCGTGGGCTTTAAGACCTTCCTCCGAATCATGTGGGAGCCAGTCTTCTCCTAGAGGCCTTCAGGTGAAGAGGTGGAACTCTCAGCTCCTTCTGCCCCATGCCCACCTGGACGCTGCCATGCTCCTGCCTGATGATAATGGACTGAACCTCTGAACCTATAAGCCAGCCCCAATTAAATGCTGTCCTTATAAGAGATGTCTTGGTCATGGTGTCTCTTCACAGCAGCAAAACCAAAACTAAGACAGTAAGAAAGCCATGAGGGTGGGATCTCTCTGTGTCTCCTCTGTCCCTCTGTCTGTCTCTGCTCCTCCTACCTCAAGATGTTCCAGTCTTTAGACATGTGTAGAATGAGAACCTGTGTATGCATGGGTTTTGTCTCTTAGTAGAACACTTTCATCTGATGACTGAGGATTTAAACTGGACTTAGAACAGACACAGAACTGCTTTGCCCTGGGACTTCCACCTTGCAAGGCCTTACAAGGCACATAAGAGAAGCCCACTGCACAATAGCTAGCACATGCCCTCTTGCAAAATGGCAATTTTTATAACTGAGTCCCATGGCAAACCTGCTGGACAGGCAAAAACATGCCCATTCTACAGAAGAGAAAGCTGAGGTCCGGAGAAGCACTGCTTACTTGCTCGAGGCCACACCAGGCACTGGCTGGCGGTTACCAGGGCGTGGAGGCTGGGACACCTAGCATCAAAGGATTCCTAGTCCCCTACTGCTGCCATTTCCAAGGAGCTGACAGAAGGCCACCTTCCAGCTCCTTCTTCAGGTGCTGTTCCTCACCCAGTGTGTGTGTGTGTGGGAGGTCTGATGGGAACCTTCTCCGGGGCTGGGAGGCAACTGAGTCCTAATGGAATCACAAGTGCATGCTACCTACTGCCCCGGCCTTGTTACATGGGGTTCTGGGCCTCGAACCTGCACACTAAGCACTTCACTGACGGAGCCGTCTGCCCAGTCAGATTTATTTTTTCATGGTCCTAGACATAAGAAGAATTTCACATGCCTAAGTGGTCATGTTTTAATTAGATAGTATTACTGGCGTGTTTGTGTCCGTGTGTGCAAATGCCACAGCACTTGCTTGGGGGTGGGAGGTCAGAGGACAACTTTCAGGGCTTGGTTCAAGATCAGCCTGGACTGTCTCAAAGCAAACACGAGTAACAACAGTAAAAGCCTCTGTCCATTTTTCTTATATACCCGTGACTTAAGTAAGCCCCTATTCTTGTTTTATAGTGAGTAGATTTTAGACAGTGTCTTATTAGAAACCACACAGCCTGACTGAACACCCAAGAGCTTTCAAGGTTTTCTTTTTTGCATACGTCTGAAGCTGTTTTGAAACTATCAAAGATCTGCGCATGCGTGTGTGTGTGTGTGTGTGTGTGTGTGTGTGTGTGTGTGTGTATTCCCCAGGCTGCATCTGCTTTATTCTGTATTGGTGTGGGGGCAGTATCGCGTTCCTTAACTTCCCCTTGAGGTGGTGTCTCCATCCATCATAGAGACAGAATAGGGGCCGTTGTGGAGGGCCGTGAGGACTGAATCCATCAATACGCTTGCAAGCGTTTGTGGCCACGGACTCCCGTGCTAGGCATCTGTCAGCACCTAGTTTGCAACGGCAAGCTGTACTCTGGAGCCATCGTCCAAGGCTGGTCTTCAGAACGCTTGCAAATGGAGAACGGGGCTGCAGAGTCTCAGCAAGCTCCCTCTCCCAAACAGACTGGGGTGCCAGAGCACAGGGGGGTAACCTAGCTCACATTCACACGAATAACCATTGTAGTGGCTATTCCTGGTTGTCAGCTTGACTATATCTGGAATGAACTACAATCTAGAATTGGAAGGCTCACCTATGATCCTAATCTGGAGGCTCAGAGATATAAGTTTCTGACCTGGACTTAGCATGGAGATCTTGAAGCATAGTGGCTATGGATTCCAGTTCAAGATCATCTGGGATTAAAGGCATGGAGACACACACCTTTAATCCCAGATTATGGCTATGGATTCCAATTCAAGATCATCTGGGATTAAAGGCATGGATACACACACCTTTAATCCCAGATTATGGCTATGGATTCCAGTTCAAGATCATCTGGGATTAAAGGCATGGAGACACACACCTTTAATCTGGGCCACACCCTCTGCTGGAAACATATATAAGGACATTGGAAGAAGGAAGACTGATTTCTTCCTTGCCGGCCTGCCTCGTGGGACTGAGCAACTGCTAGATCCTTGGACTTCCATCCAAGGACTCTTGTTGGGGAGTTAGACTACAGACTGTAAGTCACTGACAAATTCCCTAACTACACAGAGACTGCCCATATGTTCTGTGACTCTAGAGAACCCAGACTAATACAACCATGATTCTCTGCTTGAGCGTCTTTTGAGAATTATCAGGGGCCCCTGACACCTGCCACCCTGGGAGGTGATAAGCAGAAACACGACCACATTGTTGCCAAATTCAAGTGTGAGTGCAGTTACGGGACTTCCACCGGCAGTTAGGGACCGGAAACGCTGAGTGACAGCTCCTCCCTTTGAGGTAAAGCTCTTATGGAAAGAGATCCCGGCTTCTGTAGGAAAGACTGCTGGGGCTGCAAACATCTGACACAAACAGGAAAGGAAATATGTCTTTGGAGCTCTCTGGAAAATGGCCATTCTGGACAGAAAGAAGGGATCTACAAGTGTATTGATCTTGCGTCCCATCTCACGGGGCTTGTCCTGCTCATGTCTAAAGATCATCCGGGATCCTAGACAATTTAGTGCCTCTCGGGTGGAAGACTCTTTTAAGAGGTCAGTCAACAACCGTGGCTTGGTCACCCAAGAGTGAAGACAAGATAGAAAACACTCAACGTTTAAGAAATGGCTCTGAAACTCAAGCTGGTGCCTTGTTGGTCCTTGGGTGCCGAACCTTGGACTATTAGTCTCACAGAAGCAGAGAGGGCCGCTGCCTTAGCTGTAAGGTGGTGGCAGCCAGACAGGACAGGGGGTGCTGTGGAAACAAGGACCCACCCGACTGTCATGCCAAGCTGTGTAGAGGGAACAAGAAACAAGACTTAGTGTGTAAAGCTGTTGACGAAAACGGCAACATTCTACTGTCTGATTCTTTTTTTTTTTTGTTTTGGTGGTGGGTAGTCCATAAAATACACTCAATGTTGAAAGTGTAAAATGTAATGTGAACCTCCACAGCTTCTGCTCCCAAGGTCTATTTTAACCATAGAAGCCCATGGCGTTGAGCTTTGGTTAATTTTGGTGTCTGATGATGATGATGATGATGATGATGATGATGATGATGATTGTTGTTGTTGTTGTTGTTTGCGTGTGTAGGAAAGCTTGGAGTTGGCTCAAGACACTCCAAGACCAAGTTCCCAGCACAAAGGAGATGTCTGTGCCCCAGAGGGACAGAGGGCAGGGAATGAGAGACGGAACAGGACCTAAAGAGGGAGAGGGGGAGGGAACAAGGGAAGAGAGATTTGTCCGGGAGAACCAAGGCCTGCCTCTGCATAGAGAGGAGACAGAGGTGGCCCAGAGACAAATGGGGGTTTATAAAGGTAAAAGGGGAAACCCTGGGTTAGGATGAGGTGTTTAATTTTGATTGGGCATGTTAGGTGAGCTTTTCTTGCCGGACATCAGGACTTTGACAGGCAGGCCTGGCTAGCCTCGGCAGGAAGTATCCAAATAAGGGAACTGGCCGTGGCGCCTAGCTTTAGGAATAAAACCTAACAAATTTCAGCAAGGCAGAGGGAATGGGACCAAGGGTGAGGCCTTCCAGAGCCGTGGGTGCCATGCCCAGACTGGCGGCTAGGACCCTTTCGGCATGCCCCGCCCCCTTAAAAAAATAGCTCCTAAAATGAGAAACAAACAAATAAAAACCCTCACAAGTTAACAGCATTAAAAAAATCCAAAGGCTCCACTTAGAGGATTCTTTGGAAACCACAGTGGCATGCTTTGACCCGGAAGACTCGAAGTGTCCCACACAGGAAGTGACGCATTGTGACCAAGCTTGTATGGACCTGGCATCCCTCTTTTTATCGGAACCATCATGAATCACCTACCCCCGCCCTTGAGCCTTCTGTACCCAAGGGACTAGATAAGCATCTATACCACAATGCATCTAACTGTCCCGCAGCCTGACCTCCGGACTGTGGCCAGAGACATCTGACTCTCAGAAGGTCTCCGGTCAGTCTCTTGAATCATCGTGTGGAAATGCTGGCTCCTGTTAGAACTTTGGTAACTTCCTGCTTGAGGCGTTCCCAAATGACACAAGAAGAATTTGGGAAACAACCCCCTGTCTGAGAATGTCCAAGAAGAGGGCACAGGACCAGCCCCAGCAGGGCTTCTAATTTTGACCCAGCTTGCTCCACAGGGAAGTCCACACAGTCTCTAGGAGAGAGCCACTTGTCAGCTCTGCCACCACGGTCCTATCTGACATTTCCCAGGTGAGCTGCATTCCCCAGGCCTCACATCCACCGTTCCATCCTCACGGTCGGCTCGACAGCGGTATTTCCTCACCAGACGGGGACGCAGCTGCGCTAGCCTGAGAGACATACCAAGGCCACACAGCTCATGACTCTTTAAATCCCTGGTCCCCAACTCTAACATTATGCCTAGTGATTAATGTTTTAAAAAGTACAGAAAAGGTGTTTGAAATTTATCATCAGGTAATAAATCACAGCTTGGTTTTTTTTTTTCCCCTCCTCAATAAAAAGCAGCTAACTAACACGAGGCGAGCATATATATATATTAAAAGTCATAAAATGTGTCTGAGTTTCTTATACCAAACAACCTAATTTGCTTATACATAAATATCAAGGGATAGAAAAGCAGGCTTCCCAGCCAAAGTGAATGAAAAAGCGGGCAGTTATATCACACCCTGGCACTTGCAGGAGGCTATATATTAAGGTCTTTTAGATCTTAGACCTCATGGTTCTGAAGCAATAAGACAAATGAGGTTTTGCACATTTATTTCTGCATAAATTAACACTAGCCATCTGGATGGATAAGATAACCCAATAGCCATAAAAACTTGGCAACCTCCACTGGCAGAAAAATTGCTTGGGAGCCGAGAATGGGGAAAATCCAGGGTTTACTAGAGGAATCCCAACAGGATCGCAGGGTTCCCGAGGCTTCCAAGGCGAGATGGGACCTTAAGCACAGCGCACTGCCAGGAAGGCCCGCTGTAGGGGGAAAGGTTCCGGCATCGGCAATCCCTTAGAACTGCATGGCCTTTCGCTAACCAAAAGCGCCTGGTTCTCAGATCTGGGCGACTCCATGGCCTTCAGATCGAGGGAGGCTCAGTGTTTATCATTTCCATGTAAAGATGGCAGGACTGGGGTAAGAGAAAATGAGCAACTCTGCTGTTCGAGGCCAATACAACACTCTTTTAACTACCGCATCTGGGTACACATGCCCACATCTATCCATCCACCCATCTGTCCGTCCATCCATCAGTCCATCCCTTTGTCCATCCATCCACTCACCCACCTATCTGTCCATTCACTGTCCATCTGTCCATCTATCCATTTATCCATCTATCCATCCACCCATCCATCCATCCATCCATCCGTCCATTCAACTGTCCATCCATCCATCCATCCATCCATCCATCCATCCATCCATCCATCATCCCTCTGTCCCTCTGTCCATCCATCCATCCACCCCTATTTCATACCATTCTGTGATCCTTCTTAAAGGAAAACTGGAAAGTCTCACTCTTCATGCACACACCCAACGCACACAGCACAGCTGCTCGGAAGGGATCCTTTTCCCACCCATAATGCACCAGCCCGGGGCCTGGGCATGCTCACCTCCTGGTTCAGCTACATCTCCACACTCCTCTCATGCTTTCTCTGCTGGCTTCCCCTCCAGCATGTGCTAAGACAGTCAAGTGCTAAGCATTATGGGATCACTCTTTCACCCGCTGCCCTTCTCCTCTGCAGGCTTGATAGGATTCCAGGCCCCTGCAGCCTGGCATGCTTGATGGAACTGAATCATTGTCTGGCTTTCCCCGCACATATGAAGGCATACCTTCAACTTACACTCTCCTATTCACCCATATCTTCCTTCATTCATCCAATAAAGAGCTGTTTGTGTAGGAATAATTAATAATAACAGGAATTATTAACTGACCAGCTATAGGCCTAAGGGACAAAACAATGAATACAATTCAGACATCAGGTAAAACTAGGTTTTAGAAATCGGCCCTACACATGGAGTTTGGTGCTGTGCAAAGTGAGGAGGGGCCCTGGGAAGTCACAAGGCCTCGGGCGGGGAATATCCCACCTTACTACTTCCTGAGAAAACTTCACCCACGGGTGCCGTTCTGAATGGCTGTGTCTGAGTCTCTACATGGCTCCCTACGTTACGGAAAAACTGTGCCCTGTGGCCACAGCTGTGGTTTAACCTGAGATTCCGCGTCCCAGCAAAACCACGGGGCCTCATCCAGAGACGACTAGCAGTGAAAACAGGATTCGCCACAGCATACGCTCAGATGTGACTCACTTCCCATCCCCCCCCCCCATAATGACATCAATGGCTTTCACATGGGGACGCTCCCTCACGGGGGACAGCACAGTCCCTTCCACGTATGCTGAAGCCTCAGTGGTGGCTGTCTGGGTGCTGGCTCGTAGTCAGTGAGCAGAAGGCCTGAGGCTGAGGCGTCAGCCCGGCCCCGCCTCCTCCCCCTCACGGTCTACCCTTCCTTTCCCTCAGCCCTCTCCCTCCACCTCCCCCACTCTCTGTTCCCCTGCTTTTCCTGTTTTTCCACCCTTTGAAGTGGACTGACCTGTGACCCCGAACGCCAGACTAAGCATCATGGAAGACGTGCATTTTATCCCTGGGAGATACGCTCAGGGACGGGCCACAGAGCTTGCTAGGCATTTCTCCCAGCAGAGTCAGGAACAGGTTGTAGCGACTGACTAGTTGCTATGGTTACCGAAACTGGTGAGGCAGTGCCGGCAGCAACATTCAAATCCAGACCCCGGTTAGCGCTGCTCCCCATTGGAGGACACCACTGCTGGAACACCTTAATAGATGGTGTGTGGCAGCTTGCACCCCCAAAGGAGGGGCTTCCCAGGATAACCATATGCCAGCATGGCTAAACCCCTGTCTCTAGTCTGCCTGTCTCTCAGAGGCTATACCACGCCCAGATACAATCGGTGGACCCATACTGGGGTAATCATCCTGAGTCATCTGTACAATGGTCCCTTTCTACATGCGACCTGATTCTAAGGGCAGAGCTCGGAGCCACAGTCCCTGCCGGTGCTCCACAGACAGGAGAGGCAGGGGCCCTCTCTAAGGTGGGTGGGCTTCGTCCCAGCAGTCAGAGGACTAAAGAGATAAAAAATGTTGACCCTCCCATGAGCAAGACACACTTCCTCTTGCCCAGCAGTGACACAGTAAGTACCCTTACCCTACACACACACACACACACGCACACGCACACGCACACGCACACGCACACGCACACGCACACGCACACGCACGCACACACTGGCAGAGACAAAAGCTCTGAAATGTGCCAGTCACCGTTCTTCTGTGTCTGCGTGACGAGGGATTCGCCAGCCCCTGTCACGGTCCCTCATTCTAAGTGACTCTCTATACATAGCTTCTGGAGGGAGAAGGAGGAGGAAGAGGAGGAGGAAGAAAAAGAGGAGGAGAAGGAGGAAGAGGAGGAAGAGGAGGAGGAAGAAAAAGAGGAGGAGAAGGAAGAGGAAGAGGAGGAGGAGGAGGAGGAAGAGGAGGAGGCTTTGCCTCAGGCGTGCTGTTTCTCTCACTCCATCCCTCCACAGCCTTCTGATGAGGATGTTATTATTCCTGGGGTCACTGGGGTTCACAGTTACCCAGGAACTAAAACTGCACAGCCATCGTCAAATCCAGACCTGCCTGCCTTAACATCTCTGCCTCCCACCCCCTCCCCAGCGCTCCACCCACCTCTTCCCCTGCAGGAATGTGGGGTGAAACACCCAGAGTTATGGGCCCAGCTAGTTAGACATTCCCTCCACTTGAAGAACCTGAGAGAGCACAGGCTAAGCCAGAGTCTGGGTGAGTCTGGGTGCCGCGATCAGAGGGCGGAGACCTTTCCACGGCATACGGAGATACACCTGGAGCATATGCGGGGACTCAATGGGCCACGGGCAGAAATAAACCTTCCTCCAGGAGCACAGGCCGAGGAAGTAATGTTATGTCCAGCTCTCAAGAAACAGCGTTTCCCAGGAAGAGACCCACTTCCAAGGCTACCCAGGTCAATGCCCAGAGAACTCAGCCATTCCACACTGGGTGGAGCTAGACTGAGGACCTGAACTTGATCTCTGAGCCCCAGGAGGCAGAAGGAGAGAAGTCACTTCTACAAGTCATTTTCTGGTGTGTGTGTGTGTGTGTGTGTGTGTGTGTGTGTGTTTGTGTGTGTGTGTTTGTGTGTGTGTGTTTGTGTGTGTGTGTGTGTGTGTGTGTGTGTGTGTGTGTAGGTAGGCCCTGTCTCCTACACTCAAAATATTAAAACAAAAGCAGACTTGCTCTTTCCAACTCTCTGCTGTCCCGAGGACAGTATGAAGAAACGGAGTGTCCTGTTACACAGAATGAGCCCAGCGACAGTGACAGAAACCAAGCCAGCCGTGCTTCAAAACGCGTCTGCCGAGCGTCTATTCATCTGGCCCTCTCATCTATGGAGCCTGAGTTTCTCTATCTGTAAAATGGTGGATTCACTAAACAAATGAGCAAGGAACAAAGGAAAACAAGAAATGAGGGAGGCGGGGTGGGGCTGAGGGAAATTAGGGAGGCGGGGTGGGGCTGGGGTGGGGGACAGAAGGGTGCTGTGTCCGCAGTTAATGTATTACCATGTTACCTGTGAGCCAGGAGCCTCCCAGCTCTGGGGGTTGGAGAGAGCCACCCAGTTCCCTTAGGGGTAATAGTCAACAGGTCGTGTGACCAAGACGACAGCTGGTGGTGTGGAGTGGCCCTGGGAGGCTGGGGTGGAGCTGGTCCCCAGGCTATAGGAGCGTGGCCATGAATAAGAACATGACAGCCAGGACTGCATAGGGTTTGACAGGAATCATGGGGACCGAGGTGCAGGGCAGGAGGCACAAAACCTGAACAGACGGTATGGCTCCTTGCGCACCAAGTGCCACCTTAGCCTGTGGTACCAATTCCCAGCAGCCACCTTGGTAACGTGGTGGCCACGGAGGCAGAGCCAGGCACGGCCACGCACCATCCTGAACGTCCTATTGAGCTCCCACAACTACACAAAGGACGGGGCTCGCCCAGCCCGCGTCCCGCTCTCTGTGCCGGCCCCTCATCCTGTGGTTTCTCCCATCTCAATCCGACGCCTGGCAAGATTTATTCCTAATTCCTCCTGGAAACATCACATAACTTGAAAAGGGGCTGATCGCACAGGGTGGCCATTGAGGCGATCGGGGCCATAAATATCCCCGGATCTCTCTTAATATACACGCCGGGACAAAAGAAGGCCTTGATCCACGGTGTTCACAAGAAACTGCCGTTTGCCGAGCCTGAAGTCTGCTCCCCGTGCCCGCCTGCCTCACGCCCATCACCGGCTCAGCTCAATGACTCTTTTGTTCCCCCACGGAGCCTCGTTCTGACTAGCCGGGACCAGGTTTGTTTTTTTCTACATTCCAAAGGCCATTACCGGACTGGTGAGCTGAAACCCTTGTTCCTTCTGACCATGGCCAAGTCACCGGACTGTTTGTTGTTACAGAGGCATTAAAACCGAGGTAGAGCCGTTCGTCGTGGGGAGAATGGCTTCTTTTTTTTTTTTTTTTTTTTTTTTTTTTTTTGTGGAGAGCCAATTAGGACCATTACACACTGGGTAATTTGTGCTCTTGCCAGCCAGGAAACCCTGCTATTTAAAAGCACCATTTTTTCAGATTAGAAAGGACAGGAGGAAGTGAGGAAAGAAACAGGAAGATAGATAGAGAAAGAAAGAGGCCTTTCTGCATCGGCTCACGGGGGTAGAGAAGGGATGGATGATAGTCTGTCTCTTTATAAAGGGACTGGAGGGCCGGAGTCAGGGACATGCAGAGGACCTGGATGACAGACAGGAAAATGGCCCCAAAGACAGTCACACCCTGGCACCTAGAACCCATGGCTAGCGTGACCACGAGAGAATCTGCAGTCATGACTAGTGTGAGGCAGGAAGGTGAGGATGGGTTCCCAGGTTAACCCTTACAGGGGGCCAGCGGTTTGTCGCGCATGTCTGCCGGAGAGGGCGGGGAGTCTCACAGAACCCACAGACAGCTTGGACAGGCTGACACCTTGGCGTTGCCCCAGAAGACCCATGTTGATCTCTGAATCCCCAGAATTGTTAAGAGTTCTCACTGCTATGACAAAACCCCCTGTTCCATCGTCACTGTCATGGGAATCCGGCGTGGCGTGGGGACAAGGGTAGTCTCCTGCCAAGGAGAGGAACGGCTCAAGGATGCAGACGGCGGGCAAGGTCACGGCTGAGGGAGTTGATCCTGCCTTGAACCATCTCTAGAAGAGTTGGGTGACGGTGCTCCCACCCCCCTCCCCCACGGTACACCCCTGAGCAGGCCCTCCAGGCTCCGTGCTGCGGTTCTCAGACACAAAACAGTGCCAGGGAGATCTATAAGGACACAGCAGTAACACAGCCAGGGCGATGAGCTGGCCAGACACCCTGCCACAGGCTTTGCGCACGACTGCAGTCCAGTCTCAGAACACCCTATGACCGGTACTTGCATTAGTGAACTTTCTGCTCACGGTGACAAAGATCTGGGGAGGGGAGGGGCTTAGTTCACGGTCTAAGGGGGTACAGTCTGCTGCGGTGGGAGGGCATGGCTGTGAGACTCCTGTAGGGAGTGAGGGGTCTGGAACAAAGACCTCTAGAACATGACCCCAGCCGCAACTCTCAAAGCCTCTGGTGACCCACCCCAAGATGGCGCCACAACCTCCAAGACAGCACAAGCATCTGGGGGCCAAGTGTTCAAACAAACAGGCCTGCTGGGAACCCATTCCACAGCAAGGGAAACTGAGGCACAAAGCAGTGAGCTGCTTAAGGACACAGCTTAGAACCAGGAGTCCAGCTCCGGAGCTTGTAGCTTTTTGGCCTTTGCATCGGCATAGAGTTGGCCTTCCTCTCCTCAGAGTGCCTGCTCTGTCGCCCGCTCATTGACTCATTGACCGACTGACTGACTCACTCACTCACTCATTGACTCACTCATTCATTCATTCACTCACTTATTCACTCACTCTAACTCACTGACTCACTCATTCACCCACTCACTTATTCATTCATTCATTCATTCACTCATTCACTCATTCATTCACTCACTCACTGACTCACTCATTCACTTATTCACTGACAGACTCATTCATTTATTCACTACATCTCTCCCTCCCTCACTTATTCTCTGAGTACTCATTGGCCCTCCCCATCCTTACTCTGCCTTCCTCCCTCCCTCCCTCCTTCCCTCCCCCATTTACCCAGCATCCACTGCTTCCCTGACTCGCTCCCTTGCTCATGCATTGTACCCGTCCACTGAAGTCTCAACTTCTTGGGTCCTGGGGATAAAGACACTAGGCGCATCCCACTCGCATCAAACAGTGAGCACGAGCGACATCAGGTCTGCACAAAGCAGGGCCGGCTCCCCCCGAGGGGGATGGGCAGGGGGCAGCCTTGCTGGGGATGCGGCCCTGAGGACCCGCAGCTCCGAAGACACGAGTGTGAGAGAGGCCGTGGCCACGCATGTCCCCCAGGGTTCCATGGGGGACTGTCCCACTTCACAGACGATGGCCGTTCCCTGTCGTGTTTCTGGTTCAATGTTACAAACACTTCCTTATACATTTCCCACTTGGCCAGACCGTTTTAAGCACAGCACAGGCTAGAGAGATCGGGATGAAGACAGACGTTAGGTGGGACATATCTGTATTATAATCTGAGCTGCAAATGCAATAAAAAAAAAAAACATTTTGCGAGTTCTTCAGCACCTTTCTTCAGAACACGGCAAAGCTTTCGGTGACTATTTTGTATTTTATTTCCCAAGGTGCTGTGCACGGAGGCCTGTCCTCAGGCCTGGTTTGTACAGCCTGTCAAGCCCCAGAAGACCAGGGCTCAGAGAGCTTATGGGACTCGCTCAGGCCACGCAGCTCCTGGGCTAGAAAGAGACTCCTGCTCATTCCACAGTCAGATAAGGCGTGGGTATCTTAGCACTCTGTGATGGGCTGAGAAACCAGCGAGAGAAGCATCTGTGGTTGTCTCTATTCGGGGATCAAAGAAAACATTCTAAAGGGCTAGACCTGAGGGAGGGGTCTTTGCTGACCTGGAGCACATTTAGTTACGTCTATAAGGACATTTCCAGAACTCTGGTCACCGGAGACGGTGGGAAATGAAGAACAGACCTGGAAGTGCTTCTCGGCACAGCTAACAGTTGGCGCGCCTGCCCCACTGCAACACTGTTGCGCTGGGGGAGGCTGAAGCCAGGCAGGTGGCCAGAGCTCCCACGCACCTGCGGCCAGCAGCCATCAATGGGCGCGAGTCACAGCGTCGGCCCTGCGGAGGGGCTTCCTTCCATGTTCCCACTGCTGTATCCGGGCAGACTCTGCCAGGAAGAGGACCAATGGCCTCTTTATTCTCCCTCCCTGGGGCTGCCCACTCCTTCCTGCCCCATTTGGCACAGACACCCGCAACGTGTCTGCAGGGCAGCGGGACCCTGCACGGGTCCCCAAGAGTCACTCCTGCAAACAGTTACTCTGTCCGGTGGTCCACCGTCCCCTGTAAGCAGTGTTCTCTGTGTGGACGGGTCCGCTTGGTCCACACCGTTGGACATTTTCCTAGTTGGAGATGCGAACTCAGGCCATCTTGACGGTTTTTATTTGACGCTAAAGCAGAAATCCCACTGTCCCCTCTTCCTGGCCCATCACGGGGACATTTCTCAATACTGGGTCACAGTGGCTCAACATTCAAGAACGGGCTGGTGGTCACTGTGCCAAAGTGTCCAATCAACTGTTGGCTCTGACCCTCCAGCCACCCTGCCCTGTCACGGGAGAAACGCTGAGTCACCTCCCAGTTGGCTCTTAATCAATGCTCCGTGGCCACACGACGACCCAGAGATGCGGGGGACATCAGTATTCCACAGCTACATGCCTACCAAGGGACGCAGGTGTAACGGCGACTCTTGGTTGCCAACCTGACTAATACATAGCGGAACGAACTCAAACCACTGCCACTAAATTAACTTCTGGGTATACCTATAATGGATTTTTCTTGACTGGAGCATCTGAAGCGGGGAAGACCCACCTTCAATCTAGGCCACGCCGTCTCATGTTAGCCTACCTAAAACACATGGAAGAAGGAAGTGTTTGTTTGCTCTGTCTGCCTGGTCTCACACTCCCTGGTAAGTTCACCTCTACCCTGCCATCAGAGGCTACTGCTTCAGGATTCTGACCGATACTGAAGACCAACAGAGACACCCAGCCTTGTGGACCGAACAACTGGATCACTGGACTTTAACTCAGAAGACAGTCATTGCTAGAATAGTTGGACCATAGCCACTCTAATCAATCCTGTAAATATATATGAATGTGCATGTGTGTGTGTGTGTGTGCGCGCGCCACACACACACACACATATGCAGACACATACACGCACACATAGAAACACACTCACACACAGACACAGGCACACACACACACACACACACACACACACACACACATAGACATACAGAGACAGAAAGACAGTCTCTCTCCCTCTCCCCCTTCCCTCACCCCCCACCCCATTCTTTCAGACCCCTGACTAATAGACAGACATGGCTTTCCACGTGTCTGCTGTACAGCCCTTCTCACTTCGTGTTAATATGACTTAGGAATGTCTGATCAACATTAAGTCGAAGGGACCTTTCTTTGTTTAAGGGCAGAACAAATGTCCCCCCCCACACACACAGTCATTGAAGAAGTTAAGTGTCTATTGCTGTAGGGCTGGACGATGGGCAAGGCTGAGAGGGACTTGGTGTGGAACCGTAGGGTCTCTGTGATGCCAGGAATCCCAGCAAGGGGGGGGGAATCTCCCTCACTGGAGCTCTCAACAACTCTGCCAAGGGAGACGTTCTGCAAAAGGAGGACGAGGTCACACAACAAGGCACCAGAGTCAAAGGTTCACCTGCACTCTGCTCGTTGGTGCCTCCTGTGTCCCCTGGCTAAGACCATGGGGACGCAAAGGGACCATGCCAACCAGGCAAGATGCAGGGACGTGTCAGGAGGAAGGGATGCCAGCAGCACGACGGAAGGGGGCGGGGAGGGAAAGAGACCTGGTCCCACCCCGTGTCCCTGAGAGGAGTTGAAATTGCTGGCTCTCCATACATAGCCCCCGCCCGGTCTCACTTGGCCATCACCCAGCAGGGTGTGGCTGGGGAAACCAGTTTGGTTTTTTTTTGGGCAACCCCCATATGGAGACTTGAAAGCAGAAAACAAAAGCCAGGAGAGAGGTGGGGGCTTCGAGAGACTGAGGTGGGAGGAACTGACGGAGAGGTGTGAATGAAAAGTCCTCGGGCAGCTGTGGTTGGCTCCAGAGGGACAGGAGGGAGGGTCTCGGTTTTGAGGGCTGGTGTTCCTGCAGCCCCTTTGGCATCCCAAGGCGGAAGAGAAGCAGTCGTCAAAGGATTCTTCCGTCCAGAGCACACCTGGCCTTGGCCTGATTGGACCTGGTCGTCCCTCTTTTGACGAGGCCAGTGAGGTCTCCAGCAAGCTGGGCAAAGAGCCCCCTGTCCAGGCTGGCAAGCCTCCACTGCTGGCCAGCTGTTGCGTCGGGTTAGGCTTTATATGGAAAAAATGCCCAGGATGGGGAAAGGAAATACAGATTTATCAGGAACCTTTTTCTAAAGTAACATTTGGTGAGTCGAGCATTTTCTGTGCATCGGGCCCTGGCATTATTCCTAGGTTTGCTCGAGCTTTGGAGAAGCCAACCTATAGGAGGTCAATCGAATAGCTAAGTTCAGAGCCAGAGCCTGTGGCAGGGGCCGGATCCTAAGCAGTCTCGTCTCTAGAGACGATTAGCATTCCCGCACCAGAGAACTGTGACTAGGGTCAGGCAGCTGGTTCCTAGACTTTAAGAACTATGCGTAAGGTCACACAGCAAGTTATCAGGGCTGGCCGGGCCTCCCTGAATCCAAAACCCAGGGTGGGTAAGCATCTGACTGTTGAATGTCAGGAAACCTATGCTGGAACTCAGCCAGCAGGACTGTGTGGACACAGTGAGGCCTGGACTGGGAGGTGTGTGTGTGTGTGTGTGCGCGCGCGCGTGCACGGGCAAGTGTCTCATTCATGATCTGGACAGTTGAAACGAAGACTGCACAGACAAAGCCACTGTATTAGGTCCGTCCTATGGAGCCAGCCCGAGGCAGCGGAAGGACCCACGGCTTCCTTTCTAGAGACACACAACCTTCGCTCGAAGTTTCTGAAAGCTGGAGGGGGCAGGGAGAAGGGACTAGGCTCAAAACAAGCACAGCTCTCCAAATAGTGATAAATACCTCAAATTAGCCAGCGAGTTTAAAAGCCTGTGGGCTGCTCTTTTTTTTTTCCCAGAGCGGGAACAGGCTCCTGATTGTGGCCTGTTAGAATGGAACATTCACAAGTGTGGAGCCGGCAGGCAGGGGAGGCACTGGGGCTGCGCCGGGACACTGGCCCAGCTGGCTGGCCAGGGGACACAGCGGCTGATTGTGGAGCATTTGCTTAAGGAGGAGAGGCTGTGGCCAAGGAGAATCTGGGCTGGGGCCTTCCTCCTTCCCTGGGGCCATGCTCCTTTCTATAGAAACAGGGACGGGGAAGTGTCAGGGCCGAAATGGCCGCCCCGGGGACATCTTGATTTGAGAACACAGTTGACACACTACAGGCTATTCTTTATTCTTACAGGGACAGTGACACCAGAGAAGAGCAGTTCTCTGGGGCTGGTGCCTCCGGGGAAACAATGTCCTCCGAAGCACACGGCTGCTTCTGCCATGAGATGAACACCCCAGGAGAAAACAAAGGACGGGATGACAGGCAACTGTCACCTTGGTACCTCTTCTCCTCTGCATCAGACTCGGGGGTGGGGGGGTGGGGTGGGGGGGGGAGGAGAAGCCTTACTGGCGAGGAACTAACTGGCCCACTCCTTCAGTGTGGTCCCTTGTGGCCCATGGCCAGGTACCCCAGGTCCTTCCCTGACTCAGCTGACAGTCATCGTTTCGACACTGGGTCATGGAAGCGCATTTAAACCCCGAGGCCTTGGGGCAGACACTCAAAGGCTCCGAACAGGGAATCCGGAGGGTGACATGGGCTACACCCCGTGGCTGCAGAAAGACCAGGGGACGGCAGAAAGCCGTAGCTTCCTGGGTGTTACTTGTTCAGGGATGTACACAACTTGGGTCCTGTCTTCCCTTCCCCCTCGGCCCCATCAGGTGCTAAGAAATGTTACCTTCTTCCTGAGTAACCTTGAAGGGTGCTAACCGAACGCCCTGGGCCCCAGCTTCTGTGAAGGAGCCTGTGGTGGCCACGCTGCTTCCCGAGGACTCTCCGGATTCCACCTTGTTGCATCACGGTCATGGCTGGCCTCTGAGTCACCGCTGGAGCCTTACGTAGCGAAGCCCTGCTGGACTCCAGTGTAGCTTCTGAGACAGAGTCCGGTGGTACCCACAGTTTACAAAGGGTGACCTGTGTCATCACTAGCATGCCTCCGGGGGGCGCTGTCCATCATATTTGCAGCATGCGGAGAGCAGCCGTGGGGTGGGAAGCCCAAGGGAATTCATCTCATTAGATGCTTCCCTGACCACTAGAGTTCCCAGCACTCCCTCGTGTAGAGATGACTCCAAACACAGCGTCCCAAGAAAAACCCATGCGTGGGAATTACATCGCCGTCACTTAATAAAATCTCACCTTTGTATGCATGGTTCAAGGCAGGGGCTGAGCTGTGATGTACTTTATAGTAATCTCTAGTCAACTCTACTACATTTTGGAAAACAAAATTCTCTTCTTTTTTTTTTTTTTTTTTTTTTTTTTTTTGGTTTTTTTTGAGACAGGGTTTCTCTGTATAGCCCTGGCTGTCCTGGAACTCACTCTGTCGACCAGGATGGCCTCGAACTCAGAAATCCGCCTGCCTCTGCTTCCCAGAGTGCTGGGATTACAGGCGTGCACCACCACCGCCCAGCTCCTTTTTTTTTTTTTTTTTTTTTTAAACACAGGGTTTCATACACCTCAGGCATACAGGCCTCGCATTTACCACATGGCTGAGAGTGGCCCTGAACTCCAGGCCTGGCTGTCTCCACCTCACAACTGCAGGGGTGACAGACACGCAAGAAAGTCCCTTTTCTTGTCCCCTTCAAACTTGGACTATTAGGGGCAGGTTGGAAGGAAATGGCTCATGTGGTTTTCTCCGAGGGGAATGTGTATTTGTCCCAGGGTCAGGATGCTAATCCAACAGAACCTGTGACCAGCAGCAATGGAAACACTATCCCAGTCCCTCTCCATGCTTACTGGTCTAATTGTGAGGGGACCTCACAAAACAGGAGTATTTGCTTAGTCACCGGAGAACATTCCAGAAGGGGAAACAGGTCTGTGGCCATTCACCAATCCAGCTGTGGCTCACCCGGGCTATGGTGACCCCAGAATCTGCCTTGCGATGTCTGCACCCCCTGACCTCTCCAAGCAGGCAAGGAACTCTTAAGCCCGCGGCACCTTCCATTTGAAGGTGGATTTTCTTCTTTCCCGTCTATGTTCCTCCTCGCTCCTCTTAAAGTTCTAGTTCCCCAAACCCTGAGATACATACTTTTATGTCTGTCTTTCACAGACGCAGCAAGAAGCCCAGAGTTTGGCGCTGACTCTTGCCAGGGCCACACGGCTAATAACCAGAGTGACAGAGAGCCAGGCCTCCTCTGGCCAGGCCTTTCCATCTGTACTGCGTTTTGGAAAACAAAACTCATTCCTTTATTGAAAAAAGTATTTTTGAGACCAGGTCCCATAGCGAGCCTTGAACCCACCACGGAGCTGACTGCAAACTTGTCTCCATGGAGCTCTGTCATTCCGGGACAAACTGTGTGAAGGTAAAGGTGAGGGAGCGTGTGGGGTAAGAACTCGGTTCTGCTCTATGCCCGGCGGAAGGTTCTAGTCGTCTGTACGAGGCAGGGAGCTGCCGTCTCCGAAGAGCACAGGCAAGAGCGTCACTCGTTATTATAATTAACCTTCCGCATCTGCGGGGGTGGTGGTGGTGGTGACGCTGCTCCATGTGATTTTGATATTCTAAAGAAAGTGCTCACAGTTCCATGAATGTCACGAACGGCCCTAAGCGGTGACACCGAGATGTTTCCGTGAACGCCCCTCTTTTGCAACTTCATAAACGTTAGGCTGCGGCGAAGTCCTGTTTGGTGGAGTCTGTTTCGTTATAAACCTGGGACAGCATTGGGACGTTGGGATGGCGCCATAAAGGAAGCAGCCCGCTTCCCTCGATAAGAAGCATGCAAAGCCACAAGTGGAGGAGACAGGACACTCGCATGCCCGCCTGGCAAGCTGTGCTGCTGGTGGCCTGAGGGACCTCCTCCATCCTCTGGCCATACACATCACCGCAAAACCCGAAATCTTCCCTTTTCGTTTAAAACCCCATGGTCTCCTAAAACCGTAAGGGCAGGACTTGCAGCTGAGTCTGAACAGAACAGCCTCGCTGTCTCTCCCTGACCTGAGAGGACTACACACCCGGTAACACCTTAAATAATATATGTCGTCACTGTCACCGTCACCAACGCAGTCGTGCAGAAAAATGACTTAGAAAAACACCACAGCAGTCCACCTTCTGCGCAAGCCTTCAGGTCACCTCCCGGTCTCACTGTGCACCGGGCCACTGGGAAGATGGTATTCACGGACTCATAGCCAGGAGGTGGCATTAAGCCCTGACTCTTGAGGCACCTCCACGGGAAGGGAGATCAGTGAGAGATAAGACGGAGCGACCGCACATCCGGAGGAGTCGGCAGTGCTGGCTGGACCAGGGGAACCCTGGGAGGCAAGAGCTTCCAGCACGCATCTCGCCACTGCCATCTTTAGCATAAACATAGGGCCAGCATGGCACAGCAGTCCAACAAAGGGATGGGCAGGCGAGTGGGTGGATGGGGAAGCGGTGGGTGGGTACATGGATGGACAGCTGAGTGGACAGATGGCTGGGTACCTGGATGAGAGGATGGGTAGGTGGCTAGAGAGATGGGTTAACTACATGGCTGAGTGGGTGGGTGGGTGGATAGAGAGGGCGAGTGGGTGGACAGACTGACAGACAGACAGGTAGGTGGACAGATGAACAGATAGATGAGTGGATAGAATGAGAGAGAGACAAGCAGGTAGATGGATGGATAGATGGGTGGACAGACTGACAGAGAGACAGGCAGGTGGATGTATGGATAGATGGATGGATGGATGGACTGACAGACAGAGAGACAGGCTGGCAGGTGAATGCATGGATGCACTAACATAGAGACAGGCAGGTGGGTGGATGGATGGATGGATGGATGGATGGATGGATGGATGAATGACTGAATGGGTGGGTGGGTAGGTGGATAGATGGGTGGATAGACTGACAGAGAGACAGGCAGGCAGATGGATGGATGAATGAATGGATGTATGGATGTATGGATGTATGGATGTATGGATGGATGGGTGAGTGTCTGACAGACAGAGAGACAGGCAGGCAGGTGGATGGATGGACAGACGAGTGGAGGACTGATACAAGAGTGGGGAGATGGGTAGAAAGAAGGCAAGCTGATTGAAAGGATGGAAGTTAAGGACGGAGTAAGAACACCATAACTATTAGCAATTTGTTAAAAATTATTCCGGGCCAGTAAGGTGGCTCCATGGGTAAAAGTTTTGGTGTGCAAGCCCGTGGTCCACAGCTGGATCCCTGGAGCACAGAGGAAGGAGAGAGCCAACTCCCAAGGCTGTCTTTCAGGCCTCTACGGGTGTGTCATGGACTGCAGGAAACACTTCTTCCGTTTTCTCCCTCTGTCCCTGCCTCTTCCTTCTCCAATTCTTAAGAAGAAGAAGAGTTCCTTAACTGGGCTGAGGAGGGCGGCAGGCCTTGTTAGGGAGCACCATTGAGAGGATGTTAGAAGAACCTGTCAGAGGTGCTCACAGGGAGGAGTTTCTCTACTCTGCCGGGGCAGATCTTTGTCGCCAGGATTGACCATGTGACCTCCCACTCCAGCAAAGCCAGGGAGTACCATGCAGAGCACTGCAAGGATGCTAACATGTAACATGTGAGCCCAACTCTTTAAAGTGGGTAACCGGGGGGAAAAAAACCAGCCCGGAAGGGGACTCACTGAAACCGTTCATAACGGCAAGTCTGCTGGGGACTGCAAATTATCTGAAGTGTGTGTGTGTGTGTGTGTGTGTGTGTGTGTGTGTGTCTGATAGTTTGCATAACAGAGACCTACATTTTAAACATTTGATTCGTGTGGTGTTGGGACAGGACCTGGGACACTGTGCACGCTAGCTACAGAAGTGCTCTGCTCTGAGCTGTGCCCCCAACCCCTCTCTCTGTACTCTGAAATTCCTGTGCAGTTTTGTTGCAATGCTGGGCTCAAACTCGGGACTCCTGCGCACACTAGGCAAATGCTCTACCGAGCCACATCCCTAGTCTGCAAGTATCTCGTTCATACTGAGAAGACATTTTCTTTTTTCCTTTTTCCCCCGTTTGAGAAAATTCTATGTCAGACTAGCAAAAGTGCAGCCATTCCCCGACCCCTCCTGTGAGTCCTGTATCTGGGCACCCTGTAGAGTGTGTGGCTTGAAATCATTTTGAGGGGAAGATACTGTGCTCACACGAACCCTGTTGGGACTTTTATTCCCTAAGTCCATCCTCTTACCAAGGCACAAGGACTGTACGCCGACCACACTGACGCTGCGTTTTATAGGAGCTCCAGACAGACAGCTGAACACAAACTCTGGGTCACTTACATGAGGCTCTGAACATTCTTATTCTATGTCCTGGGAAGGACAAGATCCCGGGACCTCCCCGTACCAGGATCAAGTGGCAACTGATAGAGCACAATAATCTGATCAGAACCATTCACAGTTAAATCACAGCTTCAGCAGGGAGCCATGAACTGGGAGCAGTGTCAGAGGTGTCTGTCTCAGTCTGTGGGTTGACGTGCAGATGTCGAGGCAGAGGGATGGCCCAGTTTGCAGTCGGCCTTGGCTACAGACTGAGACAGTCTTACAAACACATGCTTGGATAATCTCTTCCCCGCCACGTGTACACACAGACCACAGCTGACTCTCAGACAGACGCCTTCTCCTGCCCCGTTCCAGCCCAAGCTGACCCGGGGCTTCGCTAGGCCCTTGCCGGGGGCCCTGGGGCAGCCCCTGCTTTCCGGGTGAACAGTGGGCATCTGTTTTCCCCGGCTGTGGAGAGGAACAGCCGTACAACTTAAATCACATTAAATAAGCCAGTGGACCCTGGTGGGCGCCGCAGCACCATTCTGACTCCTTACAGCGCCTCCAATTTTGCTACTTCAGCTAAATCATTTCTCAGTCCCTTCTTGGGAGTCTGTAAATGTCGCCATCTGGGACTGTAAACATTAGAATAAGGAGCCGTAAAAAATATCAGTAAACCAATTAAAAGCTCAAGCAGCAGTAAACCCTTCTAGCATTACATCTAAAACACAACAGCAGACCCCGCCCCCGCCGCCCCGCCCCCACCCCCACTGAGCTAAGTCAGCATCCTGGATCAGCAGTTTGCAAAGATTTTTTTTTCTTACTTCTCACAAGAACTCATGAGCACCCACCTGGAGCCCAGGAAAGCTGGAGACCATTTCAGCACTCAGCCACGGAGCAGAAAAGATGGGAGAGCCCAGCGGGGCGGTGGTGGCACACGCCTTTAATCCCAGCACTTGGGAGGCAGAGGCAGGCCGATTTCTGAGTTCGAGGCCAGCCTGGTCTACAAAGTGAGTTCCAGGACAGCCCGAACCCTGTCTTGAAAAAACAAAAAACAAAACAAAACAAAAAAGATGGGAGAGCCCTCTGCCTCTGACCCCAGACAGCAAATGTCATCAATACTGACTGTCAAAGCAGACCAATGGCTTTGAAACTGGACCATTCAGGGAGAAAAAGGCAAAACAAAACAAACTGAATTTAAATCATAGCTGGGAACTGACTAATACCCACTTAAATCAAACTTCAAAAGAGAGGAAACTGTGGCCCACAATCACAAAAAAGGGAATCTGCCTGTGGTGGTTGTGTGTGTGTGTGGGGGGGGGGGTGTTGCGGCATAAAAGCTCTCCCGCTGAGTTCTTCAAGCCACACAATCACCCTCTGAAGTAAGTATAATTGTGATCCTGTCCAACTTTTAAGATAAGAAATCCAGGGCGCAAAGCTGGTCAAAGGTTTTCTCGAGGACACACGACACTTGAGAGACAGTCCCAACGCTGATCTTGGAACCGAGTCTATTTCTCTGCTCTATGACCTGTGGCAGGCACGAGGCCAAGGCGGAGGGACGAACACACTGGGGTACTGTTGTGTGCTGGCTGCCCTCGTAGCAATGTGGGGCGCTGACCTTAGCTAATCCCGCCACCGGCGGGGTCTGCATTTCTATGAAGATGCTTCCAGTTCTCCCTCCCCTCCTCCCACGCAGAGCTGATTCATCCCAAGTGAGAAGGAGACGCAGGATGTTTAATTAGAAGTAACATCTTCCGCTGCCAGGACGCCATGCTCTAATCCTGAAAGAACAGGTGGTTTCCAAGAAAGCCAGATAGTACAAAGAGCCACCTCCAACAGGGATTGATCCACGGTCCCTGGGTTCCTGCTCAGCTGTGATAAGAATCAACTTGCTGAAAAGCCTGGTGCCCATCTCCCGTCTCCCACCTCCCGTCGAGGGAGCTCAGGCTGCAGAGTACCAGGCAGGGAGTGCGGGGTGGAGAGAGAATGCTCTGGCAGCTGACGAGGAGGGCCTGGTGCCCTGCTTCCTGTGAACAAGGGATCTGGTGGATACACAGATTATCCTTCCAGCCTACAGATGGGGAAACTGAGGCTCGGGGGGCGGGGGGGAAGCTGTCACGATCAGGTGAGGCTGTGTTGGGATCTGGGGGACTGGGAATAATTGACTGACATTAGATACATCCAGTTCTGGCATTCTGCTCCACAGGAAAGCGAACAGGGAAGCCTGGATTTGAACAGGAGATAGGGGGTGGGTGCACTGTGGATACTCCTGGGCTAATTTCCCCTGAGCACGGAGACCTTCCAGCAGTAGGCATTTTGTAGAGAGTCCCCAGTCAGGGGATTAGGCCTGAGGACCATCTCGCCGACAACCCCTCAGCATCCTTGGACTGTTTTACCAGCAGACTCTAAGAGGATAGGTCAAGCTTGCAGGTGGAACTAGACTCCACTTCCGTGAGACCTCGAGTTAAAGAGGAATGTCAGACACCCTTCTGGAGCGAGGAGGGCTTGCCCTCTGGCATGAAGGGACATGGGAGGGACGGGGCAGACGGATAAAATAAGTCTCTGTCTTCACCAGGTGCGTGGGTGGAGCCACGCCCAACAGGGACCCGATATGTAGTGGAAATTTCTTCCCAGACTTTTCTCTCTTACTGAGTGTGGCTCTCCCTCATCCGCTTCCCAGGCCTACGAAATGAGCTTCCATGCCCCCTGTCCAAATTTGGTGTCTCTAACACACTGACAACTTCTGGAGAAATGTTTTCTCCCAGGCAGAAGAGCCACGATACCTCTACTCTCTAAAAGATTTGGCGTCAGGTTATAAAATGGCCCAATTTAGCCTACCTCTTCCAGGACACAGGGAGGGGACCGAATGTGACCAATACCCAGGGAACTAGAGGCCCAGGCTGCTGACCCCTTACGTTCTGGGGCCTCGGATCTAGTCCTAGTGTGGTGCCTGGCAGACCTCCTGGGTTTAAGAACAGATCAGCTGAAATCATCAAAACTACCTCACCGGCTATCTTCTGGCATCTTCTCCAGCAGAGGTGCTCAACCCGGGAGGGGAGAGCGACCCCACAAGGGGTCGAATGACCTTTTCACAGGAATCACTTAAGGCCATTGGAAAAACACAAGTTTTTACCATTTACAACAGTAGCACAATTATAGTTATGAAGTAGCAATGTAAATAGCTTTACGGTCGGGGGTTGGGGGGGTCACCACAGCGCGAGGAGCTGTATTAAAGGGTCGCAGCGTTACTGGGACAGGCGGTGACCAAGAGAAGTGGTTCCTCCGACTCCCGGGTTCTCATCCAGTTCATATAGCCGCAGGGGAGCAGAATGTGACCACGCATGGGACATTAAACTCCTGATGGCCACATTTGAGAAGAGGGACATTCTTGAATAACAAATCCTTCCCAAGAGCTAGTCAATATAAAATGCTAATGAGACCATCCGCTTTCTTTATTTGCACTCAGACCTGACAATATTTCCCAATGCATTGGTTGCTCGGAGGAGCTGGAGGCCACCGCATGGCGCCGTAGATTGCGAGGGCAGAGGATGAGCGGACAGTAATGCTTCCAAGGGGAGATGGCGGCACGTAACACAGTGATTGGCTGCTATGATGACGTCACACCCATAGTAACACAGTGATTGGCTGCTATGATGACGTCACACCCGCAGTAACGCAGTGATTGGCTGCTGTATGACATCACACCCATTGTAAGGCAGTGATTGGCTGCTATGATCACTTTTTTTGTTGTTGTTTTTGTCATCCTTGGCAAACACTCCTAAGACACCACGCTCCCCATTCAGGATGATGGCCTACAGATGATACGGGGCTCAGATCCTGGGCCCTTTATCGACTGTATGCTCCCAGTTCTTGAATTCAAAGCCAGTCAGGACCCTCCCTCCCCGCCCCTCTAACACATCCTTTTTACAGTAGAGGTCAAAGGACAAGGTAACTGGGGCCCTCTGTAAGCTGTGAAAGGACCCACGGTGGATATTAAAGGAAAGGAAGAGGTTTATAAAGTACCCTCAGGCGGCCAGCCCAACTGGGTTCAGATCCTGGCTCACACCATCCTGACTGTGTGACCTCACGCTCTCTGTGCCTCAAGGGCCACTACGAGACCTGCCAGAGCAAATAAGCTTAAATGTCTGGTTCTTGCTTGGCACCCAGAGGGAGCTGCTCTCACCACCATGGAATATGCAAGACCTGTAGATAGATGGGGGCTGGGCGGGCTCTGAAGTGGTCACCCGGGTCCTAGGGCTGTGCCCATGATAGACATGTGAGGTACAGTCTCAGAAAGAGACTCTTTGGAGACAGAACCTTTCCAGAAGAGCATACATTAAAGTTGTGCTCTTAGGATAGCCCTAACGCTATAAGACTGGCATCCAAGAGAAATGTCTAGAGAGATGGCTGAGGAGGAGGATGACATGGACACGGGCCAGCCAAGCAGGCAGGCCCCGAGTCCCACCTTTGCCTCATGGCCCTCAGAGCAGACAGACTCTACCTGCGTCTTCAGCTTGAATTTCCAGACTCAGAAAGGGTCTGGTGTTCCAGCTCTGTCTGTGGCTTCTTGTCCCACAGCCAACAGGCTAACCCGGGAAGATGCACCCCTAGCTCACTTCATCTCCCCTGGGAGATTCTGAAATGGGACTCACCAGGTCCCCCCACCCCCACCCCCCTTCACGGGGCTTGTAAAACCTGCTCCGGGGCCAGAGCACGCCACTGGACTGTCGCCATGGAAAAGTACTAGGAAAGGTGGGCCGGTCCCTGAACACTGAGAACTCTGTTCCCTTGCTACTTTCAGAGAGCCCCTCTGTGAGCTTAAAGGGAAAGAAAGCCTGTCTTTATTCCGGGCCGGCCTCTCTTGGACACCATGCTGTGGGCTGGGCCAAGGCAGACAAGCAGTCCCTCACTGAACCAGGTCTGTCCCGCCACTCCGGAGCCCTTGGTCCCACACAGGCATTTGTGGCCACTGGAGCCCTGGGATGAAGGCGGAGGCCCTGCTCAGTGACCCGCCGCTCAAGGGCCCGTTTATTCAAACACATGAGTACCTGGAAATTAGGAGAAAGAAAAACACCTTTCAAACTCCAGCAATTCTGAGACAAACGAGTTGCTAATTTTCCTAGCTGTGCCATCCAATGTGTGTTCCTTGTGCGAGCGTGGGAGGCGGCCCTGCCTGCCACAGAATCTGTGAGGTTTTTGTTTTTTTGTTTTTCTTTCTCTATCTGTGGTAGAAGAAACAAGGGGCTGTCTCTCCCAGACCAACTCTTGGTTCCAGAAAAAAACGTTTACCTGAGAGGCGGGTCCTCAAGACTCCACTCTCTTCTCCTGGTGGCTTTTTAATTTCTAGTCCATCATGCCGGTTACCCAGAAGAATCAGCTAACTAGAGCAAGCCCCGTGTTGACTGTCTGTTCCCCATCAACCTCAGCCTGAAATGGAAAGTTCTAGAAAGAACGACAAGGTTCCAAATTGTTGCCATTCTGAGCAGTCTGGTGAGATCTAGGGCAGTTCTGCCTGGGTCAGCCCCTCTGTTCAATGAATCCTAGAGGTCCCTACCTGCCTGATGGTAACTCCGTAACTGTTTTAGTCACTGGGTCAGCTGTTACGCTGTTACCACACTGTGCCTATGCTCAAGTAACCTCTGCTGGGTTTACTAATGGCCTCCGAGTGCAACCTCGCTTTAATTGTTCTGTCTTAGCCCTGTTGTTGATGCCTGGCCACGATTAATGAATGAATTAAGCATCACAGCATATAAAGAGCGTGTGGCAGCTTCAGACCCCACTGGGAGTCTCAGGCACACTGCTGCTGTGATTAGGACGGTCACAGCTCACCCACAACTCCCGTGGCTGCCTGCTCCTGGAGGTGGAAGGACTTAAAACATTTATTCTCTGCTTGTCTGTCTGTCTGTCTGTCTGTCTGTCTCTCTCTCTCTCTCTCTCTCACCAGAGAAAGACCAAACAGTATTAAAGATGCTTTGCAGACCAGGGAAAGAACTCTGACAGATTTTGTTTCCTCTCATTTGTTTTGTTTTGGCTTGGTTAATGAGTACAGGATCTTGCTACAGAGCCCAGCTGAAAATCAAACTCATAATCCTCCTGCCTCAGCCCCCTGAGTCCCGCAAATACAAGTAAGCACCAGGACACCTGACTGTGGAAAGTACTAGAAAATTAGAGACAAAAAATGGAAACCGTGGGTTAGTGCCCACAGCCTGGAGCCCAGAGCTGACCTGGGCGACGCTGTCAGATTCTCTGTGGCTTTAAGTGACACAGGTGGTCAGGGCCACCTGTTCTTCGAAGTTCAGAGGCAGCATCTGTCAGAGGCCTTCCCCAGCAGGCTGTCCTTTGACAGAACTCTGTATGACAAACAGCGGGACTTTGCCAACGTGTATTAGAAAGCACAGACCTGGGCTGGAGAGATGACTCCGTGGTTAAGAGCACTGACTACTCTCCTAGAGGTCCTGAGTTCAATTCCTGGCAACCACATGGTGGCTCACAACCTTCTGTGTGGGATCTGATGCCCTCTTCTGGTGTGTCTAAACACAGCTACAGTGTACTCATACAAATAAAATAAATATATCGAAAGAAGGAAAGAAAGAAAGAAAGAAAATAAATAAATAAATAAATAAATAAATAAATAAATCAATCAATCAAGGAATCAAGGAATCAGGAAATCAAGAAAGAGCATGACCCTGAGCTAAACTACCTCTGTACTTGAGAGACAAGTGCTTGGGTCAAGAAATGAACCCTAGCCGGGCAGTGGTGGCGCATGCCTTTAATCCTAGCACTTGGGAGGCAGAGGCAGGTGGATTTCTGAGTTTGAGGCCACCCTGGTCTACAGAGTGAGTTCCAGGACAGCCAGGGATATACAGAGAAACCCTGTCTCAAAAAAAAAATCAAAATATAGAAAATTAAAAAAAAAAAAAAAAAGAAATGAACCCTGAACAGAAGGACTGGAAATAGTGGACACAACACAAGGCCTTGTCTTCTCTCCTACACTGAGCACCGGTCTCCAAGACACTGCAGCCACAGCTTAAAGGTGTGTGTGGCTCTTTATCTCCCTGGCTGGGGCAACATCTGAAGGCCGCAGGATAGAGAGAGCACTGCTACTAATATCTCGGAATAATCAGCAAAAGCCCGTGTGTGTGTGTGTGTGTGTGTGTGTGTGTGTGTGTACACACACACACACAGACACACACATTTTATATTATGTTTCTGTAACTCAGTTATGCTCCTGAGTTTTGTAGATGATGTCAACAGTGTGTCATCATGTCAAAGGTTAACATGTGCATCCTGACGTGCTCATTTGGTTCAAAATTACTGAATTACTGTATTTCCTATCTTTTTTTAAAAAGCTCTCTCCATTTCTTGTAACACTTCCTCCATATTGACTTTCTGATATATTCTGTCTCGAGTCAGGGCAGCTGGACTTTGCGAGTGAACTCTGGCGTGGGAAGGCCTGCGCTCTTCATCCAAGCCCCTGATCTCCAGCCTCAGGGCTCTGAGGTGGGCCCTGAGGGATCTGAAGCCCCCAGGCACCCTTGCGAGGCTGGCCCGCCACCCTGACATCGCTTTCATTCATCAGAAAACAACATAAAGAAACACAAAGAAACTCAGCGAAGTGGAAAGGCCCGCCTAATCTCCAGCACGAGGTCAAAAGGAGCAGGGAACACCACAGGTCAGTCACTACGGAGACACCCAACCGTGAAGAGGGCTCGGCACCTTCCTGGCAGCCCAACAGTGCCCCCTCTCATGGCTGCCCCTGGCTCCTGGATTATACAAACTTTGTATTCCCTGTTTGCTGGTCATTCTCGTGGATTCCAGGAAGGGGCGAGACAGACCAGACCCAAGAGAGCCACACTTGGATGGAAGAGGAGGGCGATCAGAGGGGGGACAGCTCCTTTCTGCAGCCCAGGGTGGACCCCTCCAGACCGATCTCACCCAGGCCTGATGGTAGAGACACCAACCAGGATGCCTCCCCGTGATTGCGGCCTCCGCTTCAGAAGATGAGAAATCACTCTAGTGTTCCCAGGGAAGTTGTTAGTGCGCATGAACACGGGTGGGTGGGCGAGTGCGTGTGCGGCTGGCCCGTTATGTGTTTCTTCTTCCAGGGGTGAAAATGGAACCAGGGACTTGCACATGCAGGACAATGTTCTATCTGTAACTACATTCCCAGTTCATACTGTGAGTATCCTATCACAGTTAAAATAAGAAGGCGGGGCTGGAAAAACGGCTTAGTGGATAAAGACGTCTGTCCTCCAAGCCTGGAAACTTGAGTTCCAACCAGTATTACACAGTATAGAAGGAACGATTGGTGTGCTTGCGCTCGCTCTCTCTCTCTCTCTCTCTCTCTCTCTCTCTCTCTCTCTCTCTCTCTCACACACACACACACACACACACACACACACACACACAAATAAATAAATATGTAAAATAAATTAAATTAAAACCCTGATGCTCTCCAGGCCCAGGGCAGAGCGGACAGGCTGGAGTGGACATCGAGCTACCTTCTTTAGCTCGGGATGGATGGACGCCAGCCACTCTGCTGCGCTCCCCACACCCGTGGTCGCCTTCCCAGTGGGGCTTACAGATGGCGCCCTGGAGGCTAGGCCCTGACCGTTTCCTGCACGGCTGAGCTAGTGAGCAGTAAGTATACAGCCCCAAGCTGTTTTCTCAATGGCAGTGACAAAGTCCTCGTGCTGTGCTCCCCTTAAGGAGCTCAGGCATGAAACACCCGCCTCGACCCGTAGCCGTCTCCCTGGGTCTATTCCAGCCGAAGGCGAGCTCTCGCTCTGGCCCATGTCCACTTGGGACTAGAGACACCTCTCCTTCCTTCCTGTACTCTCACCAGTCACACAGCTATCCCCAGCTCCTGCCTAGGGACGGTTTAGCTATCTGGAGGGGTGTGTGTGTGTGTGTGTGTGTGTGTGTGTGTGTGTGTGTTTAGTTTTTGAGACTCGGTCCATGCTTGGGGCCAGGAAGGGTCAGTAAGCAATGGAAAGATCAAGTTTGGTTGGTTTTTCTTTTTTGTTTTGTTTTTTTTTAATTATTAGAGTGAAGAAAAATTAAATAAATAAGAAAGGAGCAGTACCGAGATGAAGCTGTGGACCCTGGATTTGTCTCCTCAGAACCTTCCAGAATGGCTTTGAACCACTCACTTCTGTCCCGCTCGTTCCCAAGCAGAAGGAAGTGGCCAGGGGCCCAAGAGACAAGGCTAGCCCTTGGCAATAAAAGGGACGGCGCCGGGTGTCTCTGCTGCTCCCTGAGTTGGACTCTTTAACAGGGGCTTCTCAGGTCATGTTCATTTCCAGCGGTGGTCACAGCAGAGCCCAGAGCGGGGACGGTCTGCTGCACGTGTCGCAAGCCTTCCCTGCAAGATGTAAAGGCGGTCTGGGCTGACCCACTCCTGGCCACTGAGAATTTGAGAAGAGAACCGCGGATCGCTTCCATGTGAGTGAGTACCAAATTCCAAATCAGGTTTCGTAAATCTATCGTTCCATTTTTTTTTTTTTAATGGAAGTAATCAATGATAACAAGGCTTCAGCAAACCTTAGAAACGCATCCAATGGCAAGAGCGCTGGACAGCCTCCGATAAGGAGATGAACTGAGCACTTTGCCACTAAGGGGCTGAAGACAATCCCGTGTGTAAAAGGTCACACTGGCTATTAGAAATGGGTGTAAACATGAAGGATACCATGAAGAATATGATCTCTGTGCTGGGCTAGGGATCCCTGGACATGAAGGATACCATGAAGAATATGATCTCCGTGCTGGGCTAGGGATCCCTGGTCTGGAATTTCATTCGTCGCTTTTTTTACCTGCTGGAAAAAATTGTTTATACACGAAATAGCACAGAGGCTATCTGAACGCTTGGGTTCATTCTGTTTTATATCTACATTACACAGCCTGAAACCACCTAAAATTTTTAACTTCATTTTATGTGTCTACGCCTACACACACACACACACACACACACACACACACACGTGCACCTGATATGCATGCAGTGCCCATGGAGATCAGAAGAGGGTATGGGATCTGGAACCGGAGTTACTGACAGTTAGTTGTGTGATTTCACGTGGGTGCTTCAAATCCAGCCGGACTCCTCTGCAGGGAATTACTTGTACAACACAAGTTACTCTTAACCTCGGAGCCATCTCTCCAGCCTAGCCTGAGACCACTTTGAAAAATACTTCCAACAGGTTACATCATGGGAGGGTCAGGTGTGAAACTTTCACCTGTGACATCAGAAATGGTTGTGCTTTTGAAGCACTTTGGGTTTCGACTTTTTTTTTTTTTTTTTTTTTTTTCTGATAAAGTAAGACAATTATCCTCTGAGTTGTCTGTGGTTTCGGAATACAGAATGCGAATCTCAGAGATAGGACTCCTGTGCCTCACATCTTAACCACCCTTGAGTGCTTAAGCGTGGTACTGAGTAGCACCTACTCTGTGCAGGACCCTGGGTCAAAGTTCTTCTATGCTTCTGAGGTTTCAGAGTCAGACCACATCCCACATCCCAAGGAATCACCCTGTTGGGGACACCTGGCCACCTCTTCTCTGCCCGGCAGCCTGGATACATGTCCTTATTCTCTTTTCTCCTGAGCCCCTTCCTGGGCCTGATTTTTCCAAGCAGGGTATTTGGGTGACCTTTCTAACGAATCCCTCAACACATGGGCTTCAATCGGAGAGTGACTCGGCTAACGCTTTATTATAGCACGGATGGGTTATTTCAGTCATGGTACCCAGAGTTAGGAAAGAAGTCTGGCTAGACTCAAAGCGGGATACAGTGACCCCCGAGTGACACCAGTGGCATTCTTAGGTCCCTAAACTCCAGCCATGTGACCTCCTCAGTCTTTCATTTCAGGGAGAACCCAAATGATGACAAGGAACCGAAGACCTTCCTGTAATGACTTTACCCCGTGTTCGGCACAGAAGACAGAGCCCATGGCTTTGTTATTAGGGAGGACGACGAGTACCCCTGTGACACGCCCCTTGCTCTCCCTTGCCCCGCCTCCTCTTGGCGGCCACCCCCACTCTCCTTTAGAGCAGCAGTTCTTAACCTGTGGGTCATGACCCCTGGTGGTGGGGGGCACTGACCAACCCTGTGAGGGGGGGATGGTCGGAAAATATCAGATATCCTGCATGTCAGATATTTACATTATGTTCAAAACAGTAGCAAAACTACAGTTACAAAATAGCAACGAGGAAACTTTATGGTGGGGGGGGGGGCACCACAACAGGGTCACAGAGTTAGGAAGATTGAGGACCGCTGCTCTAGAGGTGGGTAATTGATGGGGCACCTCCCGGGGGCCTGGGGCTGCCAGGACAGAGTTCAGGGGCAGCAGGTACCTCCAGGGAAGTGTCCTATCGGTCCAGCCTCTGCATTGTCATCCACTAAAATTCCTAAGGTTTCCACAGACTCTGGTGGTCCCCTGACCGTCACTGCATGGGGGTCTGCTCTCTGCTGTTTACTCTCTTTGAACTCTAACCCCAACACTCAGGGCTGTCCTGATGTCACATGGCTAACTCCACGACAGCGGTCCAGATGAACTAGTAGGTTAAAGATCACCTCCTCTTCCCTCTCTTTCCTTTTTCCTTTCTCTGCTCCTCCCCCTTTCTCCTCCTTCAACCACGATTTCACGAGGGGATCATGAGGGGAGGAAGCGGCAGGCCCGCCTCTCTAGCTTGGTTCCACTTGCTCTGTTGAGTTATCCAGATTGGAGCCGAAATCCCGCTTCGGTGCCCTCAGGCAGGAGGCTGGGCCTTAGAAACTCATTTTACCTTGCCTGAGACAGACACGTAACAACATGTGCGTAACAGATTGACTATAAAAATTAGAAATACTACGTGCAAAAACGCCCTGTAATGTAATACGCTGCCCTCTACACGGAAAATACTTAACACGTGATAGCTAATACTACTGTTGTAATGACTGTTAATAATCACCTCACAACCCACCCCGCGCCCCACAGCCACAAAGACCAGCTACCTCTGCGGACAGCTCAACCCGTACTCTACTGACGGTCTGAAAAAAGCCGTGAGAATGTCCCCCTTCCAACTTGCCTTGTCCCCCAGGATCTGATGGCATGGCCAGAAAAACCCGGCTCCACCCTGGCTGTGGGCTGATCTTGGCCTCAGTTTAGCCAATATGAGGAATGGTGCCTTCGTTAGGGTTTTACTGCTGTGAACAGACACCATGACCAAGGCAACTCTTATAAGGGCAACACTGAATTGGGGCTGGCTTACAGGTTCAGGGGTTCAGCCCATTATCATCAAGGCAGAGCATGGCAGAGTCCAGGCAGGCGTGGTGCGGGAGGAGCTGAGTTCTACATCTTCATCTGAAGGGTGCTAACAGAAGACTGACTACCAGGCAGCTAGGATGAGGGTAGTAGAGCCCCTGCCCACAGTGACACACCTACTCCAACAAGGCCACACCTACTCCATCCAACAAGGCCACACCTCCAAACAGGGCCACTCCCTGGGCCAAGCATATTCAAACCACCACAAATGGGTAGAAAATGAAAGAGAGGAAGCGATGAGGGACTGACTAGGATTGGAGTGTCCCCCCTCCCCTTTATGGTTCAGACAGCTCTGTCACTCTGTGTTCTCAGGCCTCAGGGTCCCAGTGGCTTATCTCCGTGGTCGCCGTCTCAGAGAGTTCCCTATCTTGTGGGTTCTGAGTCACTGCTCAGCCCAGGGGGCCTGTGTGAGTCTCTCAAGCTGAATTCTGTGTCTGGTCAGGCTCTCCTAACCCAGTAACTCGCTCTGACAATCCCTCACAGGATCATCTCTGAAATGCGTTCAGTGAAGGATGACACGGAGACATTGAGAAGCATGTCCCCAGAGAGGCTTATGGCCTAGCCTGTAGGGTGGAAATCGCACAGTAAAAGCCACGGGCAGACCCAGCAATTCTCAATCAGGGAGTGTGCATTTCTTACAACGGCAAAAGAGTAGAAACAAGCAGGCCAGGCCAGAAGCTACCATCGTGGAAGTTAGGGTGTGGGGTTTTCTCCCTGAGTGGCTTCATGGAGGACATTACCACAAGGTAATGTCCCTTCCCACCCATGACAGGGCAGGTCTGTGTCACAGAGAGAATCCTGCCCCAAAGACAGCATTTGTGACCATGGTGGTTTGAATGAGAATGGCACCCCGTAGGCTCTCGTGTTTGAATACTTGGTCTCTAGTTGGTGGCACTGTTTGGGAAGGATTAGGAGGTGTGGCCTTGTTGGAGGAGGAGTGACCTTGGAGGAGGCGTGGCCTTGTTGGAAGTTGTATGTCACTAAGGGGTAGGCTTTGAGGTTTCAAAGTTAACACATTCTGCTCTATGCTTGTGGGTAAGTTGTGAGCCCCCGGCTACTGCCCCGGCACCATGCCAGCCTGCCTGCCTGCCTGCTGCCTAGCTCTCTGCCATGACAGTCGGTCGTAGACTCTAATCATCTGCAATCGTGAGCCTCGCTGGTTCTAACTCCAATTCAACCACATACCCATGTCTCCACCTATGGAGGCCAGAGTTTAACACCAGGGGCCCTCCCCTGATAGGACAGAGTTTCTCACTAATCTCATCGTTTACGCTAGACTGGGAGGCTAGACTAGGAGCCTGCCACTCCCTGGCTCCCTAGTGCTGGGTCTACAGGTCCATACCACTACGCCAGCTGTTGTGCTGCTGCTGCTGCTGCTGCTGCTGCTGCTTCTCCTCCATCTTCTTCCCTCCTCTTCCCCTCCCTCTCCCCCTCCTTCTCCTCTCTCCTCCCTCGCCCTCCCTCCTCCTCTTCCTCCTCCTCCTTCCTGAGCTTCTGGCGATCCTTAGACTTCGGCAGCACTTTAACCTCTGTGCCATCTCCCCAGCTGCCAGGACCTTGTGCATGCCAGGACCTTGTGCATGCCAGGCAAACGCTCTACCACTGGGGCCCCACCCTAGCCCTTAGGCGTGATTGGTTCTGTTTCTAGATATGATCTAAACAGCGACAGAACACAGCAGATAAGACTCTTATTGTGGAACAATATTTATCAAGGTAAAAAAAATCTTCATAATCTATTAAGTACTGTGAAGTACGTATGAGATATGATCTAATCTTCTGAAACTTTTTTGTGCTTTTGTGTACTCAAGAAAGACCATTAGAAGATAAATTTAAACGTTTATAATAATTACCTCGGAGCAGAGGGATTAAGTGCTTCTCTTTTTTCTTCGGGTTTTACCTATTTTTTTTTCTGCAGAAATGATCATTTTACAGTCTGAAAGGAAGTGTACTTAAAGACACAGCTTTCCACTATATTCTTTAAGTGGGGGAGTTTAGATTTTATTTTATACGAAGTGGAAAACATTGGGCTCCAGTTGTCAAAGGGAGTCGGCTGATGTGCACAAGGCTAACGTGGAAAAGAAGCACACCTCTCAGCTGCCCTTAGTTTCTCTGCTGCTACCACACAACCACAGCCAGCCCAGCCTCTCCTCCACAGACCCAGAGACTGGGGACGAATTCCTGGGCAAAGTCACAGTCGTGGTTCTTTATTTGGTTTTACTGCACAGAACCCACCCCACTCCTGGTGACAGGGACAGCCAGTCCACATGCATGAGGTAATCCGGCCATCCCTGGCACTGCTAGAAACACCTCTGCTTAGTCAGAATGAGTGCCAGCCCGCCCCCCCCCAATCCCCCACACCCACTGACGGTGGTGAGAGGTCTCCCTGCAAACTTTACCACTGTTCCCGCGGCTGATACAGAGAAGGCCATCAGCAGACATGGGGCTGACTTAAGGAGGAAGGCTCGCCGCACTTACAAGGCCTTCTTGTAGTGTGAACAAGGAGTTCAGGGTTGAGTCTGACACATGGGGGCGTGGTCCTCACCCAGCCTCAGGTCACAAGTATAAAAGAAAAGGTATCCGCTGTGACAGAGGCAATGGCCAAGGAGAGCAGAGAGCACAGGTGTGGGAAACTAAACCTCTATTGGCTGTGTTAAAAGACTTAGGGTGGTGGCCCTCCCTCCAGAAGTGATGAGGATGGGTGAGGCTGGAGGGCGGGGCCCCAGGATGCCATAAGTGGCTCTTGCGCGCTCTGGTCAACAATAAACTCTGGTCAGAGAGGCCAAGCAGAAGCCCCCTCGGTGTCATGGACTCGTGGGTCCATGAGCAAAATACACGGGACATGTAGTTCCTCCTGCTCTGCCATCCTCACAGGAAGCACCCGAGGGAGAGGGAGCCAGACCTGCATGGGTGACGTTTAGGACAGGAAGGGGTTGGCCAGGGAGAGGGGATGGGGGAGGAGGTGACAGTGGTGAAGGCTGAGATGGGCTGCGGCAGAAAGCAGGGGTGCCCGGCGGTAGGGCAGAGGCACACTCGGGGGTGGGGAGCAAAAGAGGAGACTAGAGGGACCAGGGTCACAGGGACTTCTGCCCCACGCCGCGGGGGAAGTAAAAAGGCAGCGCCGGCTGCATTCGTCACCAGAACGCCAGAACATCCTCGCCAGGAGCCCGTTGGCAGCACTCCGGATGTGATCATCGGTAAAGGTCCCGGATGCCTTTGGCTTGGGCAAACAGCTGGAAGGCACGTGCCACAAGCCAGGCTATGCTGAAGGTACCACACCAGCCAGTGTGACCATGGCTACCAGCGGGGCTGGTGAGAGGCGCTAGCTCACCTGCTGGAAGCCTGGCCTGGGGTGCAAACCTCTTGTCCTGGGGCTGGGTGGAGACCTCACCAGGGTGACCTCGCTTGCTTTGGGGACTGTTTTATTCTCCTCCCCCCCTTATTGGGGGGTTTGTTTATCCTTTCATTTCCTAGTTTGATTTCCTTTTAATAAAGCTCTAATCTTCTCCTGGCTCACCTCATGGGAAAAGGGATTAGTCACAGTGTGGCAGGCAGGAGGGGAGAAGGAAGGGTTGGAGCCACAGAAGCTCTGGCCTAGCGGGGTGCAGAAGCACCTCCAGATTGTAGGAGGGCAGAGAGCAAATCCAGAAGTGACCTGTTGTGACACCCTCTGGGGCTACTTCTTCCTCAGTCCAAGGCATACTTGCAACACAAGTAGCTTCTTCCCAGAGCTCCAGCCCCAGCCCAGTGCCCCCGACTCCGAGTGAGGTACATGCAATCGCTTCTCGCACCCGGTTCCTCTCTGGAAAGAGAGGGGTACAGATGCTGAGAGCGAGGATGATTGCAAGTTCAGCCAGGAAAGCACAGACGCAAGACAAGGTGAGTATGACTGGCCATCTCAAAAAAAGAAAGAAGGAAAGAAGGAAAGAAGGAAAGAAGGAAAGAAAGAAAGAAAGAAAGAAAGAAAGAAAGAAAGAAAGAAAGAAAGAAAGAAAGCAGGGCTGGAGAGATGGCTTGGGCAGTTAAGAGCACTGGCTGCTCTTGCAGAGGTCCTGAGTTCAATTTCCAGCAACCACATGGTGGCTCACAACCATCTGTAATGGGATGTGATGCCCTCTTCTGGTGTATCTGAAGACAGTGCCAGTGTATTCATATACATTAAATAAATAAATAAATAAATAAATAAATAAATAAATAAATTTCAAGTTAGGGCTACCGAAAGGACAGCACACAGGCTGGGCGAGATGCCCAGGAAGAGACATCCAGCTGTGGGGCCCAGCTGTGCCAGCTGCAGATGGCAGCGAGGCTGGGCTGCCTTTGAAGGAAGATCGTTGGCTGCCGGGCAGACACTGCAGGTTGGCCACAGAATCTGGCCTCGGGGCAAAATGGAGCCAATGGAGACCACTTTAAAAAAAAAGTGACAAAAAGACCTCAGCTGAGAGGTTGGTCCATGCCATAGAGGAGAATACTGATTTACTTACTTATTTTGGGGGGGGGGGGGCGGGGACAATATCTCTAGTCCAGGCTGGCCTCGAATGTACAATGTAGCTAAGGCTAACCTTGAACTCCTGATCCTCTCCCCTCTCCCCTCTCAGGTTGAGAGTTTATGCAGTGCTGAGGATTGGACCCCAGGCTCTGTGTATGCTAGGCAAACATTCCGAGCTATATCCCCAATCCCTAAATGCAATTTCGCCCATGTGCATTTAAAGTATGCATTTAGAACTGTCTGGACACTTCAATGGACAGATATTGGGGGGGGGGAGCTCTGTCTGGGTGTTGGCTACAGGATGCATTTTCCCAGACAGTTCCTGTAGTTATTTCCAAACTTACCCCAGCTCTCTGCAGAAACCCTCAAACCCAGCAGCTTTCACCGAAGAGAATCAACCCAGGTGCTCCCCTTCTGCAACAATACCCCCAAACTCCAAGGGAAATCGGCAAACACAGCTTGCATCCTCTGGGTATCAAGGCATTAAAAGCCACAAAGGGCACGTGCAACTGTGCGAGCCCCGACCTCCCAAAGCCTCCCTGGTCGAGAGGCAAGGACGCACGCTCCACACTCGGTGTGTTCAGCCGTCTCAGCCTCCGGCTGACATTTCTAGAGAAGACAATCCTCGGCGTGGCTGCCAGGAACAAAGCCGTGCGCACAGCTTCCTGGATCCGATCCGCGCCTGCCACTGCGTTCAGGGTTTGTAAAGCTCAAAGCCATCGCTCTTTGAAGACTTTCCGGCTTTAGGGAGCACAGGCGACAGCTGGAAACAAGTGTCAGCCGATAAAAGGGGGCTGCAGGGGCTGGGCCGCAGGGGCTGGGCCGCAGGGGCTGGGCCGCAGCGGAACGTGTGACTGATACCAGCGTGACGCAGGATTAGCAATGGCGATAAGTGTGCCACGGTCGCGTCCTTGCACGTGGTCAGGTCAGGACGTCACTGACTAGATTGTCCCACTTATAAATCTGCACAGACCTTACCCTGCCCACGCTTCGGATTCCCCAAGGATATTTTCACCACCAGAGCTGAGTGGCTCTGATAAGGATTTCCCATCCTGGTATCGGTAGCACTTCAGCCTGGGCAGACGGCAGACCTAACTCTCTACTCCTGCTGTTGAGGTCACTGTGGTACCCACAGGTCACTTTCTGGCACCCTGGTCCAGCCTTTGGATCATCGATTTGACATCTGAAGATGCAACCGTTGGTAGAGGGAAACGTTCGTGCTAGAACTGCGCTTGTGCTCAAGACATCTGAACCTTTTCTCGCGCTTATTTCCTGAACAACAACAGGTGCTGTTAGCCCTGTGGCCATGTTCACATTGTACTGTGTGTTCTGACCTGGTCTCTGCACACACGCAGGCTCTGTATTGGCTATACACACATACAGTACCATTTCATGCAAGGGACTTGAGCATCTGCAGACATTAGTTTCTATGGGGTCCTATAGTCAGTCCCCATGGCTACCCAGAGGTGGGAGTACATTGCATCTACACACACACACACACACACACACACACACACACACACACACGAAGTCTCTAATGTCTCTCCCTCCTTTATTCTTTTTTGTTTTGTTTGGTTTGGTTTTTTTTGTTTTTGTTTTTGTTTGTTTTGTTTTGTTTTGTTTTGTTTTGTTTGAGTCAGGGTTTCTCTGTGTAGCCCTGGCTGTCTAGAACTCACTCCAGGCTGGCCTCGAACTCAGAGATCCGCCTGCTTTTGCCTCCTAAGTACTGGGATTAAAGGCATGTGCCACCACTGCCCGGCTCTGATGCTTCTCTTGTGTGTGTATATGTGTCTGTGGATACGTGTTTGTGTGTACAGGATCATGTCTGTGTGAATGGGTGCATGCGGAGGTCGGAGGACAACCTGGAGTGCCATTCCTCAGCGTTATCCATCGTGGTTTTTGGGTGTCTTGCTGGGCTGGAGCTCAGCAGTGGACTGGGCTGGAAGGCCAGGGAACGCAACCCCGCCCCCCATGCCCAGATCCTCGTATCTTGATTTCCCCAGTGCCAGAGCTGCACACCTGCGCCATCACGCTGGCTTTTTAAAACTGTGGGTCCCATGTCCTCTACTCCTGGAGGCCTCGGGGTCCTCCATCTGGGAAATGGGGGTCATCATGACAATGGATCTTAAACATGTGCCACTTCTTGGTAAATAATAAGCCCTCAGCAAGCATAAACTATAACAGCATTGTTAAACGGAAGCTGGCCCGGAGTTCATCTGCCAGGCGTGGAAACCACCTGCTGGGAGGCATGGACAGGCTGGGGTCGACGCTAAGGCCCAGGGGACCTGTCTCCAACAGCTGCCATTCCCAAAGACCGCCAAGCCCCATCGCCACAGGAGTGTCCCTTCCCCCTCTTAGATGAAACTGAAACTAGACCTGAACCCTCTTGAGATTAGAAAGTAGGTAACCACAAAATTTGGCTGAGGGCGGAACTTGCTAATGTGGCCACAGACCTGCCCTACAGAGACACCAGTCACACGCCAGGAGCCTTGAGCCACCCACACAGGTGTTTTTAGTCTCTTGACACAACTTGGTTCACATTCTCTCTCTGCCTGTATAGATGCAGACAGACAGACAGACAGACAGACAGACAGACAGACAGACACACACACACACACACACACACACACACACACACACCTCAAATCCTGCTGGCCCCATGCTGGCCCATCCCCACAGATGTCATCAAATGCCTCTGTCCACCTCTAGCCTCTAAGCCTGATGGACTCCTGGACCTGTCCCTTCCATCCTTCACTGGATGAAGGAAGCACAGATGAATCCAGGCCACACAAGCAGGCCCGAGATAGCGATCCCTCCCTCTCTGGGGAGGGCTATGCTCCCTGTGGCAGTGAGAACATGGGGGTCGTGGGGCGGATACTGGGTTGAAGACACACTGTGAACCCCAGAAGCAAGAGACAGATTCGACCCAAGCTATCTGAGAAGGCGGGGTGTATATACTCAACAACAGGACATCTGTGAATGGTCAAGTGGAAAAGAGGCTCTCGCACGGCTCAGGGCAGCGTGTGGGCCACCTGTGGTCCCCGGAAGAGCGCTGAGCTGTCCTTAGAGAGCTCTGGGTCCTGGAGAATTGCAGCCGGGCTGCTCCACGTCCCTTCCGTCTCCCCCAGCCTTCATCCAGTCGGGAAGGCCACCTGCACACGGCCACTATTGCTCAAGAACCAGCCATGTAATTCCAAACCTCCAAAGCAGCCACTGCTCACAGACAGCGGCTACAGATGTCTGCTGAGTGCCTGCCTGCCCGGCACCAGGGGTTCCAAGGACTGTGTCACCACTTGTGTCACAGACTTGGCCCTGCCTTCCCGGGTTCATGGAAGGAGACATAGGAATGGCAAACCTTCACAGTCTGTGTCCCCAGGACTAGGAAGTTAGTTAGCCCCGTGGGGACAGAGGTGTGTGCCTTGAAGGTGTCCCTGTGGAGCTGAGGATGCTGAGTAGTCAGATGCATAGACAGGGCATCTGGAGTTGCATGCGAGCCCCTTATGTTGTCAATGGACATAAAGAAAGCTCTAAAATAGTCTAAAACAGTCAGGAGAACGCACTGCTCTCAGCTCTTCTCTCTGGCATCAGATAAACGTCACCTCATCGTCTTTCACAGAGTCATGCGGGCCTTCCTTCAATGGCTTCCTTGAAGGCAGTAAAGTCATCACGGATTATCGCCCCGAATGGAATCCGTGTCAAGGAAGAAGAGCCACGAGGTAGCATTGGCTGGTGTTCCGGGCACAGACGAGGCTCGCTGTGACCCCTGGAGAGACCAGAGGGAAGCCTCCCACCTCCCTGTCCTGGGGTGTCTGAGCCATCTGTGAAGTGTGTCTGGGTAAAGGACGCCTGTCCTCCCTGCCCGCAAGCACACGCTGAAGAGTGGGACACAGCTTCGCCCTCCGTGTTGACAACTGAGACCACTGTTCCCAGGAAGGCCCTCCAAAGTCACGGAATTACCATCACCCCCCCAGCAAGTCTCCAACAGAAACCACATCCAGCTGCCCACTCCACCCAGTGTGGGAGGTGGCTTTTAATACCAGGATGGCTTCTGTATTCTGGAAAAACAGTGAAGAGCTTATACCTCCATAACAAAGAAAGGAGGTCCCTCTGATAGGACTCTGTCACTAGCCCGGTTCAGCCCACAGCAGAGGGACAGAGAGGGACGGGAGTCATTCCTTTCAGGTAAGAGTCGAACAATCTGGAAAGAGGGTTTAAACGGGTTTGTCTGAGCGAAAAGATGAACTGGAACCAGGGACCAGGGCAGGTCCCTGTGAGCAGAACCAATCCCACAGGGCGGTTAGAGGAGGTCCCCTGGCCCCTGCTCCCAACCCCAGCATCTTGCCAGATTCTGAACTGTCACACTTTCAGAATCTTTTCTTAAAACTCTCAGGAATCCCCCCCCCAACCCCCATAATAAATTGCTTAGAAGACCAGCCTTGTTCTCTGCTGTCTAGTACTTCCTCGGCCCCAGCCTTGTTCTCTGCCGTCTAGTATTCCTCTTTCCCCATCAACTCAGTCTCTATTCCCACAGTCCTCGACCTGAGCTGTGTGTGGACCTCTCCTCAACCACACAGTCATGCTTGGTGTGTGAATGACCCCGGGGCAGGAACTTGGTCTTTTCATGTCTAGCTCTTTGAGTCTAAGAACATAATTAACACATGAAAAAGAAGTCAAGTGTCACGTCTAGATCTCTGCTCAAGCTCAACTCTCCTCCCATCACCCCAGTCTCTCCTCCACGGTTTGGTATAGCCGCGCTGACCTGGAGCCGTCTTCGGCTCCCTCTCTCTACACTTAACACCGCATGCTGTGGGGACTCCAAGATGGCTGCTATAGAGCCATTTCCTAGGCAGACATCAGAGCCGTGTCTGTCTTATACGCCCTCTCGTCTGCTCAGTGCCTTTACAGAGTCCTGATGTCAGCTTGCTGAAGCCAGGAGTCGGGCAGGAACCAGTGAGTCACTAAACAAGCGCTGCTGGGAACCTGGGGGAGCAGGGTGGGCAGGCGTGGGCACCGTGTCACTCGTGCAGCCGCTCGGGGCCCCTAACTCCGAGGCTGCATGCGCTACGGTTCTCATCTTGAAATTCTCAACTGTTTCTATCAAGGGGACCCAAGTTGCCACTCGGCACTGGGCCCTGAAAATTATGTGGGGGAGTCCCGAGAACCCCCGGGGAGGGGAGGAGCCCATTTGTTGTTGTTATTGTTTTGTTTCTGTTTCTGTTTTTGTTTTCCTGTGCTACTTATATGTTTGGCCCTGGGAACGGCTTCAGGGCAGTCCCCAACTTGATTCTGCACAAAGCTCTGGGCACGGGGCTATTCCTCTGGGTTAGGAGACCAGGCTAAGGGCTACCCTGAGATAGACCATGCCACAGCTCTGACCATCCTGGATAGGTGTGCAGGCAGACTGGGCTGGTGCCATGAGAGGCAAGGGACTCTCGGGCTCGGGAGGACACGACCCAGCAAGTTTCCAAACGAAAACCTAGGAGTCTAGGCAGGGTGCCAGCGGTCTCCCAGCCGTCAATACACGGCGAGTTGATTTAGTAGACGCCATGTGTGAACGGGAGAGACGGGTGAATGAGCTACCCATGGACACAGCCGAAGAACTCAACGGAGAGAGCTGTAGTGTCGTCTGCTGTGCCCACTCCCACGGGCACCTGCCTTCCGGAAGCTTCCCTGGTTTGGGAAGGCAGCCGAGAGCTCCACTCTAGGGTCAGCTCCTAGGCATGCCCTTTGACTCTGTGGGCCTCAGAGGAGAGAAGTCACACGCTGGGCTCCCTGGGACCCGGAAGAACCAAGGCTTTCTCCCTGAAACTGTGTGTGGGGGGGGGGGAAGCCACCCTCCACAGCAGATGGCCAGCGTGATGTGGAGAGCCACCTCACTTTCTGACTTTACCAGACATCTCTGGGGTTTGGTTGTTGTTTTGGTTTGACTGTTATTGTCCTCTAAACAGCAGGGTCTCACGTAGCCCAGGCTTGCCTCAAACTCACTGTATAACAAAGGGTGAAGTGAATTTCTGATCCTCCTGCCTTCACCCCTCCCCCCGCCCCAGTACTGGGATACTGAGACATGGGCTACCATCTCATATACACGGCGCAGGGGACTGAACCCGGGGGTGTGTGTACACGCGTGGAAAGTACTCCTCCATCAGCCAAGATGATCTGCAGTGCTCCCTACGTCCTCTTGATTATAATCCCTGGCAGAAGGCTTCCATCTCTTCTACCAAGACAAGCCATTCTCTGCGCTAAGGTATTTTGATGGAAGGAACTAAACCAGGGTGCACGCAGCCCACCGGCTTATCCGCTGTGCCAGTGAGTGATTCCACACCGCAGCCCATGGGCTCCATGCATTCCTGCTCTATGCAGCTAACACATACTGGCAACGATCTCTCATCCGAACTCCTCGATGCCCTGGGACGTGTCCCTCCCCTCATCTTCAGTCTTCACTCTCCGGCTGGCGGACTGAGGAACGAGAGTCGTATGGCTCTAATCGCTACAGAACAGAGAGGTTAAACAAGTCACCCAAAGCCACACAGCAGGGTGGCGGGCAGCATTCTAAGCGGAGCCCTGGGGTTCCTTCCTACCATTTCTGTTGTTCGTATCTCAGCATGAGGCTGAGATATGAAGGAGTCTAACAGGATACCGCTGTCCTTACTGTGAGACCCAGTGAAGGATTCCTAAAAACGTAAGTGAAATCATCCCGTGATTGGTTAGGCTAATCAGAAGAAGCATGTGTATCCTGAACAGGCCCAAGCTAAGACAATCCTTTACGTAAGACTTAACTCTTCTCAGGGCTTGGAGAGACTAGAACTCTGGGCCCAGAGCAGCAAGCTGCTTCGAGTCCTCTACCTACAAAGGAATGACTACCAACAACCCTGTAGGTTTGGAAGATTCCGCACTTCATAGGAGGCTGATGTGGCCTGGTCTAGTGAGACTCTGAGGAGAATACACAAGAGTGGGAACTCCCCAGGGAATGGTACTGATATCCTCAAAAAGGCCGCAGCCCCTATCATAAGCAGCTCTCAACACCGTGACACTGGAGTCCCAGCATCAGCAGGACCCACGGTGAGGACCAGCCACATTCTCACCATACGGCTGCTCATGAAAACTAGGGGGGGGGGGCGCGGAAATCTATATCCTGAGAACAGCTAGGTTGACATTTGTTTCACAGACACAGACACAAATATGGCTCCCGAGGGTCTAGACTGGGACACACTCCGGTGGCCTGACTGCAGAGGGCTCCTTGGGCCCCTGTGCTTTGCGCTGGTCAAATCTTAAAAAAGAAAGGTCAAGCCATGGTGGCGCACGCCTTCAATCCCGACACTTGGGAGGCAGAGGCAGGTGATGTCTGAGTTCCTGGACAGCCTGGTCTACAGAGTGAGTTCCAGGACAGCCAGGGCTATACAGAGAAACCCTGTCTTGGGGGGGGAAAAAAAAAGGAAAGGTCACGAAATCTTGGGGTTCCAGACCCACGCTGCAAGCTGCCAGCCTGCCCACACACCCAGTTCTAGTGGCTTTCATGCAGCACAGCAGGCGCGGAGGTGGGCGGTTTGAGTTTAGCCTCCAGCAAGGGAAGAGGGCATGAAATACAGGGATGAAAGGAAATACTGACCCCGAGACTGTGTGGGGAGCTGCCGAGGAGAGGTGAGGCAGGTAACCAAATTCCCGGGGAGCTAAAGGGAAATAGGGACCCAGGAGGAGGCGAAGAATCGGGGAGGGACCTGCTCTGACCGACAGAAGCCATTCCCAGCAGGGAAGGGGAAGCCCAGACTCTGTTACCCTGGACACAGAAACATGTTTCACAGAGCATCCATGGCCCACAGTCAGAAATCCACGCCTTCCGAGGAGGAAACTGGAAGCGCTTCAAACACAGCGCGCCTTGACGGGCCCGTGTTGTGCCTGACAGCCCGGAATAGAAAGCTTTGCCCTTTTCTTTTAGGGAATGTGTAAAACAACCCTAGGTGTCTGTCTGGGTGTGAGCGGTGGGTGGGGTGTCGGCATGAGGTAAGCTTGGACCAACTTCCAAGGAGGCAGACAGAAGGACGGCTGGATGGAGGAGTGCCGGTGTGATAAAAAGAAAAACCGGGCAGAAGCGACAAAAGGGAAAACGGGCTTATTAGGTTCCCTCATGCCACGGTACAGCCCGTCACTGTGGGAAGTCAGGTTGGCAGGAACCTGCAGCAACTCGGTCACATGATGAACCAACAGTCAAGAGCAGAGAGCAGGGCTCAGCTGGGCCTCCTGCTCTAACGCAATCCAGACTCCTCTTCCTAGGGAATGGTGCCGCCCACAGTGGGAGCACAGTCCTACCTCAATGGAGCCCCCCACAGACATCCGCAAGGCCAACCCAATTTAGACAATCCCTCACGGGGATTCTTCCCATGGGTCTGTGTGTCGACAGTTAACACCATTTCCTACCGTCCCGTTCTTGGCAGTACTAGGGATCGAACCCAGGACCTTGTGAATGCTAGACAGACTATCTCGGCTGTAGATCCCTAGCCCTCCCCTTTGTCACTTTTTTGTTTTGAGGCCCAGCTTGCCCTCCAACATGTGATCCCCCTGCTTCAGCCTTCCGAGTAACAGATTGCAGGCTTAAGGACCTGCTCCTAACCCCAGCTTTTCAACGTGTGCTGGTGTCCCCAAGATGTCCCTGCGCACGTTCTGTGCTGCTGAAGAACCCCGGCAGATCATCACGTAGCACACCGTGTGCGTGGCAGAAGGCAAGGAGTGATGGTCTCGAATGGCTGAGGGCTATCTCCTGCTAACTTTCACAGGAGAGCTGTGTGACATAAGGAGAGTCGTCAACCTCTCTGAACTTCAGCATTATCGCCTGCCTACTGAAATACACCATCTAGCCTTCCTCCCGCTGGGACTGAATGCACAGCATAAAGAACTTAGAAGAAGGGGGGATTTAGCCAAGTTCACCGTTTCAGGGGGTTCAGGCCACGGTCACTGGCAGACCTCATACTGGAGGGAGCATGTGTCAGAGGAGAATCGTCACTTCAGGATGGCCAGGAAGCAGTGGGTGAGAAGGGGCAGGGACCAGGCAGAACCGTCACAGGCCAGCCTCCAAGGACCTATTCCCCCAGCTAGGTTTCAACTCAAAAAGTTCCCAAATCAGCAGCTGGGAATCCATTCAGTAGGACAACATGCATTGGTCAGATAAAATCTAAACCAAATCGGGGAGTGTCCACCTAGCGGGGCTTGGGAAGACTGGATGTGTGGGCAGAGTCGGGCACAGTAAGGCGGCGACCACCGCCATCGCGGCTGCCCGGGCCACCAACTCTGATCCTGTCATCGCTGACACCAGCATCACATAGTCAACAGGCACAGACCCAAGGCTGGGAATCTGTTCCGGCCTCCCCCTTCCTGGATGGACGCAGAGATGCACTGAGGCTAAGGGACACTTGCCTGACTGACCGGTCTCCTTCCGTATGCTGTGAGCCTGGGGTTCAGTCGAGCCTGGTGACTGAGCCTGGTGTCCGGGGGTTCTGGCTCCTGGATTTCATGATCAGCTGATGAGGACGCTCGGAAAAGCTTGATCAAGATTGATAAATAGGCTATCCATGTATTATCATTTGAAATCAATACACCCAAGCACGTGGCACAGCAACCACGCTCCTTGGAACTTATTGGCTCACACAAATAAGACCCTGAAGCCTTACATACAACTGCCAGCATGGAGCCACAACCAGTGGTATGCCTGACAACGAAATATTATTCAGTTCCAAATGCTAACAAGCCATAATGGGGCTCAGGAAACCTGAATGCATATCCCTAACCCTAACCCTAACCCTAACCCTAACCCTAACCCTAACCCTAACCCTAACCCTAACCCTAACCTTAATCCTAAACAGATCCGTGAGGACTGCATGCAATGTGATTCCAACAGAACAGTCTAGAAAAGGCAGAACTACAGAGAGAAGAAAGACCAGGAGTTGGAAAATGGAGAATGGGTGGAGCCTTTATGATACTCTAGAACCCACAAATCCAGGACAGAAGTCCTACCTACCCTAAGCCAAGCATGGTGACCCTGTTCATTATCCCGAAGCTCTGGATACTGAGACAGGAGGATTGTGAGTTCTAGGCAGGCCTGGGCTACCTAGGAGAACCTGTCTTGATACAACAACAAGAAAAATGGGGAGCCATGATGCGCATATGAAATTTGGGTGAGATGTCAGTGAGGCCATCAGGGTAATGGGCATGGAGGGGTGTTGGGGAGTGGAGTCAGAGAGACAGAGACAGAGAAACAGAGAGCTACAGAGAGACAGACGGACAGAGACAGAGGTGCTCAAGAAACACAGCTGAAAGAGGAGGGAAAGAAAACCAGAAGCACGGAAGACGTGTGGAGGGCCGTGACATGCTGGGCTCCCCATGGCTGTGGGACCTATGCATCATAACAGTTATGGCCATGGAAGATTAAAACAGCCAAACTTTGAGCGCAGAGTGGGCGGGGCTCACTAGGCTCCACCCCTAGCCAGGGAGCTCTTCTTCCTTGATGGGTAGCCTGGATTGGAGAAGCACTCTTTGGGGGTGTGGCCAATGGCAGGCTGTCCATACTCCAGCGTGTGGCCCCTACACCCATGCCCAGTGGGCGGCAGTAAATGAACTCAGCAGGTTACTTAAAGGAAGAGGAGAACTGGAGGGGAGGGGAGAGGGAGGGATTAAGTTGGGAGGTAGACATGTCCGGGAAGACTGGGGTGGGGGGAGTGGAAGGAGGGAGGTTGTGGGGGAGGGGGTAGGATATTTCATTGTATACATGTATGAGATTCTCCGAGTAGAAATGAAAATCTGGATATGATATGTTCATCTGCAACTCCTGTTTTGGGGGCTGGAGGGCTGAGATAGGAGGGCTACACTGGTGCTTGCTGGCCTCCAGCCTAACTCCAGGTTCAGTGAGAGACCCTGTCTCTAGGGGATGAGGTCCATCTGACATTGTCCTCTGGCCTCTACATGCCTATACACACATGAACAGGTACATAGCTGTGAGCGCCCGCGCGCATGTGCGCGCACACACACACACACACACACACACACACTCACTCACTCCTGAAACCAAGTCCCACCCATGCAGCAGGCCATCTCTGCTGCAGATTCTCAGGATTCAGGAAGGCAGCGTGCATCCACGGACGCCAGAGACACAGTTTAGCAAAACAAGCACAGAACCGGCTCGCCCAGCAGACAGGGCTCCTTCTTGGCCCTGCTCTTCCTGCCCCTGTAAAGTCTCCCAGTTTGCCTGGCCCTCAGGAGTTCATGAATGCTTCTCTTAAGGGTCACATGAATAGACAAAAGTCCTGCTTTTTTAAAGGGGAAGTTTTTAGTGACATAATTGTCAGAGGGAACGCTGGCTGGAAGGGACTACACAGAGAGTTACGAGGCTTTCCGAAAGCCTTTCTTATTAAACCGCTCACTATAAATCCTTTCCCAAAATAGCTCCAACTAACTTGGGAGAAAGCCAATCATAATTAGCGGGAAACCAGAAATGCAGAATATTTCTCCAAAAAAAAAAAATTGCATTTCTCATACTTTAAGTCCACACGGTAGAAGCGACCCACTGCTAAGAAAGAGACTGTGTCTTTCACGAACAAACGGGCCTCGTGTTTGGCCGGTGTCCTTAAGGAGGGTCAACAGTCCTGCTGTGTGCTGTGTGTTTAGAAAAATCATGGGCTCTCATTGGGCCAAGAGTCGGCAGCTCCGAGTCCCTCCAGCGCCTTCATTAAGTGCCCGCTAGTCACCCAGCATCCCGACCCCTCTGCAGTGGAACGTGGAGGGAATGCTCTATTCTAAATGCGCGGAGGCCGAGTTAATGAGAGTTCCACTGCCTTCCGGGCGAGATTTGGAGACGAGAAAGAAGATGGAAAAATAAATGATATCCCGTAGTGCTCCACGGTAGTGCTCCACCGGACATAGACTTGGGTTCCCATGGCATCTACTGAGGAGTCCTCTGGAAGACGGTTCAAGAACCTTGCTTTCTTTTTAGAATGAAATAGCAACACATCAGGGAGTTGCCTATTAGTTTGCTGGCGGGGACCCAGGATGACCCCGGGAGCCCTGAAGGGCGCGCTCGGGGCACCGTGTGTATCCTCAGACATTCATCCCTTTCTTCTGAAGCAAGGGCCCCTCTGGTTTCCCATTGTAAGAGGAGGTCGTTTTTGTAGACGCGGAAGGGTTTACACAGCTGCTTAGAGACAATGCCAGAAATGCAGGCTACAAAAGCTCACTTTGATTTCGCCTAGTGTTGAGGCTTACGCAGCGCCTTGCCTTCCCGTGTGTGTTCAGGGGCATGCTGTGTGTGTGTGTGTGTGTGTGTGTGTGTGTGTGTGTGTACAGGCATCAATGTCAGATGTCTTCTTCACTTGTTGTCCAAAAACTTCCTTTTGAAATACGGTTTCCCACTAAACCCAGAGCTCTTGGTTTGACTAGCTAAACCGGCGGGTGAGCACAGGGGCCCCTCCTGTCCCCGACCTTCCCCAGTGCTGCACTTAAGGATGTGCATTGCCACACCTGGTTCTCACATCCTGGGGACACTCTGGTCCTGTCAAGTGCGTTACTGAACTGGTCTTCCTGGCAGCCCCAGAGGCGGGGTTTTTAAGGGTATAATTACCACAGGAGAGAGGTCACAAAGACCGGGCCCTGGTTGTCTGTGGAAGGAAAGAGGAGAGATAGCAGAGATGGTGACACGCTGGCAAGGCCATGACGATGCAGCCGGAAGAGGGCGTCACGGAAACCAGCCCTCTGTTCAGACCGTTGGCTTCCACAAGCCTGAGAAACCAACTCCCCCTGTGGAAGCTCCCAGCCCCGGGGGCACCTTGATATGGTAGTCACAGTCCACCGAGGCACCCGAAAATATCACAGAGATTTCAGTTCAATCGGGCTGCCTGCACAGATGCCACAAGTAGGCGCAATTATTATCTTCGTTTTGTATCCATTCCTTATTCCCTCCCTCCTTCATTCATCTATCTGGTAACTAGGTAACAAGCGCCATTCATTCATTCCTTCAACAAACACATCCCAAGCATCATGCAGCTTTCTCCAGAATCCCTCTGATGCCAAGAAAGCCCCAATGCAACATCCAGGAGGCCCCTGCATGATTCACAGACCACCCACCAGGGCGTCTGGCCCCCGCTATCTCAGCCTCCCTGGCTGTGACAGCCACTTTCTACCTATTGTTTCAAGCCATCTCTTTTCTTTTCTCCTCCTGCCAATTATGCACTGACCCCCTTTTGAAACCTCGAAATTGAGGTTGGGATGTAATTGCTCCAACAATTCCCCAGTAGCCGGGCTAGAGCGCAGAGCATCTTAATGAGATGCGGGACTGCTCCGTGCAAGGCTTCTTTCTCTCTGCCAGCTGAGCCTCGGATTCTGCCTGGCAGCTTGTTCCCACCATCCTCCGTGTCGATGGGGGCCCCGGCTTCCGCTGACAGCGAGCGCTGTGCTCTGTGCTCTCGAGAGCCTTCATTCATACAGTCTCTCTCTCTCTCTCTCTCTCTCTCTCTCTCTCTCTCTCTCTCTCTCTGTGGGCTGCCATTTTCAGAATGAACAGAGACTCGGCTCTGTGGATCGAGCCGCATCTCGGTCCGCAGAGGGGATCTTAGAGAGGCCCGTTTCTTCCAATCCCAGAATAAGAGCCATGGAACCAAAATTGAACAACCCTTCCCGACTTCATCTTGCAACCACAGGTGGCCAGGCTGACCGGCCCGTGCCCAGTATTTTACCTGAACGCACACTAGGCTCTGAGCATGATGGTGCATCCACGGGAAAACACCACTAACCAGATCAGGCATAGCACCCCACAGTCCGCCACCAGCTACCCGTGTCTTACTATGTCTGGGGAAGACACTGTTTTTAGAGTCCCAGGAACCTTTTGTCTTAGCAAAGCCTTGAATTGCGAGGAGACGAGCTCTCGGCAAGGGAAGGGTCCTAGCCATGCCCACTACTTTACATATTGGTCCACACAGTTGCCCCCACACACTCCCCAGATGAATAACTCCAACAGAGAGCAGAAATGGTTACATCACAACCCTTCTTGGGCAGAGTCAGATGGGTTCTGGGTCTTAGTATGTGACAGTCACAGATTGACCCCTGAACTGGGAGCCTGTGACCCTGGCTGGGGTTGTAATGACCACTGTATCATATGTGTCTGCCACAGCTCCAGGCTTTACGGCTGTGTTGTCTTCATTTAGCAATCACAATAAACCTGTGAAGTAGTTACTGTTATCCTTACATGGGGAGATAGGGAAACTGAGGCACACAAAGAGGTTAAGTGGCTCGCTCAGTGCCACGTGGTTTGTAACTAGGAGAGCCATCTGCTAGAAGCAGCACGTTCTCTGCCCTCTCTGGTCTGGACTGTTAGGTTTAGCCTGACCTACTATTTATTAAAAGCGAGAGTGGCAAGATGGGTCAGTGGGTAGAAGCACCTGTGGGACAAGCCTGCCTGCCTGCCTGCCTGCCTTCCATTCTCCCGGGTGGGAGGGGAGAAGTGGCTTTACAGAGTTGTCTTCTGTTTTTCACAGGTGTCCCATGACGCATGTACCCGCCCATACACACATACAATAAAGTGCTATATGTGTACATATGTGTAATTGTGCGTTGATGTGCACAGAGGCCACAATGAGTCAGATCCTCAGGAGCTGGAGTTACAGGCAGTTGTGAACCACCTGAGGTTGGGGCTAGGTTCTGAACCTGGGTCCTCTGCAGGAGAAGTAAGGTCTCTTAGCCACAGAGGCATCTCTCCAGCCCCCAGTATTTAGAGAGTTGTCCAAATATTAAAAATTTTGACCTTCCTTCTTGTTACATCTATAAAACGGGGAGACAATACTTATATTCCCAAATGCTGTAACGAAACAAAACACACCGGGCTGGGTACCTAAGGAAGAAAGGAGTTTTCCTAAGCTCCTCCCCTGGGGAGGGGAGAAAGTACCAACTTCACAGTGCCCATTCTCGAAAACGGCGCCCTAAGGAGAGTGTGCAGAAGACACCTTACGCAAGTGACAGGAGCCAAGGTACATGGAGAGGGGGGGGGCCTGGATTCTTCTAGAATTCTCTCTAGAGAACTGCCGGGCATCCAAGGAGAACTCCATTAATTCCCTGTCTCCCAGGTCAGGGCCCCAATCTAACCACGTTTATCTATCTTTCTCTTAAAGGCCCTATCCCCTACTGTACCCCACCATACAGGAGACCGCATGGGGACACGCGCCAACCAAACCATTATAGTCACCCGCTGCCCTCACAGGGCTGCATCTCAGCAGGGCCGGCCTTGTGAGTACCCTGGGAGCCCAGGAGATGCCACAAAACCAGGACAGAACAGGTCTTAACACATCTTACTGGGAATGGCCACAGGGTTTAATCCTTTTCTCAATCTCTCTCTCTCTCTCTCTCTCTCTCTCTCTCTCTCTCTCTCTCTCTCTCTCCTCCTCCTCCTCCTCCTCCTCCTCCTCCTCCTCCTCCTCCTCCTCCTCATTGTGGCTGTTGTCCTTGTACCAAGCCCAATGGTGGCTCCTCCCACCTGCAGAACTCACTCGTCTATGGAGTGAGTTCGTGCACATTTCAGGCAGAGTCTGGTGTTTGCCGGCACGGCAGACGGTGGACGCTTCAGCTGCATTGTGAGTAGTGATGAGCCTGTGGGAGGTTCCCCAGTGGGACAGAGGCCTGGCTTTGCTATCTCTGCCTTTTCACAGGGCCTCGAATGATCCTCACAGGCGTCTCTAATGGAGGCAGGAGGATCCCCGCTGTGGTCAGCAGCAGACCGCCTCTAGCTTGCTTGCTGTTTTCAGTCAGGGGTTTTCACCTTTAGGGTGGCCTTTGGGACATAAACCCACAGTACACGTGGGCATTGGCATTCCCATTTTCAGGACTCAATGGACTGTGGGACTTTGCTTATCTGAGAGCACAGGCTACGCCTCCCCGACGCATCCTGTGGACCTCACATGCAGGGAAGTGTCCCTTAGAGATATGAGGTTTCTATTGCTGCCGCAGCTGATTACCCCAAATTCTGCAGATTAAGACAATATGTTTTACTTTCATGGGATTCTGGAGATCAAAATTCTAAAGTCAAGGTGTAGGCAATTTTGCCTACTCCAGGAGGCACGACGGGGAAACCCACCCTGCTTTTTCCTTATCTATCTATCTATCTATCTATCTATGTAATTTTGAGACAGCGTTTCAGAGAGCCCTGGCTAGTCTCAGAGTCTGTTTATAGCTGAGGATGACCCTGAACTCCCAGTTCTCCTACATCAATCTCCGGAGTGCTGGGATTACAAGCATTACGGCGCCCGGTTTCCATGGTGCTAGGGAATCAAACCGAGCATTTCATGAACCCTAGATATGCTCTGTACAAAACGAGCCGCCTCCCCACCCAGTCTGTCTGTCTGTGACAGCCTTGTCTCCATCTTACGGTTTAAATGACACACAGCGTATCTCCCTAGAGTGTCCAGGACAACCTGACCTTAAAACTCCTCCTTGCGTCTGCGCGGGTGTCCCTTAGTCACGTACAGCAGGATACTCCCATGATGTGGGAGGGCACAGGATACTCCCATGATGTGTGGGTGGGGGAGGGGGACCAAAGCTTGGAAAGTCATCAGCTACAGACCTGGGGTCCTAATGACCAGAGCCAAGGTTAGGAACGCTCTCTCACCCCCCTCCTCCTGTTCCCTAAGGGCGTAAGCAGCCCCGTGTTCTGGAAGGCTGCTCGGCTTTGATTCGCCATAGGCTGCTCTGTCTGAGCATGGAGGAAGGTGCCTCAACCCGCTGTCAGTGTCCTGTAGCTTTTGGCCGGGATGCCCTGTGGAAAGCTTTGAGGTCAGAGTGTGAAGGCCTTTCCAAGGTTTGTGCTGGATCTGGGCAAGCAGGGTAAAACGGAAGTGGGAGGGGGGTCCTGAGAGAGACAGGGCTCCCCTAACTGCTGGAGGGACCACGCCTGCGCACCACGCCTGCGCAGTCATTGCAAATTACAAATGGCAGCAATGTGCCTGCGCCGCTTTCAGCAAGGCCTTTATCTTAGCAAGATGCTTAGCCTGGGCTCCCCTCTGATGCAGTTACATCATCATAACCCAGAGAAGTGGAGGGAGAGGAAGAGGAAGAGGGAGGGGGAGGGGAGGAGGAAGAGAGAGGAGAGGATCTCAGGTAACCCAAGCTACTTCAAACACATGATGTGGCCAAGGATGACCCCGAACTTTTCATCTTTCTGCCTCCACTTCCCAAGTCCGGCGGCGGCGGCGGCGGCGGCGGGTTTGTAGCACGCTATGCCCCCATTCTATGTAGCGCCCAGGACTGAACTCCAAACTTGGTGCGTGCTAGGCCAGCACTCAAATGACCAGGCTGCAGCCCCAGCTCCTCCCGACCTTATTATTAGCAAAAAGAAAATCACATCAGTATATACCGCTCCCTCATAACTCGAAACAACTATTTTCTTGCTCAAAGGGGGGGGGGGGAATGACACTTCATTACGGGCAGTAAAATGAATGAGTGAATGAATGAGTGAATGAATGAGTGAGTAAATGAATGAGTGAGTGAGTGAATGGGCAAGCAAGTAAATAAACAAGGGCTTTCTGTTTCTCTAGCTGGTCCTCATTAAGAAAAGGGTGAACGAGCCATTCACTGACTGCACAGCTCCCAGGGGATGCCCCTGCCCATTCCCTGGCGAGCTAAGGGTGTGCCGGAGGGCGGCCACTCCCCGAGGAAGGGCCTAGATCTTCTCTGAGATCTCCGCTTCTCTTTCAGGCTGCTTCCCCCAAGACCAGGGCTAATTGGGTGTCAGCCGCTCTCATGAACTCCCCAGCGCATCAAAGAGTCACCCGCGTCTCAAACACCCAGCTCATTTATCCCTGTCACACGAAAGCAATCTTAAGAGAGACACAACCGAACCGAGTTTCTGAACCGAGAGAGGTTCCATTCAGGAGATGCAGATACCAAGCTCGGGTGAGCAGGAGACCGAGGGGGGCGGAGCAGGTACGGTGGTGGGCTAGGCTGTGCCTTTGAAGGACGAGGAGTCTCAAGGCGGCCTTTAGGTCTCCTCATTTTCAAACCGCCGTTCTAGTGTGCGACTTCCCTGCAAATCAGGACGTGAGCTGCAAGCAAGCCCACCAGCCCTGGAAGATGGGTCCTTGGGAATGTCAATCACAGGACTACAGAGCTGCCTGTTGGGTGCATGGCTGACCTCACGCTGCGGCGAGAGGGTTTCCCCCCCCCCCAATTCACATCTGTCACTACACAGTGGGTAAACCGTGTTCCTTCTTGATAGTCTTTCTGGTTGCTGTTGAAAAGGAGAAACTAGAATGTTCCACTGGCAAAATCCACGGGTCTGTGTTTTCCCCGATTCTTTTCCAGTTCTTTGTCCAGAGAAATAAATGGACTTTTCTGTTTGGTTTATGTTGTTTGTATGCATTTGGGGGGGTGCGTGCGTGTGTGTATGTGTGTGTGCTCGTGTGCGTGCGTGCGCGCGTGTGCATGAGCGTGTGTGTGTGTGGGGGGGGTGTCTGTGGTTGCTATCAGGTGCCCTCCTCTGGTGTTCTCTACCTTATTTAATTTGAAACAGGACTCTCACCAAATCTGAAGCTCACGGATCCTGTGAGCCTAAGGCCAGAGTGTTGCAGGACTGCCCACCTCCCCAATGCGGGGATTACAGTACAGGGCACCACACCCAACACCGCAGCAGACGCCACACCTGGGACACCACACCAAACACCAGCTTTCTCTCCCTACTTCTTAAAAATCTGTGTACTGGGGATCTGAACCCGGATCCCTTGTGCTTGTGCGCCAAACACTGCCCCACCAAGCCACCTGCCCGGACCTTGTTTGGTGTTTGACACAGGGTCTCACGTAGCCTAGGCTGGCCTCAAGTTCCACAATGATAACTTTCCATCTCTGACCCCTTTGCTGTCGCCTCCCAAGGGCGGCCGCGATCACGAGTCTGTACCGCCACGCTGCTCTTCAGGCAGAGCTGGGAATCGAACCCAGGGCTTCGTGCCTTTTGCGCATGCGTTAACCTTGCAGAGCATTCGCTCAGCGAGCAACTATGCCTGGCTCTCACCTGCGCTCTCACCAACAGAAGCCCAGTGAGCCCATTACTAATCAGGGCCACAGACCCTCTCTCAATGGGCAGCTCAAGGCTTGCCCTGCCCGCAGCCTGCCAGTACTTGGTAGGGCTTCAGCGCCAGCATGGAAGATGGCTGCCAAACCACCTCCCGCTGAAATCTGAAGAACCGGTGGAACACGGAACTAGTTCCCCCCCACCCCACCCCCACCCTCCCGCAAGGAGCATGAACCAAGAAGAAACTTACACATGGTTACTATGTCTGGGCAGGGAACGCTCAAAAAAGGAACATCTAAAAACAGCCGCCTAACATTTTTATTTTTAAGAGAAAAAAAAAAAAGTCCAAACCCATAGAAGTGCTAGCTTCCTGTAACTTCCCTGAGTCAGACATTGTCTCTAGCCTCCACAAACACACTCTTGGCTTGCGAGTGCTCAGCCCAGCTCAACGAAGTGCCTGTGTGAATCTGAGGGAGAGTTAGTCCAGCCAGGAAGGGAACTGTAGCTGTAGGCACCGAATGCAGCACGGACTCCCTGAATCCACCCACTGGGGGCAGAGGTATTCTGAGGACCCTGTGGGAAGACTTTAAAGTATATACATACATATATTCTGGGGGACTTCATAGAAATCAACTTATTCCATTTTGGAACAACCCAGAGATCTAGAAACTGTCAGCACCCCACCACTTACACACACTTTACAGATGAAGAAACTGGGGTTCAGGAAGTTTAAGAGAGTACCCCGAATTCCCTTACCAGGGGCATCTGGCTTTACCGAGTCTTAACTGCTGTGTGACACGGTGCAGTTAACTGAGGTTGAGTCATTCGTTTGCGGTTTCCGGATGAGGAAATCAAAGCCCCCACCCCCCGCCCCGCTCCAAGCCCCCCTGAATTCCCTCTGTAAGGTGGTCCAGTCCTGCCCATGAGGGGAAGAGTTCAAATGAGATGGAGTGACTCGGGCTCCCAATGGCTTCACCTTCAGTTAAACCGTGCTGTTGGAGACCTGTTGCAACGTGTGGGGGTGGGGGAGAGGGCTGGTAGGGAGGGCTGCCACACTCCTGGTACTCACCCTTCTCTAGAACTTAAGTTCTCAGAGAGTCAAGCGCAGGCACCACCAGCCCGCATGCAGAGGGACTCTTCTTCCCTGAACCCCAGGGAAAACTAGCCCTGGCTAGTTTTATATCCTTGACCCAAGCTAGCGTCATGGGGAGGGGCGGGGCTCAAATGAGAAATTGCCTCTCTAAGATTCAGCCGTAGGCAAGCCTGTAGGGCATTTCCTTAATTAGTGATTGATGCGGGAGGGTCCAGCCCCTTTGTTCCTGGTGGTTCCTGGATTCTATGAAAAAGCAGGCTGAGCAAGCCACAAGGAGCAAGTCAGTAAGCAGCACCCCTCCATGGCCTCTGCATCAGCTCCTGCCTCCCGGTTCCTGCCCTGTGGTGGGTTCCTGCCCCGGCTTCCTTTGCCGATGGACTGCGATGTAGAAACGTAAGCTGAATAAACCCCTTCCTCCCCAAGTTGCTATGGTCATGGCGTCTCATCACAGCAGTAGTAACCCTAACTAAGATCCCCCAGAAGCTCTTCCATTGTGGTGTCTGGCTGTCTCTGGCCACATGTCCCTGGCTCCCAGGGCCCAGGAAGAAGGGGCTGTGTTCAGAGCCTCCACACCTCATATTAGGTTTTGAATGTGAAATACCCACAGTAGGCTCCTGCATCTGGGCACTTGGGTCCCTACTGGTGGTACTATTTGGGGGGAGGGTGTCTGTGAGAGTTTTAGGAGACGGGTCCTCACTGGAAGAACTGAGTAGTTTTCAGAAGGCAGGTCTTGAGGTACAGCCTGGCAGGGTTTCCACCCAAACTCTCCCTGCGTTCTGTCTGACACCCGGATGTAATGAGCCAGTGGCGTGTCCAGCTGCCATGCCTTCGGTGGCCGCTTGATAGGCAGCGTCTCCTAAATTATTAGAAGAAATGAGAAAGGTACCTTAACTCAATACACACCGAGGAGCCCCTGCCAATGCTTGGCTAGGAAGCCAGGCAGGTTCCAGACTCACAGGTCACAGTGCCTACCCTCTAGAGGGTTCCTTACCTCAAGAAGCTAGTGCAAATGAACCAGGACACACCAGCAAACAACGATAGTGAGGTCACTTCAATGGCTACATCATTCCAGTACAGTAGCCAGTACACAACCCTGGCTCCAGACAGCGTAAGAAAATCAGAATATCCACTGCCTTCAATTTTTACCAATGACATGTAGAAATGGTATTTTGAGTGCCCTGGGCTGGATGAAATATCTGATTAAAATTCATTGCACCTGTTTGCTTTGTACCTCTAGGCTAACAGAAAATCCTCAGAGGGAGGAAATCAGGGAGCGTCTCCCCACGGAGGGCTCTTCTGAAAGCAGCAGCAGCCACGGCAGTAACGCATCAAGCCACAGCAGCCCCACAGGCTGGCGCGTCTGCAGCGTGCCCGCAACTCTACATGTTTTCAAAAGTTAACTCTGAGAAAGCTAAAACCTTGGCACTTTTTCATTCCTGTTTTAGACGCAAACTCTCCAGTGTTGAAAACCATGTAGCCGTTTGCCTGAGACCAGAGTATGTCCGGGGGTGGGGGTTGGGGGGAGGAAGAGACCCCCTCCCCCCTCGTCCCTGCAGGCTCTGGCATGCTTGGGCTCCATCTGACAAGGTCAAATTCCAATTGGCCGAGAAGCTGCTTGCGTTGTGCAATTTACAGGAAAAAAAAAAAAAGTCAAATTATGAAGAGGCCTCTCCTAATTGAGGGTAATTCAGGAAATAACTCTCGGTAAACGGCAGCTTGTCCAGCTGGGTGACCATTTGGCCTCGGCTGAGATCATTCCAGCACCCCAAATGCTGCTTCTCCCACTGAAGAGATGTCAGATTCTGTTCCCACAGACCACCACAGAAAAACCCCAGTGGTTCCACGCTTCCTCGTCGGATTGCCAAAGATCGTGTCAACGAAGGGGGGCGGGGGGGCTTCCCGAAACCTTCTGCGTCTGAAACAGAACAACGGCCCCAAGAGGGAGGGTCTTGGTGAACTCCCCCATTCCCGAGGTGCTCACAGAGGGGGCTTGGGGCAGACACACCTACGGCTTTTCAAACTACGCCGCTCTGTGTGCTCACCGTCTGGGTGGGACCTGCGTGCAGTGGACACGTTTATACACACACCACTCGTGGAGACAGAGACATTCGCGTGGCCTTGGAAATGGGTGTCTCTGACTCTCGAAGAGCCAGAGATGCGACCCACATCAAAACGGAGTGCGGTTCTCGGTGGGTGACTCCTAACTCTGTCCTGACAACTGATGAGCAGAGTTGGATCTGAGCGTGTCCTCAGAGACAGGAACCCCCCCCCCGAGATGTCCGTGTCTGTGCACCCCGAGTTCTGAGATTGCAGGTGTGCCCTGCTGTGCCCCCCCCCACCTTCTGTGTGAGTGCTGGGGTTAGAACTCAGACCCTCCTGCTTGTGGGGCAAGCCTTTCCTGAATGAGCAGTTTCTTCACTCGGCCTTTGGCACGTGAGGTCTTTGACTCGCAGAAACTCGTAAGACAGGTGTTTTTCCTCTAATTCTCTACAGAAGAAACTGAGGTCTGTGGAGGCTGGGTGATGGCCGCAGGTCATAAACTGGGTTCGCATCCCTCACGTCAAGTATCCACGCCTCTCCTGTGACCTGATTTGCATCTCCTTCCAGGTCTCCACCTGCCCTAGCTTGTGTGGATATCTGACCGGGGTAGCTTTTTGCTGGAGTATAATGGAGCTGCTAACCATGGGAAAAAAAAAAAGACAGCCCACTGTCCCTGGCTTTGCAGAGATCCTCGCTGGCCTAATGTCACTCGGCATGAATAATGCAGCGCTCAAAGGACTGCTATAGGTAGGGAGAGGTTAATGTAATCGTCCGTCTTTGCTAGCCAGCTGCCGTTCTGCTGGGCCAACTCTCGGTAATGGCTCTGCGGAAGGAGCCCGTCTCCGACTAAATCAATCCCTCTTTGGCCGGTGGACAGCTGTTGGGTCAACGCAAGACAATGAGACGGGGCCGTCGTTAACCAGGTGGCCGGTGATGAAGAGATCGGCGCAGCAGAGCGCGGGCTGAACGATCAATGCCCCTCCTGGCCATGGCCGTCCCAGGCAGGTACCACCCCCAACATTCTCTGCAAACAGCAAACGACAGAAGCAAGGCAGCCTCCCCCACCTCTTTAAAAAAAAAAAAAAAAAAGATTTATTATATGTAAGTACACTGTACCTGTCTTCAGACACACCAGAAGAGGGTGTCAGATCTCATGACAGATGGTTGTGAGCCACCATGTAGTTGCCGGGATTTGAACTCAGGACCTTCAGAAGAGCAGTCAGTGCTCTTAACCGCTGAGCCGTCTCTCCAGCCCCAGCCTCCCCCTTCTTGATTATTTGGAAGATGCAACTGACCCCTGGAAACCTCATCAGATGGCTGGTCCTTCCCCTCTGCTCACAGGAGAGGAAAGGCTTCAGGCCTGACTGTGTCATTAAAACAAGAACACAAGATGGCTTGTGTTAGACTCCAAGGCGTCTGTAACTGAAGGCCCTAGAGGACCTCTCAGCCCTGTACTGCTGAACTCTGAAGCCCAGAACAATTACCTCGGAAGCCCTGGGACATAGTGACAAGAGGGGCAAAGTCCTAGACTGGATAAAATCAGGCGCCGAGGGAAGGCCTCGATCGACTCTGGGCAGTCCTTCACATCTCTAAGTTCGTCTCGTGTGTGGCCACAGCTGAGAGCCACTGGTTTAACAACAATAACTTCACTTTACAGACAGTGGCGCGGAGACCAAGAGTTGGGGTGTCGGGGAGGCCTTCAGCTCTGGAGAAGCCCCACCCCTTAATGAGCAGCTGCGTTGGAGGAACAAGTGCTTCAGGAAGTGCTGGGTTTCTATCTGGGCCTGAGGCCCCATGCCCAGGCTGGGCCCATGCCTCACCTTTGATATATTAGGAAAGAGATCCTTCTGGAAGCTCTTTTCTACCTGGAAGAAAAGCACCAGGGCCTCCTCCTCTTACAGGCTAGCCAGGTCAGAAAGACCCAGTTCTGTTGATTAGTAGTATGTGATCTTAGCACACTGCGTAGCCTCTTAAAAACTCGGTTACTTTCTGGAAAATGGGGTTATCAGAGACCTTCACCTGGAAGGGGGCGTTCTAAACTTCAGCGAGGGGCTGGACCATGTCTCACTGGTAGGGAAAATGGCTGCCTAGTGGCCAAGGGGCCTTGGGTTCCATCTCCAACCCAACAAAAGCAAGATCAGTGACCCATGTTAGGAAAATGTCTAGACTCGTCACAGATGTGTGTCCCATGTTCAGTAAACACCAACTGTCCTTTCTCCTTCCTTCCCTCCCTCTTCACTCCATCCTTAATCCTGTGCGCCCCTGGAGGAGAAGAAAATTCACTTCGGCACACCAAGAGATCGCCCCATCACAGATATAAGTGGGACCTCAGAGTTCCAGCCCTATTCAGCAACAGCATCACCCAGAACACTTCTGGATCCCTAAACATCTGGACCCAGGGACTCCAGGAAGCTCCGTTCAGACCTAGCTATGCTGCTCGCAAGTTCGTGGCCAGCACGGAGCCATGCCCCCTGCCCCCTTAGAAGGCTCTAATGACAGGGCACTTGCTAAAGAAAGCCATAGCAGGGTAGGCCAAACCGCGTGAATGATACTGTGAAGATTTCAGGGAAGCCATGAGAGGCCGGGAGGTGGGGAGGCAGGAGGACAAGCTGTCTCGCCCTCGATGGATGGCATTCAGGGACAATTACACCCTCTCGCCCAGCTGAGAGCAGTTCTCTGCCCCGTGGGTCAGCACTGAATGGGGGCAGCCTGCAGATGGCTCCGCCCACAAGTCTGTGGTTGGCAACTCCTGAACTTTCGGTGACTCGGCGCCAGCTGATCTGATCAGCAATTATGTTTTATTTTGGGGCCAGGGAGACAGCAGAGAACCAGGGAAATTATAAGACATTACAGTGCTATTTGGCTAAGAATATCCACTGTCAAGGATCTTTTTTTTTTTTTTCCTTAACCAATTGTTTTTTGGATAGTTTTGGGTTTTCAGTGCACTAAGAAGTCAGAGTAGAGGCAACTGTCCCTGGGCTGGTTTGACTCTTTATCCAATGAAAACCGTGCTGGATGTACATCTGTTTGTGGGAGGAGGGCGGTTCCTGCCGAGGGAATTTCGAGGGGAAGAGTCACTAGTACCAGTCACTGGTAACTGACTGCAATCTCTCCAGACTGAGAGGAGGAGTTGGATCCGCACTGTTTTCGTACTAGCAATCTGGACTCAAATAAATCATATGCAATTACTAGTTTCGCCTCTCTATCCATAAAGGAGGAAATACAACCTAGCTCAGAGCTTACCATACAGACCCGGCGAGCTGAACCCAAGACCCAGAACGTGTCTGGCTTAGCGTATACACCCGAGGTAACTAAGAAGGTGCTTCTGGCTGTAAGGTGAATTTCTGGTCATAAGAAATAAACGGCCTCTGTTTTTTGGCCATCCTGTTATTAAGACCAAATAGACACCCAGAAAAAAAAAAAAAAAAAAAAAAAGCTGCGAACACCATTTCTGGGAGTCGTTCATGTCAGAGTGATCGGAGAGTTTGTCGCTTGCCTCGGTGACTCCCTTGTTCCAGGCTCGGCAGCCGGGCTGGTAGGAAACTCTGAGAAAGCACAGGGAGCAAAGTCCCGAGTTGAGACTGGAGATGACTCAGGAAGGCAGTGCTGTCTAAGCTCCTCAGAGTGTGTGTCCCCTTCTCTTACCTCCGCAGCCCACCACCAACCAAAAGCAAGCCCTACTTAAGGACTGCGCGTGGGAATGGGGCATAATTGCCACTTGTGAAGGAAACCAGACCCAGGAGAAAAAAAATCTTCGACTCCATCCCCAGGAAACGGGGTGATCTTCCCGAAAGAGTGTTTGCTGGATGGTCTGGAGAGGCCAGACAGTGCGCCCAGATGCCCTTGAAGGACAGTGACTCACTCACCAGCACCCTCGCCTGTGAGGGGCAGAGCTGAATGTACCTTTCACCAACAAAAACACTCACTACCGCTGTGAGGAGGGGTGGCAGCGGATGGGACAGTCACCTCTCCTCTGACTGGTCTGCCAAGAAACCATTCGGGGCCGTGGACACCAGCCCTGGGACAGAGCCAGCACCCATCACGGGTGCCTGTATTCGCTTCAGTCCCCTCTACGCCCATGTCTGTCCTGCCAGGGGGGCAGCGAGTGGACAAACCAGGAAATCACAAACCCCACAGCGGGCGGGCCAGCGCGGAAGGTCACTGCATGGCCTCCCGAGTCCAGCAGTTGGTATTAGTCCCAGAATGTCATAAAAGAGGGACGGCAGTCAAAGCGTGCTTGTGAAGCCTGTGCAAAGTCACAGAGCTAGGAAATGATGTCACCGGACGTGGACGCCAAGTCTGACTCTGAAGTCGAGGAAAGCGACAGACCATATCCAGTCATCCTCCAGAGTCCCAGAGGGATGTCGGGAAACGGGCACCTCGTGAGGGCTCGTCATACCTTCCGGCTCGCCTGGCTAGAGACGTGGGAAGTGGGACCCTGAACCCGGAGCTCTGCTCTCTCAGAAGTCACAAATACTTGGGGACCTCTGACATCAATCAGGCCCAGTGTTAGGCACAGGATGTAAATGGCAGACTAGACCCAGTCCACGGGCTTTCCACCCAGAGGGCCAGTTACAGAAGCAGTATCTCTGCCTACGCAACTAGTGCTGTTCATCAACGCAGGATCTCCAGAGAGCTCGGATGGTTCTGATGGAGTAGCCTGGGTGGGTATCGATAGAGCTCACCAGAAATCCTATGTGTGGCCAAAGCTTGATTTGTTCTCTTCATGAAGATGACAGAGTACAGACTAGGAAACTTAGTCACAATGGCGAGGTCACAGGGGGATTGGGGGAGTGCAGCAAAGGAACCCAGTATCAAATCTCCATTGAGTCTCTCTCTGCAAAGGCCAGCAGAGGAAGTTTTGAGAGACATTTAGTTTGCAATCCTCTATGTGTTCTATCCACGTCACACCTACAGCCCCAAGACAGAGAATCAACGGGGCACCACTGGAGCCCCACCAGGTCACTGAGGGCGCCCAGACTCTAGTCCTACCGCTCTCCCCCGCACCCCACCCCACCCCACCCCACCCCACACACCCCACACACACAAGGGAGCACAGGTGGTAGGCTAGAGAGTCTGTGCCTCTGCGATGACTCTAAGAATCTGTCCTTGCTGAGACCTGAGCATTATCTTCTCCCACCAGGCCCCATGGGGCTATGGAAATAGAGAATTGGAAATGGAGCACGGAATGAATGAAGCCCTGAGATATGCAGCAGGTCGTCTCTCCTCCGCCCGCACTCGTTTCTCGGCAGTTACTAAGGTCTGTTGGCGCAGGCTCCGTCACTGAATTAGGAGCAACCCTTACTGACAGACGTTCCCACAGAAGGACTGACTCAAGCATCTCCACACCAACTCAAGTGGCCTGAGGCTGTTGCTGTGGCGACCAGGCCTCCTGGCTGCTGCTTGCTTGCTTCCTACGGAAGGCACGGAAGGCACGCTCCTCTCCCCACCCCAACCTCCACGCTTCACGCTTGCCACCTTGTTAAACTAATCAACCAAAAAAAACAAAAAACAAAAACAAACAAACAAACAAAAAAAAACCAAAAACCAGCAGCGGTCACTTTACATCCACACCCCAACCACAGGGTCTTCAGCAGTGAGGTCATCGCTGGGCCTCACTAACTCCATGCGGAGTTTATCCATGTGCAGCCTTACGGGGGGGGGGGGGGGGAGGCGTGCCAGTGGAGGGTGGCACAAGCTTGTAGGCTCTTC